>JANZLQ010000078.1:38247475-38303782 GCA_026212715.1 Elanus axillaris
GGAGACTGGGGGGAGCAGGTGGGGTCTGCTGGGGTGGGAGGCGGGGGGGTGCGGGCGGCTGCAGCCTGCCGGGACTCGGGGAGCTGGAAGGGGTTGAGGCCTCGGGCTGGCCCGCCCGCCGTCGTGGCCCACTGACCTGCCGCCGTGGTGCCCCGCAGGACAGAAGGGGAACAGGCCTTCCTTCCCTCCCGCAGCTTTCATCGCCTCTTTTCCTCCACCCAGCGACGGTTTTGTTTCGCAGGGTTTCCTCGTTTACAGCAGGGCCGGCCTGGGCGCTGCAGGGTGCTGTGCTGAGCTCGGTGCCGAGGGTTCACGCATGCCAGCAGCTTACCACAGCTGATGGAAAATGATTCCCAGCGCCTTCTTGTGTTTTAAGGCTTCTGTGGGCCACGGGCACCGCGTGTGCCTGGCTGTTTGTATGCCTCCTTCTCTTTGCATAAGCACATCCTTCATCCCTTTCTGTTTGTCCCGTCTCTTGTCTGAAGCTGTAGGCTGCCTGTCCTAACGTGTCCTGCTTCCCCATCCTGCTAGGGATGCATTTAATCCTGCAAAGGAGTGTGTGGCCCTTCTCTACATGCAGACTGCGTGGGGACTCCTCTGCCTGTGGCATCGGGCAGGCTGGGAGCTGGGATTTGCTCCCGAATCCAGCTTTTCCAGTGTCATGTGTGTGAATCAAGATTAGCAGGTTCATGAACCTGGATGCTCAGGTTGCTTGAGACTTTGAGTTGTTGGCACAATTGGGTGTTACTACACCGAGAATAGAAACTCTGCCCAAGTTGTGCATAGGCCTGAATATGTTTAAAATAGGCGTATGAGCATAAATGACTTCATTATGGCTGTACTGAAGTTTGGGAGTTGAAAAGACACATCCAGGTTAGGTTGATCAAGTGTTTTTTAAGGGGGCATGCTGCAAGCAGAAAGCCAATTAAGCTGCAATGAGTCAGAGCCATTTTTAAACTAGTGCAGGGTATCAGATTGGTAATGAGTTGTGCCAGTGCATAAATAATGGCCCTACATTAGTATAGCTAAAATGAGGATGGCCTTGTTATTTGAACACAACTCTTTGAGATGACTTAGTCTTTGTAGGTTTTTTTTTTGTCTGTTCCTTCAGCAGCAGTTTGCGCTCTCTCCCTTGTTGAAATACGAGCAGAATGTGAGCTACCTTCTCGCTTTTATTCTAGGCTGCAGTGTTTTTCTTTTCTACTAAGTGAATTTGAGAGAAGATAGAGGAGAAAAGGTTGTGGTGCTCTTCTAGTTTATGCTTACAAGAAAGCTCAGCTTTATGGAGTTACCTCTTAGGGATCTTGCTTTCTATATATTGCAGAAGCTCAGAATACACTTGTGTAATGCCCTTTGAGCTTTGCGAGACTGGTAGAGTCTGATTTACTCACCATTTGGGGAGCAAGGAAGGTCCTCAAGGTATTCTAAGGTTCCTTGATAAGATGGGGCAAAAAAAAGGAGGGGGTGGTAACCCTATATGGCACTTTTAAGATATTGTATTCTTTGGAGAAATTGCAAAAACTTGTTACCATGATGCAAGCTACAAACCTAGTAATTTGTTTGCTGTTCTTTAGAATATGCCTGCATCTTGATCTTGTGCAATTAAGGGCAAAGAAAATGAGGGCGGGAGAGATGTAAGCAAACAAAAATACATGTTGCTGAATAGGTGGCATGCTGGAAATTCACATAATAACCTGTTTAATGTAAAATTGTACCTGTACTTTCAATGGGTTGTATGATTTGGGGTGATTTTCTTTCCCATTTTGTCTGTGGGAGTTGAATTGTTATAAATGAGTTATCAGTGCTATTTAATTATTGTTAGTTTGTGTTAACATCCCGTTTTATATCTTCTAGCTGAAAGTCATTGCTATTGATGAACAGCTCAGAGTCATTTATGAGGATAATGTTCATTTTGATAAAGACCTTCCGGAATTTAAGTAAGGGGTTTTATATTTTACTTGAGTAATATAATTTAGAACTTTGAAGATCAGGGTGGGGGGGGTTGTTGCACTATTTGGTCTCATTGATAAGTGTGGAGGCATGGAAAAAATTCATGCCATGTTCATGTTTCATGCTCGGCAAGGATAGTATGTACTCTTGCCTTCCTTGGTGTGTAAATATGGCAAGAACTCCCAACAGGAGATAGATTAAAAAATATACCCTGAAGTATTATGTATAAATAAACAATTTCTTTTTTTTTTTCTTTTGGGACTTTGTGACTTGTGGACATGACTGTTTCTTTTTGGCACACAGAAGTAAGCACTGCCTTTGTGTCAGGGTAGAATGCTGTAGTAACAGCAAGTAAATTGCATGAGGGGAACTTCTAAAAGGCATTTGAAGACACATTCAGTGGTTCCAAATCTCACAATAAGATGTAGGATGGCAGTGTTTGTTTACTTCAGTTAGCAGACTAGAATTTACAATTGTCATCCTCCATGGTCATATGTTTCAATGAAGTACAGTTATTTGCTTGATGGTTTAGCATCAAAAATTGAATTTCATCTTCTAGGTTCAAGCCAGTAATGGTGACAGTTAGGAGACTTAGAAATAACTATGAATTACATGGAGTCAATAAGCAGTATCACATTGGAGTCTATTACAGATCTTACTTCAGGATCAGAGCCTTTCCTCGCAAATTATTTACTTTACAATTGGGTCAAACGTCTCTTAACATCACCTCCGTGGAGATGGCTTTTACTTTTTCAGGTTTCAAACACTGATTGTATCCTTGCTCTTAACATAAAAGCATTGCAAACTCTCTTTGTTTATTAATAAACTTGAAGAACTTTGCTTGGCAGGGAAAAAATTGCTGAATTTACCAAGAGAAAATACCATTTTTCTGTAGGACTCAAGGTGGAGTCTATATTCACAGTGACAGACTGACAGTCACTTCTCCTGTGCTAATGTGGGTCAAGGTATGAACAAGCTTTATATAGTTCGACTTTTTCCTTGCTGTCGCTGAAATGGGAATGCATTCCAAGCAATGGTGAAGCTCATCATTCAAATCAACATAGGACTTTTGCTTGTATTCCGTTTCTTTGAAGTACTATTCTATGTCTTTGGTATGCAAATATTAATATTATCAACAAACATAGTGGAAGTTGCTAGCATTTTGAGGTTTTGTTTCTTTGTTTCTTCACTCTCTACTATTATAGCATTGTATGTGTGATAAATCCTTTCCTGACTTTCCCTCATGTGAAAAAAAAGACTATTTTTTTTTCTGAATCTTTTTGTTTCATAGACAAAAGGGGCAGCTGTCACTTTGCCTAGCTTAAATCTGTGTTTTTATCACATCCAGGTTAGCTTTGGTAACCAATTGATGTCTCAACTGGTAAGTGGGTAAAGAGCAGTTTGTTCAGTGATTCCCAGTCACTTTGACTGGTGTTTATTTTGAAATACAACATTCTTTTCTATTTTAAAAGAAGGCCTTCCTTGCTTCTGTGCATGTTCTGTAATGCTCGCTCTCACATGGTACTATGTAAATTTATCTTACTAGTGTGATTTCAATAGTTTGATATTTGAAAGGTCACAGAACCCCCAGCTGGTAATCCATGGTAGTTGACAAAGGTCTGGTAAATTTCTTTGCAGTTGGGCTTTTGAACCATAATGAACAGGAACAGTTGTAACTATTAAATTAATAATAAGGTGATACAGGCATATTATGTTTCTTGGGAAATTCTGAAATCTTGCAATGGTACATTTGTCAAGATAGTTTGCGAAATGCTGATCTGAATGAAACTATGTAAAGATAGATTAATCTTTGGTTTTAAACTTCAGGAACATGTGGCAAGAACAAAATTAACCTGGGTGCTTAAAGTGCCAACGTTCACTTGAATTAGCCTTATATTAAAGGGACTTTGAGTTTTCAGGTGACACTGGTGGCAGTGGTATTGAGGATATCTAACATCTTGTGGGATGGGGTGCAGGGGCCACTCTGTTAAGTTTTCATAGATTTCCAAAAGTAAGAACAGAAAAAGATAATTCTGCTTTGTGTCTGGCACTTTTAAAAGTAGCTTTTTAATGAACTGGAATTCTTTACTCTTGCCTCTTATTTAGGTTTCAAAGAATGCATCTTTGTGATTCAGCTTGTTTAAAGATCTTTTTTTCCCCTGTGTGATTCAACTTTTCTTTTATGGACTTTTACTTAGTAAATTAATTTATGCAGCTTCTTGAGAAGTCCATAGTCATTAGCTAATTTTTCATTATGTGCCAATGGACTCTTATCGGTGATGACATGAATTTACTGTTTAATTCCAGAGATTGTGAGTATGCATAATTTGATAGCTCGTTCCAGTCATTCTTGATTCTGTTCTTACAGGCTCTGGATATGATTTTGGAAAAGATGAAGTCTTCGGGCTTTAACTTCTCTCAAGTCAGAGCTTTGTCTGGTGCTGGCCAGGTTAGTTTATAAAGAAAAAAAATCAGTCTTACTGTATTTCTTTAACAGAGTATAATGTATAGTGATAAATTTCATTTAAATAATTGTATTGCTCAAGACCATAATGACATCAAGTAAGACCAAAGCTTCTGTATAAGCGTTCATTAAAAGACACATTCCTCGGGGGAACTTAAAACCTGAAGCACACCAAGCAGTCACTAGAAGGTATGGGGAGTGGAGGGTGAGATTTATAGTGCAGTTGTTTAGATCAGTACAGTGCATAACTAGTTGGTTTCCTGTTGTTTAAATTCTTTGTACATATAGATTCTGAAATGGCTGGGGTTATTTTAAATTTCAGCATATCCAGGTGCTTGTGGAAATGCGGTAGAAAAAATAGTGAGGAGTGCAGTTTGCTAAAGGCATGGTAACATCCTGTTGAGCACAGTTTTTGTTGGCTAGGATAGAGATCTGTATAGGAACAACAAAAACCATATGATCATAGTCTTTGATGCAGAAATGACAAAGATGCTGCCATGATTTAGCCTGTAGTGCATAATGCCTTTTTTCTGAGATTTATAAAACCCATCCTGACATTTAGTCAGTTAGCCAGTCTCCTAGTACGCTGGTGAAACAAGGAAGTCTTTCATAACTTTAACAGATGATACTCAGGGTGAGGACAGCACCAAAGCGATAGCTAATTCTGACACATGAGGTTTAGGTTATTCATCTTGATATATCTGGGACTAATTAATCAAAACTCTTGCTTTGATCTCCATGTTTCATTGATTTCAGTTGAAAGTCTGAGCAAAGTGTCTGAAAATCATAGCTGGTATCAGGGCTCTAGTATGAATTCTTCAGGGAAACAGAAGTTAGGGACTGCCAAGTAACCCCAGCTTACTCAAATGAACAAAAGGAAGTATGCTTTGAGATTGCTTGTATTCCCTTTATTTTAGCCATCCTCCAACAAGTTGGGGGTATCAACTTCATACTATATTCAGATTTTCAGGTAGAACAGATTTCATTTAGTTGCCCCCTTCCAACCCAAGTTGTCTCTGTCCTTTTTCTCTTTGAATAACCTTGTCTTTATGCTGCAGATCTACTGCAGAGGTGCACTGATGTGCCAGTGTTTGTCCCAAAGAAGGGACAAACTTGGCCTTGATTGTCTGCAGAAGTAGCAGAGATGTGAAATACAGTCTGGATGATGCTGCGGTCATGTACCCTGTGCCCAGGGGTTTCTGTGTGCACCTGGTATTGTCAGAACTATTAGTGCGTTCACTGGATGGTGCTTTGCAGTTTGCCTAGGGTATCCTGCAGGTGCATAACCAGAGAAGCCTGGCTTGAGGAAGCCACCTGAGAGATGGACCTTAAATAATCTTCTCAATCATATGCAGTCTGTTAGTGGTGACTGGGTCAGGCATGTAACTGAAATAGCACAGAACTAACAGTCTTGACTGTGGAACCCTGGCTACAGCTCAAAGAGCCCTCAAGTAAGTATCTAATGCCATTAGCAGTATAATAATAGTTCCTACCAGAAGTTGCTATAGTTCAGAATCATCATTGTCTCTTGACTCCTACATATTCTGTTTAGTATATGCTTTGCTCAACCTTAAAGAGTCCTTTAATGAGCCACTTGATTTGAAAAGGTGCATTTTTTGGTCCTAGTTTAGAGAGAGTTCTCTGTCCCTTAGACTTTTAAGTTCAGATCAGGATATGAACTTCTCGGCTAGGGCAGGCATCGCCAACTTCTGTTTCTGTACTTTCTACAGCAACATGGGAGTGTGTACTGGAAAAAAGGAAGCACCCAAATTTTAAAGACTGCATCATCCAAATTGCCTCTACATCAGTCACTAAAGGTAAGGTGCATAAAAGAGCTCTGAAGGGAGAGGTACATTGTGCTTTGTCTGCTCTTCACACATTGCTTTTCTCCTTGCAAAGCTTTCCTCTTGTTTGGCTGAGTTGCATGCCCCTGCAGCATAAATTGAAATGTACTGGTTATTCCTTCAGCTCCAGGGCTTTTGACATTTCTTTTTCTTCTGAGTGACAGTATATACTGCTTTAAAAGCTTACAGGTGCCGGTGGGTGTCCCAGAATCTTTCTGTGTCAGAGTCACAGTCTGTTCGTTTAGGAAATGTAGTATTTTTGTAAACAACCTGTAAGTATTTTACAACTTTTTGCGCGCGCGTATGTGTGTGGTTGGTAAGTTTTGAACATAGACTTGACAAACTTTTATTTAAAAAGAAAAATATGGAGGAATCAGCTTTCCTCTTGAAGACCCTTACCTTCCTTTCTTCAAGATCAGAAAGGACAGTTGTGTGTTGAAAAGGAGGCACTTGTGTAACTGATCTGAAACGATTAATTTTGGAAATAGCTTATCTGTGCAAAACTCATGGAAATGGAATTAAAATGCTCTCGAGTGATGTACTAAGCCTCAGATGCAGTTCCAGATGGTTATGCCAGCGTTTAAAGAGAAATCTGTTAGTAGAGCTGTGGAAAGATAACTTGATTGTTTAGAGAGGAGTTCTAAAAAGCTGGGCTAAACTTGCATAAAAAGGTCCAGGGCTTTGGCTACCAGAGGAGTGTACTGAGACATCATGCTGCAAGTTATGTCAAGTAACAGCAGAAAAAAGCATGTTGCTTCCCTCTGGTGTAAGGTTTGTGTTAAACTTTTCACCACTGACCAACATGCTGCCCAATATCTGCTTTCCTGTAATTACTGAGAGGAGACCAGAAAGCCCATCAGAGGACTGAACTGTGAGCTGATATGTAGGTCTACTGTATTGCTATTACTCTAGCAGGGACTTGTTAGAGATCAGCCTTACTAATAAAGGATGTTGCTTGTTGCAGGCTTGTTTTTCTGTTAGTAACAGCCCCATTTGGATGGATTCTAGCACAGCTTCCCAGTGCAGCACTCTGGAGAAAGCCGTGGGGGGAGCACAGCACCTAGCAAGTATTACAGGTTCTCGAGCCTATGAGGTAAGGAGTGGATGGGAAGAAAGTCCTCAGCAGAGTCTTTCGGTAGAAACAATTTGCCATTACAGTGGTACTGCAGCAGATAACGATCAGCTGTTAACTTTTCGAAGTAACTCTAACGATACCGTGCTTTGCAGTAGTTTCACAAAGGAAGATGTGGAAATTTTAAAGTGAAATTAGGGAAACGCTGGAAATTTTGGTGCAGGAGGCAGCTGGGGTGAGCTGTTGCGTTTGCCCAGTGGTTCTGAAATACAGTGTTTGGTTGCCATGCTTACAGTCTCAGGGCCTGGTTCTCCCCTGGGAGCTCCTGTGCAGCCACATTTCCATTGGGATGGCAATCCAGTTTGTGTTACAGGTTTATTTGGGATTATGACCCTCCTGTTTGTGGATCCCCAGTCTAAGATACTTCTGCAATTAAAAGATTGGCCTTTTAATGTTCCCTGAAGGCTAACAAGCAGCTGTTGACCTAAGAGAAGTGTTTCAGAAGCTTAGGATGCTATCCGAGAGTCATCTGTCACTTGTCTCCCCTTCCTGATGCTTCCCTTTCTTTTAACTGTGACAATGAGTTATGGAGTGGGAGCAGGGCTGCCCTCCAGGCATCTCAGCACCTGGCTACACTTGCTGTTGGTTCAACTGAATAAGGCTATAGCCTCCCAAATTACTGATTCTATTTTTGAATTATCATGCCAGATTTATGGCCAGTGTTGAAATCAGACTTTGCATACCACTAACAGTTTATTTTTAACTTGCTAAAGGTTAAGGTTTCAGTGTCAGAAGCTTTTTTTAATTTGATATAATGCATGGATGAAAAATAATTATTCTTATAACTATTAGCCTCTGCTGGAGTTGCTTCTTTGAGTATGAAACTTCCTGATTTGCTCCCAATTCACCTGCCTCACAGAGAGGTACATAGGTTGGGTAGCTTAAACCTTTTCAAGGATTTGAAGGCAGCATTTGAATTGTGCTGGTTCCTGTGCAGAGAATAAGTGTGATTCATTCCATTGAACTGTCATTTCTGAAATGTAAATTATGGATAGTAATGCTTTTTCACATGCTTTTTTTTCAAAAGGTGAGCAAAATTCTCATAATGAGACTATGTGTTATAGCCTGTTTAGTGCAGATTGCCTACTGTGCGCTGACTTTCATCATGCATCAGGCAAATTAAATATCCAAAGTGCAATGTACTGAACTCATTACACAGAGTTAATGATTATTGACTCTATTTAGGGTTGCGTTTCTAAGCATTTGCATTTCTTTCTCAGCGTTTTACAGGAAACCAGATAGCAAAGATTTACAGCCAGAATCCTGAGGTCTACATGCAAACTGAGGTTGGGTCAACTTCAATATGCTTATTGGAAAACACAGTTGAAAATATTTTAAAATTAATTTTGTGGGGATGTTTTTACAGTCTTTTTTACTAAAGAGTATTTTGATTCTTGTGTTTGATTTTAAGATTAAAGTTGAAAATTTGATTATTTTTTGTTAAATTATTAGTCATTAGGCAGATAAAAATTGGGCATCAGTTCTATCTTGAATGTTAAATATAACATAGCAGGCTCCATTGGATCTTACCTTTGTGGAAGAAGTTTTAAAAAACAGACTTTAATTTGGGTGGTAACAAATTGTATTTACAGCAGTTTGAACACAAGCGGGTAATTAAGCACACCGTTGAAATTTTCACACTTAGAACTGGCCATTTGCATGCAGAAATGTGATTGCTATGCCATACAGACTGGCATCCATGCGGATGTGCATAGGAAAAAAAACGGCAATTGATTCTAGACTTTTTTCGTAGTTCTTCCCTAGAGGAGCTACTTTGATTCTATTATTACAAATGAATTGCATTGTGTAGTTGGTTTCCTTCTGATTTTTAATTTTCAGAAATCAGCTTGCAATTCCATTATTGTTTCAGTTTGTTGAGTCTATCTATCTGTGACTGAAATGCCATGGTTTGAAGCAAGGTGAAACTCCATGCAAATATGATGTAAATGAGAGGACTCCTGTCCTGTGATTAGAATATGCCAAACATCCAGACCTGTGAAGTCAGGCTGCTCCTGTTTTTTTTATTACTGTAGTTCTTGGTAGCATTGATCATAAATTTTTTATGTTTTTTAAAATCTCACCCCTGCGTGAAACAGTTAACAGGAAGTGAGTTGCAAAGCTGACTGTATTTTGTGGGACAATGCTTAATTTTTAATATTTTTTCTTTTTTAGTAGGTTTTCATTGTATAACCTTTACCCTAGTAAGTTATGGGATGAAACAGAATACTAATACAGTCTGATCATAAGCTTAAGACTAAATTTAGAGAAAGATATGTTAATGGGGAGGAAGTGGGTCCATGGAACTGAGAACTAGTCAGACCAATTTTAGACTTTGAGGTCTGGTTGCATTGATGGCACCTTTTAGCAATAAAGAATATGCAAGATGTTGTGTTCAAGCACAAAATATCTCTTATGCCAGAGTTGCTCTTGGGGACCCTAAAGAAGCACTTAGCAGCTTGGCAGTCTCAATGATGTGTGGAAGGTGGATGTTTTTCCGTCTGTAGGTCAGCTTGCTAAACTGGCTGATTCACAGTTTAACTTCATCCTTTTCCTTCCATTTCAGGCAGCTAGTGCCCACTGGGGCACCACAGAAGGTAGGCCTTCGTTATCTAAGCACAATATGATATATTCTTGGGGAGAGATGCATGAAGAGCAAGTGCATCATTAAGTTCCCTGGCCATTATAACCACCTCTTAGAGCTCTGGCTATAGTCCATCTTTGAATGCTGTGTGAAGCAGTGGTTTTGTAATCATTAATAAAAAAACCTGTCACTGCTGCCTCACTCAACCAGTAGAGATTTGATTCTGATTACTTACTGGGTGACAATCATATTTCTTCTGAATTAGTCAGAGCACACAATAAAGAATTTGTCAGCTTTTATGCCAGCTTCCTGGGAACAGATAATACTTGACCATGCAGAAAGCCTGGCGGTAGGCAGTTAACTTGGTAGTTTGTGTAGCAGTTTTGAAGTGGAAGCAAGTTCATTCTGGATCAGTGCGCTGTGTTACGTGGCTGGGGCATTTTGGGGCCAGTATTAGAAGTCCTACAGCTGGATTTAATGCCCTGTTGGAACATACCCTGAGGGCAGAGCTGCAGGTAGTGCATCAGTTCAAAGCTGATTATTACCAGCTCCTGGGAGTAACTCCTGGGAGGTCTGGGGTCTCTGCCTGCAGGAAGATAAGAGTTCATGTAAAAGTGCTAGCAGAGCCTTGCCAGAGCTGCTAAAAAGCTTACAGACGTGTGCTCTGAGTGGACCAGCCCATGGTTTCTAGGCATTTCCCCTGTCATCAGCATACAGGTGGCTTTTTTTTTTTTTTCTTAGTAAGTGTTTTTCCTTGAAATGAGATTCTGTGATACACCGAAGTTGTGAATTGATTCATGATAGCATAGAGTATGCTAGGTGTATTTTTAGGTGTATGTATAGAATATACTAGGTGTATTTTTCATGTTTCAGAATGCAATGCTATTAACAGCTTTTATCATGGGGTTACTTTTAGATTGATATCTGCTGTATTATTTAGGCAGTAAGAACTGAATAATCATAGGTGCATTTTTGTGCGCTTTCTGTGCCTAATATTAAGCATCTATTAACATTTAGTGCTTCCAATTACTTAATTATTTACTTTCTTTGAAGTGGATACTGATGGGACTTACTACCTCACACTTTTTCTTTCAGAGAATCTCTTTGGTTAGTAGTTTTGCCGCTTCCCTTTTCCTAGGAGCTTATGCACCCATTGATTACAGTGATGGTAAGTGTGTGGGCTTTTCTCATAGTAACAATTCAACAAGGAAATCTTCCTCTTCATCCCCACCTTACATAAAAGGGGGACAAGGTCTCTGCTATTTATTTTCAGTCTTTAAACTTTAATGACAAGTATGTTAGATTTTAAGCTGTTATTCCTTTCAATTTATTGTTACTCTTGACAGTGCTGTCAGCTGTGGTTATTTATCCCCATCATAGTATGATTCTCATTTCTATAAAATGGATGCACAGAACATATTCTTAAATGAAATTGTACCTTTTTTTCATTACTTTATGATGTATAAAGGAATGTTGAAATATCTATTTAAAAACATGACAAAGTTTTGGATTTTTAGGCTAGACTTCATAGTTCTGCTTTTTGTTCTTTGGTTTTGCTGGTTTAGCTCTGAGTTGCACAAAATGTGAACAAGATGTATATTGTGATTATTTCCCCCCCACCTAACTGGAGTATGGATCTGCAACAGAAATATCTTTTCAAAATGAACCAGAGAAAAAAGCATAAAACAAGCAAAGAAATCCTAAACTCAGTTAAAAAAAATATTTAACATTCTGTATCTCTCTATTCATCATAACAAAGACAAAAAAGTGACAAGGCTAGTGCGTCTCTTTTCTGTTGTGCATTATCTCCGTTATCCAGCTTTTAAATGGCAATATTAAATGGCAGTTACAAAGGAAACCATTTTCCTGGGAGCTGTGCTGTTATTTTTAAATAGCATTTTTGATTCCTGCTCTGAAACTAAGAGAAGATATATTTCAGAGCTGAAAGGTTAGATAACAAGGCTCTCAAAGGAATTTTTACATTATAGAGCCATAGTTGACACCCATGTGTTAAGACCAACTCATTTTTTTTCCTTCATTGTTCATCAGAGCTCATAGGAAAAGGCATGACACCTCAATTTTAGCTAATGGACAACTTATTCAATATCAGATCTCTCAGTTATACTAGAGACCTTAAAAATTGCAAAGCAATCCATGCTTACTTTGCAGCAGTTGTGAGATTATTACATCTATCTTCTGATCCTGTTCTGTTAGCCATGTATTTCCACAGCTGAATTTTATTTTTTTTGTGTATCATTGGCAACAGTAACTCTTTGAAGATTTGCACTTTTGTAGACCCAAATACTGAGCACTTCAGCCACTTGGCAACCCATAGAATTAGCTCTATGTACTGTTTCAAAGAGAGATGGTGAGATCTTCAAGGTACCTTTTCTGATAAAGAAATATGTTGATTTTTTATTTGTCAATGAGGGTGAAGTATTCATTTTGATTCAAATGTTTAAAATTGTAAACATTAAAAAAAAATATATGGTTTTGGGATTCCCACCCCCCTCCCCTTGGGTAATGTTACCTCTCTGCCTTTTCTACTTGGAAGCAAGTTCAGGACATGAAAATTGAAACCCAAAACATTTTAAACTAAAGAAAATGAAAATTTACTTCATTAGAAAATTTTCTCAGAAAATGTATTGCATTTTTCGAACAGCTGTAGGAGAGCCTGTTCTGTTACTCCTCTGGATGTTTACGCTTGTAAGATTATTAAGTCTTTGTGTGAAAAAAGGTAAGAGAACTAAGCAGGATGTTACAGTTCTCTTTGCAAGACAAAAGATCTTTTGGCATTGTAAGCTATATTTTGTCTTGTTTGTTCCTTTTTTCTGTTAACATAATAAGAGAGAATTCTAATTCCAGTAATAAAATGTAATTATAAAATATGCAGTAGTTATTTGGGTCCAGCTAAAAACTTGTTTTATTGTCATTTATGATCTCTTGCAATTCACTTGATCTTTACATTGCACCTGTATATTATAGTTTAAAATGCATCTCTCAAAATAATGTTCAGATAATAAACCTATTCTTCATTTCTGTAGGTTTAACTTCAGGTCATATCGTCTTTAAAAGACCCTGTCAAATTGTTTAGCTCTGCACAATAACTTATCTCTCTAAATTTGCAGGTTATTGTAGGAAATGTGCTATTCAGTTTCAGGATTTTTTTTTTCTTTTTTTTTTTTTCTTTTTAGAGGTCCAATCTCGTAAGGTTCAAATCATTCCTTGTGAATGGCTGAGCACCCTGGGTGATTGATTTAAAAAAAATGAAATTACATTCTCTTGGAATGAAGAATGATTTTCATTTGTATTGTGTAGATGTTAAAAGTAAGATACATTTGGGACCTAAACAACTTGAACACTTGAGGCATTGTTTCTTTTAGAAGACACCTTAAAGAACAGCAATTCAGCTCTTGACCTAGAGAAGCTTTATCTTTTGAAGTGCTTTTCTAAGAGCCTTAGGCAAATCATAGCTTAGCATACTTGTTTTTGTTGTTCTATCAAACAAGGATGTTTTGAACTGAAGCCTTTTCAAAAGGAAGCATGGTGGGCTGAATTTACTCCTAATGTAGCTTGCGTGGTGTCAGCAGAGTTACACCGCTTATGTTTTTAGCTCACTGAAAAGGCAATCCAGAGTGCTGTAATACAGGTACACTTAACCGTTTATAAATTTATGCAAATATTGATCTTTAGTTTGTTCATTAATAAAACCAGTTAGTCTGCATCATTTGGTCTTTATAATGAAAGTGTTTGTTCCTCCCCCCCCCAGTGTTGAAGAACTTACACTTTTGTGTATGTAATAAATATTAGCAAGTCCTGATTGTGCTCCTGGTCATTTTATGTTAAGTCAGTGATGCTTGCAGTGAAATACTGAATCCTATTCATCCACATATTGATCCTTTCCTCAGTCCTTACGAGACTGTGGCCTTGGCTATTGACCTTCATTGGTGATGGAGTATCTGTTTGGAGTGACAAGTTGAAGGGCTGCCTTTGATTTTGTTTTTTTTTTTCCCCTTAGTTCTCAGATTATTACTTATTTCATATGTTGAACTTAGTTGTGTAGATCATGACCAGAGGTGCTTGAGTTAGGAACCTGCTGTGAGTCACTCCTTGTATAATGAAAGGAGAAAGAGAAGTGGTTCCAGGGAGCGTTCGGCTCTGGTTTTTATTTTCCACTGACTGGAGATTCTCATGCAAGTGCCCACAGTTGGATAGGACATATCCAGGCCAGCAGATTAATAGTTCTTGTAGAACAGTTGTTTCACATCTTTTAATGAATTTCTGAGGGTGGGGTAAATTAGCTCATCTTTCTTTTCTCAGGCCATATTAAAGTCTTTGTGCCACTATATATACCAGTCAATAAACTGAAGTGTTGTTTCTGTATAATATAAACTTAGACATTTTCAGTTAGAAAGGTTAGTGTTATTTTGTTTTATGCAGGAAAGATTGGAGGCTGTCCTTATGTCTAGCAAAATTGCATTGGTGGCTGCTGGTTAAATGTTTCTCTAGGTTTGCGAGGTGGGGAGGGGAAAGCATTTTTTTTCGAAAACACAGAAAACAACAACTAACCTTTCGCTAGTAAAATTACTATTTATTTAGAGATTCTGTTGCTCACTGATTAATTTACTTTAGTGAAGTGGTTCTTGGCCTTTTAAATTAGGGACTTTTCCAGGAAAATTTGTAGATTTACGTATTTCCTCATAGAAAGCCTTGTTATGCCTGAGAGCTTGGGACACAAGGCTGCTCACACCCTCTGCCTCCGGGAAGTGCAGAGAGTGATCCTGGGCTCAGTTTTCCCTGGAAGGAATCGGTTTACCCCTGGAAGGAGGGAATGGCTAGATTTAAGAGTGTTCTCATGTAGAGAACTGACAGAAGCTGGAGTGAATCTTGCTATCTTTCCTTTTCTGTGGGTGGTAGTGATTTTGACAGCAGAAAAGGAAAATGCACCTTTTGCCTGTGGAAGGCGTGGTGTGCTTTGTGCTCTTTCAAATTCCTGCTGTTGAATCATAGGCCAAATAAACCAGTGCATAATTTAAGTGTGTTTATTTTACCTGAAATGGGATTAGTTGTTTTTTAGTAAATTTAATTCTATTTTTTATGTTACTAAGTATAATCCAAATATCCTCCTGTTTGATTTGGGTTATTCCAGTTTCTCAGCTGGAGTGTGTCACATTTTCTGTTCACAACACTGTGTGAAGCAGTAGGTCCATACCTTGTTGATAGTGCTTAGGATTGGACTGCACAAATATATACTTTATTTATAAACGTTATTAAACTCATTATTAAGCCTATGTGAAAAAGGCTGCTGGGAGCTGATGGGGGGGCTCATTTGTGCATGTATAACCAGCAGTAGTGTATGTGTGTGGAGCGTGTTGCAGGCATGTGCCCTTCTTCACAATAAGAGCACTGCCAGAGCCTTGTGATGTGCTGGCTAAGATGTGGGTTGCATCCCTTTTCTTCTGTGTCCCAGCACTGCAAGCATAGTCTTGTTCCACAGACACTGCATGCGGGGTCAACTTCACCATCTTTGTGTTTTAAAAAGCTTAAGGATGTACTGAATGGAAGTAAATTTCAGGTTTTCCACTATGCTCAGTTGAGAATGTGCTTGTGTTTCTGAGATAAGTCATGGGCTGAACAGTCTTTGAAATGAAAATGTTGTTAATCTAGAATAAGACTAATATGTCCCTGAACAGTACTAACCAGAAACACATACAGATTTTCAAGTGTAATGAAATGTGCAATTAAAGGCATCTTAGAAACGTAAGCAAGGGATGTGGAGTGCTCAGTATGTAATGTAGATTCGGCCACTAACCAACTTCCATTAACTTTTAAACCAGCAATAAAACATTGAGAAAGAAGCAATGAGAAACCAAACCAAAACTGTAAAGGCCTTCCTCAGATCTAGTGATAGTTCTGGTGACGAAATAGGTGACCAAATCAGTTATCTAGGTTTTTGCAACCTGTAATTCAGTTCACAGAATCAACACTTTAGAGATGTTGCACACTTGCAGGTGTTACAGATTTCAGTTGAGCTGTTCAGCATTTCTGAAAATCATGACTTTGGTGTTCAAAGCTGGACTTCCCAAACTAGCCTTGAAATTAGAGGCTACATTTGAAAATTTGACCTCTTGCTTTTTTTTGGACTTCTAAGCCTTTATTTTGTCATCTGTGAAGAAGGAAACGTTGATACAGAGAAATTTTAGTCAGCATGGATTTAGATGCTTATATGATACTACTCAAAGGTAGGAGTAGTGTAAAGCCTTACCACCCAGGGGGGATTTTCTTCATTTGTTAGGTCTCAGGTGAGTACAATACAACTTCACGTGATATTGCTGCGTAACCTTTAGATAGCTGTAGTGAAGTCTTTGTCTAAGGTGGAAGGTTTGGGGAGGAGTTGATGAGGAGGCATCTATGTTCTTCTTTTTGCTCTTAATTTGGGAATAACTGAATTGTCTAGTGCATTGTGCATCAGAGTAGCCTTTCCTGCTACCTTTAGAGGTGAAAGCTATCCAGAGGCTGAATTATCAGTATCCTTTATGCTTAGAAGAGCTGAAACCATTATCTTTGAATGTAAAATATGCATCTGTAAATTTTCTGTTGCCTGTAACGAGGTAGAATTTTGTGATACAGTACTGTCTTATGTTTAATGATATGTGCTTCCTGTTTTGATCTGTCTTGTAGGTTCTGGTATGAACTTGCTGCAGATTTGGGAAAAGGTATGGTCAGTGTCCTGCCTTAATGCTTGTGCACCTGGATTAGAGGAGAAACTGGGATGCCCTGTACCATCCCATTCAGTCCTGGTATGTGCCTGTCTAGAAGAGCTGTAAGCAAAAGATAAGGCTTTGTGCTGACAGTTCTGCTAATAGCACTTCCTTGGAGTGTACTTGTGTGCACGTGCACAGTTATCCTCAGAGCTATGCTGCTTGATTTAATATTTCCAGGTGTGTTGTGAATGTGTATGCCAGACCAGAAACAGACATATTTGAAAGCTGCTAGCTGGCATCTGTCATAGCTTTCATCGTTGATCTCCTTGGATTCTTGCATGCCCTGGGCTGTGATGAGAAAAGTTTTGGTTGATGCTCCAGTGATAAGAATCTTTGAGGTCCCCTCCCGTGCCCACAAGCACCTGGTCACTGCAGAACTGTGCACAGTATTTATTACTGCAGAAACAGAACCCAACATTTGCATTTCTTGACAGAGACCTTGTTTTAAACTGTTTGTAGAGTTAATGAGGTAATCTTTGTGAATAATTTGGGATATTTAAAGTTCCTCAGTTCATGTAGCGTAATGGTGAAATCAAATCAAGCCGCACATCTCTTGGAGTAAATGAATTTAGGCTTACTACCCAGCACAAAGAGAGCTATTGCTTTAGCTGGTGCACATGTAAGAATGTAGATACCCATCAGCTGATCCCTCTGTATTTAGTGCTGATCTTCTGTGATGGAGAGGAACATATAGAAAATCCTTATAGATGTCCTTGTATTTTTTATGGATTTTTTTTTCCCCTGTTTTTTCTCTATGGCTATCAAATGTGGCTTAAAAAAACCACAGTTTTTGACCCCTAAAATAATAGGGGTCGTTTTCCAGCATTTGATGTTGTGATGTATATTAATGTTGTGTTTCCTCTTATGTTTGCATCGAATTACTAATTTCTGTGTATTAATATTCATGTATGTGTGCAAAACAGATGGATGTGTTTATGTTAGTTGATGTGAATAACTGGCGAAGGACCCAAAGCTAAGATGCTACTATTTACTTAACCTATTTCAAAATCTAATCAGAGGGTATTTCTGTGAGGTTGTAAACAACAACAACAAAAGGGCTAAAAACCTTTAAAGTATTAATTCATACCTTAAGTACACAGAAATTATTATTGTAGCTGCTCTGGGGTTTTTCAGTTCTATGTAACAACACGTTATGTCATACGTTGCAAGATTGCTTTCCATTTTTTGAGCTTTTTTTCCTCTCTCTTTCTTTCTTTCCTTAGGGGCCCATTTCTCCATATTATAGTCAGCGTTACGGGTTTAGCCCAGACTGTAAAATAGTAGCATTTACAGGAGACAATCCAGGTGAGATGATTAAATGTGAAAGATTCAGTGAATATGGTTATGTATGTACTAAAATTCTAAATCGATTTCATTGGTTGTCAGATACCCCCTATACAGTGAAAGAATATTGTGTTTATCAGCATTAATACCTTTTTCCAACAGCCTTCCATCACTGGTTCTTCTGAGATATAGACATCTTGGATAAGCTGGGTATGACAAATGAATTCTCTTTTGCCTAGTAATTAGAGGTGACTTCATTTGCCTCTTGATAACTTCAGTTTTGGTTTGCCTGCCCCTAAGAAACTATTCTTACTATGAACTGCTAGTCTTTTAACTTAGAAAATATGAATTAAAAAATTGCTGTTATATCTTTTCAAGCGAAAAGGTGGAGACGGACCTCATAAGATTTCTCTAAGAATTAGAGCTGTCCTTTTGTTAGACTGATAGATCTCAGTATAAGGGAACGTGTTAATTTAGGGTCAGTTTTTTGAATCCTGGAGACGGTTTTAGTATAAACCAAATTTGTCTGTTTCTCAAGATTGTGAAGAATACTTACCCATATCAGAGTAACATGTGCAGGTTTGAATAAAGATGGAGGCTTCATCATAGTATATTTTACATTCATATTCTGGGAGATGGTTAAACTCTGCATTTCTCAAAAGTCCAGTTTTAATTCGAGAGGTTAAAATCCAGCTTAGTCCAGTAAATATGTGAGTAGTCTGATCTAAGTGGGAATGTTTCTCCTTTGAAGTGTGTTGTTAAGGGTCCACTGTATTTAAAACTTGAATACATAAAACATTAGATAATCATGAAGTTCTGCAGTCTTTTGTCTTGAGCATTTTGGTTTTGTTAAAAATCACTCCCTCACCCAAATGCTTTGCCCGTCTTTTACAGTGTAGAGGCCAAGGCCATCATGAGCATATTTGCCATTTATATTGTACTTTGAGATGGTGAATGCGATGTATTGTGATGTCTCATACAACATGGTATGGATGAGTCAAAAAGGTGACTTTTTTTCTGATATTCTGACTTTTTGCTTTCAGCATCATTGGCAGGGATGAGACTTCAAGAAGGAGATATTGCAGTAAGTCAAAACATACTCCTGAAAACTGTCCATATCCCCGAATAAATGAAATATATGAAATGTAAAATAGCTGTAGGTTATCAGTTAAATTTATCTGCGAGTGTTGATTTTCTGTTTATTGGATTCACGTTTGTTTTGTTTCTATCTGTAAGCTGCCTGAAAGATTTTAAGTAAACTCTTGTGACTATTTTTAACTAATGCTCAAGACATTAAAACCTAAGTCTCTATCTAGTATGTATTTCACTGGCGTGACAACCTAAGTCAGACCTAGCTTCAACACGAATCCAATTGACTTAATGTGTAATTTAAAAACAATTAGTGGTAATAACAAATGGTTTTAATTTAATTTCTGTATTGCTTTCCATGCACATTGCGATAAAGCTTCAATTATTCCCCCCCCCCCTCCAGATTAGCCTTGGCACAAGTGACACAGTGTTTCTGTGGATCCAAGAACCAACTCCTGCCTTAGAAGGTCATATACTCTGTAATCCTGTTGATTCTCAAACCTATATGGCACTTCTATGGTAATATAATTTCTTTTTGTTCATCTGGGATCAATAATATACATTTCTTTCTCTATGTTAGTGTTTTTTATTTCTTTTTCAAAATTATAATGAATGGAACATTCAGCATTCTGTATGGTATGTGGCAATTTACGGCTGAAATATTTGCATCAACATTATAGTATTCCTATTGTTTAATTTGAGTAACTGAAACTGCAGAGTTGTGGAGGATAAATTCTCAAGGCAATAAAAAGCTGAAATAATTTTTACGTACACATAGAGCCAGTTCACTGTGAATCTAAGGTAATACATTTAATATACAGGAATAACAATCTCTGACATGCAGTAATGTGAAATGTCAGCAGCTTGACCAGGCTGTATAACTTCTGTGCTCTTCTAGTGGTCCATAGGGGACATAATGAGGCAGGTGAAGATTCCCTTTTCAGAGAAGAGTATAGTCAGTGCTGTTCAGGGATGTATTAGGCTGTGCATGTGGAAAACACTGAGATCTCAAGAAACCCGTCTGAGAGAATGATCCTCAAGGTAGCTTTTGGCTGCTGCAATTCAGGAATTGTTTGGCCCCTCGCCAGCCAAGTAGGTGGAGAGGTGGCCTGAAGCTGTGTTTTCCTTCATTGAGTCACTGTATTCAGGGTAAAAACTTCCAAAACAGGTCCTAGAGTTTAGGCTTACATTTACAAGTAATATGCAGATAAATTTTGTGTGTAAATCACCTGGATTGTAGGTGCTCGAAACTCAAAACTTCAGCAATGCTCAAATCTGCCTTTTAACAGTAATGTTGAGTCTTACCTGTACAGTAATAGGAGGTTGTGAATGACGGTGGAAACAGTGTTCATGAAGTTGAGCTCAAAAGCATGATGTCATCTTCAAGTTACTCAGTTTCATAGTATGATTTCCCAGCATTTGGTTGTTTTGGGTTTTTTTTTTTAAGTTTTGCATTCAGGTTTTTCTTTTACTCAATATTTTTCCCACTTTTGCTGTGTAAAAGAGCTATATAAGCAACCTGTTTGTAATAGGAAAGGAGGCGCTGAGGCATTTTTCTGAATAACTGGTGTACTACCATTCTTTTACTGCAGCTTAACATGTGCAGAAGGCCAAACCTGCCTTTCAGAACACAGGATATTTCTGTAGCCATGCAAATATAAAGAGTTCCTGATCCTCCTGCCTAGCCATTTCTGCCCTGACACTGCCCCTTTTGCACCAATGCCCCTTTATTTCTAGAATATTAGAGTTAATAGGGGACCCTCAGTTAGTAGAAAAAGAGTGCCTGAGCTACCAGGCAGAGTATTTGTACAGAAAACTCCAGTAACTTCAGCTGCTGCTACTGAGTAAGTTCAATAATTTCCTTGCCCTCTTTCTGCATATTCCTCTGCCTTTCCTGCTGAGTTGCTCTGATAACTCTGTGCTGGAGAGTATTCAAACTGCTTTCCTCCGGCTCCGAGTCCAATGCTGCAGTGTTTTGCAGGAGTGTTACATTCACAGAGATGGCAAAGGAGGTGACTGCATAAAGGGTGCAAAGACTATAAGCACTGAACAGATGCATATTTTACAGCATGGTTTACTGGCTCTGGACTTCAACCATGCAGATGCAGCTGTGGTGCTTTCCTTTGCCAGGTCCTGGCATGGAGCTGGACCTCTTAAGTCCTGTTGGACCCAAGCTGGCTCCATACTGGTACCGTGCTCCTGAAATCATGAATGCAGTGTAGAGACACTCTTGCTCCTCCTTGCAGAGTCATCTCAGAGTGAGCTTTTTAGTGCTGTGTCAGAGTACTTCTCTGAGGAGATGTCTTAGCTATTCAGAGCTAGCCTGGGTTTAGTGTGTTCTGCCAGAGTGGATCTAAGCTGACTCATTGGAGAGATGTATACCAACATCTCTTCACTGCATTCCTCAACATGTCCTGTAATATTTGTTTTCTCTTGCCTAGTTTTCTCTGTCTCTATCTCTTTACATAATGAAGAAGTGATTGTATCTTTTAGCATGTCCAGCTTCATTCAGCTCATACAATAAACACCAATATGGAGTAAAACAACAAATTGCTTTAAAAATCTAGAGCCAAATGTTTTGGGAAATGCGTATGGTATGTTTGTGTGTTTCAGTTTTAAGAACGGCTCTCTGATGAGAGAGAGGATCAGAGATGACTGTGCTTCAGGCTCCTGGGATGAATTCTCTAAAGCCTTATCATCTACAGTTGCTGGAAACAATGGAAACTTGGGTATGAGTCTTAGCAGGGCTGGGAGTTCCAGGGGTTGCTTAGACACATGCTTCAGTGGGTGTTGTACCTACTTTTTACTTGAGTCATGATAAAGGCCAAGAATTAAGTTAACTAGAGCAAGGGAAATTCCTAATAAGTACTTAAAAATGCTCTGTTGGCAGGCTAAGTGTCATAGTATTTTCCTTCAGTATTCACTGAATAAGAAAGTTATATTTATGGAACTCTTTTGGTCATTGAAAGGGTGTTAGCAGCATCTTAGCTGTAGAATGTTTAAAACTAGTAATTTCTGAAGGAAGCTTTCATTAAAGCTTGTTTCTTTTTCTGAAGACTCAAACCAAGTGAATTAAGTAGCTCCATATTATTTCTTTCTCAGTTGTTAGAATCTTGTTCATGCACACGATACCCAGATTTCCTGCATTTTCCCCAATGTATGTAACAGAGTTTTTTAATCCCTGTTTTTTCTCCACGTTATGGTAAGTGAATGAAATGAAACAAAATGATGATGAAGGAAATATTTTAAAATAATATAAATAAACCCATGTATTTAAGTTTTATATTATTTTCTTTCCTACAGTTTAACATTCTGCAAGTGTAGCATATAGCTCTGAAATAAGTTAGTGAAAAGTGAGCATATGTGTAATCAAGATTAAAATTTAACCGTTGCAGAGCTGGATTTGAAATCTTCACCATCATCCTAGATCTGAATTGATAACCATAAAATTAATTTAAAAACTGTAGGTGGCAAAGTTTTTTAATGTAGATGTTAAAGCTATAGAAGACTTCAGTCCTTAGGAAAGTGAATTTAAGATACAGTTTCTTGTCACTGTGAGGTTAGCACTGGTTTTTCATTTTCAGAAGCTCTGTTATGTTTTCTGTCAAATCCAATCTCTGTGGGGTATTAAAATGACCAGGAATCTCTTTTCACTAGAAGACAAGTCAATTCAGGTGTTTCAGAAAATGGGGAGAAGTTATTGCAAAACTCAGAAGTCAGCCACTTTAGACAGTATTAAAAAAATCGGTAGTTGATGAAAATATTGTTACTGATTTGAAGGATACCAGGGCACTGCCTTGAAGTTTAAAAATTTGTATTATAATATATTCACTTGGATATCTCAGTCCTCTGTAAAACGGGTGTTTTCTGAAAGTCATCATTAATAACCTGTATGCTTGGATAACCTCTGGGTATACATGTAAAAATACAGTAATCTCCATAATCTGAGTTCCTGAGGGAAGCAGAGCAAAGAAGTAAGTGGTTAGGCACGTTTCCTTTTATCACTTGTTTCCTGCACTCCCTTTTGTGTGAGAAGATGCCCCTGCAGAGGTTTAGAGATGGGCCGAGGCTGCTGCTAAGGTGAGATTGGGATAATGAGACTAACAGGCCCTGTTGCATCTGGGAGGTACCTGAGAAGGCTAATTAAACCAGCAAGTTTACCTGAAGACCTCATCTGTCAGATTCAAAGCGGCAGCAGGGTCAGAAAAGAAAATTTGGGACATACATCCCCCTAGCAGGTCCTGCAGATCTGTAACCCACGGTGTTGCTTACTGGCAGGTTTTCAGAATGTTAAACTAAAAAGGTTATGTGTGCTAAAGCACAGTACTGTTTTGTGGCTTTTTTGGCTAACAGTCATAGGGCTCCTAGGGCAGCATACTCTTGTTTCCAGGTCTGAACCTTAGAAACTTTCCTTAGTTTCTTAGCTATTCTGTTCAGTTTTTCTGTCCTCATTTTCTTTTTCCTTGGTCTCCTTTCTTGAATATCTTTTCTGACCAACGCTTCCTGCCATCAACACAAAAGAAATCTTTTTCACACTTTTTGTCTATCTGTCTACAAACCATTACTGCATTTCTTCAGATCTCATCAAAACTATTCAGAGACCAGCTCTGCTTCATGACTTAAAATATCTGATGTTCGCTAATAAGCTCATGAAATCTAATCCAGTGCATGAAGTGTTCCAATATTCCTGTACTCCTCTTACTAACTTAACCATTTTTTCTGTTTTGTTGGGTTTTTTTCCACCCTTGCATATGACTTACTGAAATGACCTACTGAAAATATTTCTAGGATGTGTTATATATTATCTACTATTGCTTGTGTGTGTGTTCTGGTGGATGTGTGCTCTTTTGTAGGCTTGTTGCTTATTATGTTGTTTGGATGCCTAAAACCAGACCTGCTTAAATCTGTATTTTTGTAAACTGAAAATAGTGAAATTCAATAAATGTGTGGACTGAATTTGGTTAAGAAGCAGGCTGTGTGGTGACTCAAATGTCTTTCCAAATATGTGATAAACATTTATTATCATTTTAGCTGTGTACTGAAATAAGATTTCAACTTTGGGCTAGGAGCAAACATGACACTCTTCAATATTCCTTGATGCAGGTTTCTACTTTGATGTGATGGAAATTACTCCTGAAGCAGTTGGGATTCACAGATTCAACGAAGACAACCAAAAGGTAGTAATAATCTATTTAATGTCTCAAACCTTGAAGGAGTACTGTCAAGGCTTGAAATCTTTGCCATTATCTTCTTTGTTTTGTCTGAGATACTTGCTTTCAAGTTTCATTTATCGATGCAAGTCCCTTGGATGATTTTTGTAAGGAAGTATTTGGTCTGTAGCTTGAGAGTATCTACAGTGCAAAGTCTGAACTAGAACTTATATGGTATTTTTTTATGGAAATATTTCCTTTACTGGAAAATGTGGATTTACTGAAACCAACACTGGTTTTGAAACAGGATTAACTTTAAGCTTATTGAGAGCTTAGTGCACTTACATGACTTAGTCCCCATCTTCTAAGTTTCAGACACACAGATAAGGATGTGTTGAAACTTTGGGCTATAATATTTTGTCTTTTTATCTTGCTCTAAATGTGTATGTAAAGTAAAGACCTCATTTTGCTGTCCTGCATGTCTTGGAGTAACCTACAAGCTACATAGTGGTATGTAAGTAAACACAGGCTCAAGTCCAGTTGGAATTAAAATAGAAATTAGGTTATGGAAAAGAACGTTCTTTGTATCTTTTTGCTTTTGAGGAATCGTTGTTTAAATGTCTGGCTTTCTGGGTGGTACAGAAACTCAAGAGATATCTTTGATCAATCATGACTCCCAGTCGATTAGACCTCATCTGGGTGAACAGAGGTTGATACTATCTTGTGTTTGCAGTGTAACACTACTCTCTTAAGTGTTTGCTGTTTAAATGAAAGCTTAATCACTTCTAGCTGTTCTGCAAGTTGTAGTCACTTACTGTAGTGCATGGAAAAACTAAACCTTTTGTGAAAGATTCTTTGTATTTGTTTGTAGTTCAATATTTTCCTACTGTTGTTGCCTTCTCATATTCTGGTTAACGGAAGGACAGAAAAATTTTATATATGGAAACTAAATAAATTAATGAAAAGATTACATGGTTTCTCTTTTGTGCAGACAAATAGATTTAAACTTTTGTGACACTGTGTAATGCATATGAATTTTATCTACTTGCTTTAATTTTATATTTTTGAGATACTGATTCTTAAGCAGATTTGATGCTGGAAAATGCATAGAGAAGAGTTTACAACTTGCAGTAGAACCTTTTCCCATTGTGCATTGATTTGAAGTTTGATGGCTTTGCCAACAGCACTGAGGTTATGGGTTGTGTTCTCTTTCATGAGTCTTTAGGTCCACCTTGTGCATATGAGTGAAGAACTGGGCCTAGTTGAAAGCAGACTTTAGGGTGAAGACAAGGATAGTCAACTATAAATCTGTCTTGGGTTTTTAACCAGTCTCCAGCTTGGCATGTACACTGTGTAAGGTGCTTGTTAACTTAATGTATTCCCTCTTTGATACAGGTTTCAGACTTTCCAAAGGAGGTGGAAATACGAGCGTTGATTGAAGGGCAGTTCATGGCCAAGAGGATTCATGCTGAAAAGCTGGGATATAAAGTCAGTAAGTATGAAGAAATGCTGTGGAGCGAATGGCAGTAGAGATGAAACACAAAGATAGGAGTCCCAACAGTAATGCCAGTATTGTGATTCTTGTCCTGCCTGACGGATACAGAAATTGGTATGAATTCTAAATTAGCCTCCTGGAAAAATTTTTGACGGTGTGTTGGGGGCAAGTTTTTGCAGATGTTAACTTTAGGAGGACTAATGTTTTAACTTCAAGATGACTTCTTTTTCAAGTGTTCTTGCTGTTTCATTGTTACCGAGCTGCACTGTCAATTTTTAAATAAGAGCTTGGGCTTCGATAGCTTGTTAAGTGAAAAGAAGACCAGCCTTCTGCCTAAAGCACAAGACTGTAACTCAGAAAATCTGAAATCTATGTTCAGTTCCTGGATCTGCCATAAGCTGATCACTTGCCTCTTTACCTCAGTTTTGTGTTAATAAAGCAGAACACCTTTCCCTGTCTTGTGATTTAGAAAGCAAGAGATCCTGCTTCCTAGAATTTACAATATGAATAGTTTTTAGCACACTGGAACAACAAAGTCAACCAGTGTTTTACCTACAGAAGTGGGTTCAGATCATTATTAGCTGTGCAATTCTACAAAAATGATACAGGCAAGTTGATAGCATGTTTTACTGGTGTTTTCGGTCAGTGTATCAGCCAGTGGCATCTTAAAAAATACTGAATTAACTCATCTTGAAGGTTTTTAATCAATGTTTTATTTTTTAAAATCATATTGGTTTTATTTACATCCTGACCTCCTCCTTTACAAGCCATTGCTTGACTCCTACTTCCAGGCTTTTATCATAATCATGAAGGATAGAGGTTTTTTTGTTTTTTATTTTTAAGAGAGAACTCCAGGAGCTGAAAGTTCAGAAAATAAAGAGATACTGGAACAAATCACCAAGCTTGGCAACACCGCCTCATAAATTTACACTGTAAAGGTTTTCCTGTTATATATTTTCTTATATACTTGAAACCCTATTTATTTGGGGAGGTTATTTGTGGAGACAGGCAGAGTTTCAAATAGATTGTGTTTAAAATACCTGTTTATCCTTCATTCTTAGATTCTGCTGCACCAAAAGCTTGGCTTATATAGCCTAGAGAGCTCATGGCTGAAGGGGCTACTTTTGCACTCTGTACATGTCAGGCATTAGACAAACACCCGAGTGCAACAACAACTATATAAGGTGTTGGACAACTCTGACACAGAAACAAATGGGTAGAAATTATCTGTAAAAACATTTAGGCTAAGTAGGGCAGCCAAAGACCTAACTAGTTTTAGGATGTGGCTTAAAAAGCTTTTTTTTTGGGGGGGTGTGTGTGTTGTGTTTTTTTTAATGCTATAGATGCCAACAGTAAAAAGGAGATGGGCGTGATTGCATTGTGTTCCTGTAGATTCTTTGGAACCTTGTATGCTTTTGTTTTGTTGCATCCCAAGGGTCTTTTAGCTGTTTGGTAACTAACATATGAGTTGCTTTAAAAAAGAACTACTGTACATAGTATAGCCTGTATGCATCTTCCACTTTTCCTTAGTAGTATTATTTAAATGTCATATTCTGTTATTTGTGTAGTGATGGCAGGCTTACATCTGCATTTGTTGTGTGACAGCTCTGAAAACAGGGTGTGTTCTGAATGTGTTTCAGTGTATGGATGAGCATTGTGGGAATTACTCTGGTATTGCCAGACTTTCTCTTGTTTAATAGCTGCTGTATTTCAGGCTGCATTTTTTGTGTTTAATGTGATTTAAAAGCTTATTTATCTTTTGGATGAAATATACAGTCAGGACCCTTGTGTTTATTCAATTCCTTTTAGGCCTTGTCTACATGGGGAAAGTATTTTGATTTTTCTGGGAATCAGGCTGATTTACCTTCAGAAATATAATCACAGCAGTGTAAATCTTGGCTTTGTTGTTGTTTACACTAATGGGAGAATACAGTAATAACTGCTCACAAGATTTGGAAAGTTATATGATGACACCTTTTAAATTGATCTGTAACAGAAATTGAAGTGACATGGTCAGTCACAACAAACGCTTTGCTATGGTGTCCTGAGGTTTGTGTGGTGCCATCTCAATGGTGCAAATGAGTCAGAAACCTGGCTAAGAATTTCCCTAGCTCTGGCACCAAGGTGCCGGAAAATCATTTTGGCAGTCATGAACCTGCCTCTCTATTCTTGGTCCAAATGCAGTTTGGATGGCTGTGATCTGAAAAGCAGCAGTGTATGTGGAGAAGAATTTTGTAAAAATAAATAAATAAAACCCCATCATACAGAGTTCTTGGTTATGCACTGTGAACATGACAAACATTAGATAATCCCTTAGAATTTACATTCAGTTAATGAATATATTATCTTTCTAGGAGCAGTATTTTTGAATCCTTGGCCTAGCTAGTGTTGCTGGAAGAAGTGCAATGATGCTGAAAGAGTGTTTTATATGTGAGGTTTTGTTCCCAGTTTGATGTGTCTGGTACATTATAGATCTTATATAAATTACAAATAATTAAAAAACCCCTTGAAACAGCTTTTCAGGTGCTGTCTGTGCTTGCCTCCAGGCACGTGCATGGGTTTCAGTGCGGCTCATGTGCCAGTAGAGGGCAGGGGATTCTGTCTCACGATTTTCTTGAGGCTGGGATGGCTGTGTCAGCCTTGTTTTGAAAATGGCACGGTCACCAGATGATCCTTAGGAGAAAAGTTAAACCTTACATTAATCGTGATTTAAGGGTTTTAAAAGTGTGTGTCACTCTGTTCTAATTGCTCTAATCTTTCTCAATCAGATTTCAGGGGAAATCATTCAGTAACACCCTGTATCCTGTTTTGCTTATGTGCTTAAGGCGTGGATAGAGCGTTGTGATCTAGAAACAAACAAGTGCAGATTGGTCTGTCCCTGTTGTTTACATCCTCCGATTCAGAGATTCATGCAGATAAGGTGAAGGTTTGCTGTTCTGCCTTTATTTTCCTGAATTTTGATTGTATCATAAACACCTTCTGTTTTGTCACTTCCTCGTTCTTCTTGCAGCCATCCCTTTTTGAAAGCCAAACTCAAAACTGGAGTTCAGAGGCTGGTCATACACAGACATGCTTGCTGCATGGTTTGGGGACTCTCTGAAGTCAAAACCATGGTACCTTTATAGAGAAATGACAGTGCCTGCAGCTCAGTGACACAGGTGATCACAGCAGCTATAAAGCTGTCAGTGCTTCAGACTGATCTGACAGTATATACTTTAATAATCTTGATAATCACTTCAGAGTTGCTTCTATTTCTGACCAAGCAATCCTAAAGTTTATCGTAAAATTGACACTGACTGGAGAATGTTGCTTGGACCTTGTAAAGCTGTCCTGATGAAGACCCACAAAACTTAATATTCTTGGGAGCAAAGTCTACCTCTTTGCCCACTGATGAGTGAAGTAAATATTGCCATGATGCATGTTATGTACGCTGAAGGAAAACAGCACACAGGTAGGGGTTCTAGTGGAGATCACACATGTAGTCAATAGATATTTAAACGGTCTACTGGTCTACAGTGTAGAAACCTTCATGTCCATGGTAATCTGAGCACTAAGTCTATACATACTGGGCCAGGTGTGTGCCAGAGTTGTGTGCCAGAGTTGTGTTAAATAAGCTTTTGTGGGACTGCAGCAGCAATTAATAAATCCTGCCTTGTAGGTAGGCTGATTATGTGGGGTGGGGTCTGTGTTGAAGCTGTTGAAGCCTTTGGACAGGGCTTTCTGCCTTGAGGTTGTTGTGCCTATCAGTGAGTTCATAGCACTCCAGTTGCCTGATGTGCTGTTCATGTCACATTTATACGTTTAGGAACCTGATTCTGCCACCTAACTGTCATCAGCAGGGGAAGATGGATAGAAGGTGCCACATTTTACAAGCGCAAGCTTTGTCCATAAAATCCTGTGTCTGTGTTTATTATGTAATTTACAGTTTCTTACATACGTAAATCCATCACTTGGAAATAATGTTGGTGCCCTGAATTCTACTGACTGTACTTGGTGCTTAAGTGCTGGCTGGTGTGACACAGACATGCCCATGGCTTTGTGCTGGTGTAAGAAAGAGCGAGGGGTTTTCCTTAAGCGCTACATGTTACCAGTGTTTCAAATGTGTGAAAGTACATCCTTCTGATTGGATATACAACGGGATGCATTCTTAAACAAAACTGCAGTCCTGAAGTGCTAGGAAAAAAATGGGAAATGTCAGAGCATGCTGGGCCTGACTTTTCTGTGGTTAGAGGGGGAACTTGTATTTTCTGAAGAACTCAGTCTAAGATTACATGAGGGCAAACTCCAAGGTGCCAAATTTCCTTTTTCTTCAGGTGATGTTTTCTTCCAATGCTCTTTTCAGCAGGTTTAAGGTAGCAATTATGTGTGGCCTTGTCTGCAAGGAAGGCAGTCTGATGGAGCAAGGGGAGCTCAGAAAATATCAGTATAACATGGAGCAGTTGTGTTTCATCATTCATGTTGTCATGCAGAGGCACAGAAACCTGAAGGCAAGGCGTGAGGCTGTCACTTCACAGCAAAGTGTTGGTCCATTGGAGGATGAAGTGGCTCTCTGGTTTGGCAATGCTAGATGCCACTGGTCCTCAGGACTCTCTGGGTTGGCTTTGTGTCAGGCTATGAGACAGGCTTTTCTGCTGGTGGCTATCTTTGGCTGACTGGCTTCTGTGATTGTAGTCTCCAAAACTCTTACGAGTTATGAGGAACGTTGGGGTACTTGTTGTATCAGTCACCTTTGCCTTAACTGCTAAGTGTGTTTGTATGCCAGTTGTAGCAGTGTTTTGGCTGAAATGAGGAACACTGTGAGTGAGGCCATTTTGTAGTTGCATACAGATTAAATTGATGTTTATGCCCTGCGGGATTTAAATTTCTTAGAGAAATCAATACTAAAATGTTGTGTTGGCTTCGTGCTTGTCTCTTGCTGTTTGCTGCTAAGAGTGCTGATGGTGTTTCAGCAGCATGAGGGTGATGGCTTTGTTAGAGGCCTTTTGCTTCAGTAATTGAGTGAAAACAATTTAAAAATAATTAAAGGATAGTGCCCTTGATGGGAGGCTGAAGTTCTCTGTTTAAAATAATAGTGAATACTGGTAACAGTCAGATAGGAACATATAAGAATAGTGATGGGGCAGAGCATACCGCTTGGTATGTGGTACAAACAGATCATAAATACCCCTTGCCATTAGATCTTAAGCCTGTATTTTTGAGGGAGGAGTGTTGGCTCAAGAAATACTTTCAAATTCATCAAAGGCAGGATCTTCCTCCCAGATAAGCCAGTGATTCTGTTGCAGAGGATATATGTATTTCATGATGAAACTTCTGGCTGATAAGAGTCCTAGTGTTAGATGGGCAGTACCTTGCCAAGAGCTTGACTGTATCCCCTGTTATTTTCCACAGAGCATAAGACTTTTATCATGTAGCAGAGCCTTCTAGGCATGATCAAGCAAGGCTTGGTTTTAAGCCAGTGATCTGGGTGAAAGGTTGGTTAGCTTATTACCAATTCCCTGACCAAGTGTTTTACAAAAAAGGGCTTTTTGTTATTACTTGGCTCAGGAGAGTACAGTATTAGTTTAACTAATTTTTAAAAGGGTTAGATAAAATGTCTCCGAAGGAAATGACCTAATGTGCTATAAGGAAGCTGCTTACGTGCTCTAAAATTTTTCATGCAGTGGCTATTGTCTTGCTTTTATTTTGTTTTATTGTTGTTATACATATACAGGAAACACAATGAAGACAGAAAATCTGAAGAGTTAATAAAAAGATTGAAAGTGGTACTATCTGTCTTTCCTGACACAGTGATAAAATGTTGTCATTGTTTGAACAATCGCTTTTAATGTTTGGTCAGCAGAAGACCAAGTATGTAAATGGCTCAATTCCTGTGCCCTCATGTTAGGAGAGATTTTTTATGACTGTTTCAGTGGATGTTCTGTTAAAGCAGTATTTAGAAAAATAGTCAAGCTGTCAGTTGGCTGGTTTTGTTAGAGCTTTGTGGATCTCTAGGAGCTGGGGACTTGGAGATCAGTTGGGTTATCTAATAAATCTCCTTTTATTGCTTGTTTTTTGAGACTGATCTACAGTTTTAAATCCAATTAGATTAGCAAGGGAATGACATGATTGCAGTCTATAAGTACCTTCTTGGGGAAAGGAAACTTGATAGTATAGGACTCTTGAGCCTTAGAGACAGAAACATTATGGTTCAATAACTGGAAGTTGAAAGTAGGCAAACTTCAAATGACAAGCAAGGTGCAGATTTTTAACAGAAACTGAATTCAAACAGTGCAGCAATTGATAGTGGTGTAGTGAATTCTTTAGCACTGGCAGTTTTAAGAACAAGTGGGGTCCATCCCCCCCCTCTAAAAACAGGTGCTCTGGTCCAAAGAGATAATTTATGTTATAGAAGGGTGAGTTCAAAGGATCAGAGTGGTCCACTCTGTCTCGGACACATGGGAATCTGTAAGAGATGCCATTGCTAGGAAGCTTATCTGATTCACAGCTATATATACATTGCTTTGTATTAATCATTTATACCAATAGCAGCTGCTGCTATGACTGTAAATTATGTCCTATTTTTGATGATCATTCTGCTTGCAAAATACTACATTTACCTTAGCTGACACTTAGTGAAAAGTTACATATTTATTACTTTAAATTTTCTTCCTGTGTCTTTCTGTATTTTCATTTTTATTGCTCGAATGTGACAGGCCTGTTAGTGAACTCTAGTCAGCTCTTCCAAGATTTCCTAGTCCCTCCAGCTGTCTTTCCTTTTTTTCTGGTTTAAGGTTATCCAGCTTCTCTTACACATCTCATGTTATGCATCAGTTCTGAGCACTAAGTGTCTCAATGCTTTCAGTTGCATCAGCTCACGTGCGAGGTTTTTCAGTGTTAACAGGGATTCTACTAGAGAAGTAATTCTTTCCCTACCTACTGAATTTACCTGCATGTACAGTGATTTTTAGCTGTGATTGTGTTTGTTGTGTGAGATTAAGCAAGACAGTTTTGCCTTACTTTAAAGCCTAAGTTTAAAAAAAAAAAATTAAATACCTAAAGCTTTCGTTCTATCCAGACTTTGATTTCCAGAGGACAGCTGCTCAGTGCTTACTCAGATTATGTCAAGAAAAAAATAACCACCTCCCATATTTCTTGTTCAAGTAAAAACCAAGTAGAACTTCATGTGTTTGTGGACAAGGTGAATTTTGTATTCTATAACTTCAATTCTTTCATGTGAAGAGAATTAATCTGGGCAGCTTTTTTTTCTTATTTCTGGCCCGTGGTTTTCAAGAACGCACATGAAGGGGATTCTTTTTTCCACCTTTAAACTATGATGTTACTTAGCCTGTATGTGGTGTGTCTAACTTCCGCAATAGCAAAGGTGTGCAAGGTGTATGTAAAATGACAAGTCTGAGCCCCAAGGCTTTCACAATGTCAGTTTAGTCCAAGTGTAAAAGGTGGCAAAGGATGGGAGGTTCATGAAAAATAAGCTTCAAGTGCAGTATGTACTTCTGAAGTTCTCTCTCTGATGTAAGAACAGAAATTTGTTAGCTTTGCACTTGGAGGCTGGAATTTGGGATCAGTGACAGGACTGACCAGAAGAAGAAAAATCAAATGTGTGGAAGGGTGAGATTAGAGCATCCACAGAGTTAAGTCCCTTCCATTTGACAATATTTGAAGCTTAATAAGAAATTGCAAGGAATTCCTGAAAGTTGGCAGTTTGAAATTAAAAATAGAAGTATGCATATACATACAAGCAAAGGGTGGGGTTTTGATGGTTTTATTATTAATAGCGTCTTAAAGTTAAATAATTCTTTAGAGGATACCTCTACTGCAGATAACTGCACTTGTCAATCTTGATCTGAAGTGTTACTGAAGTGTGGCTTAACTCTTAATGTTTCATCTATGGGTGTGCCTATCTCAGTTGATTCTTCTGAAATGTGTAATTATTAGACATTTTCAGAAGTTCTGGTGGATGGAAGTTCAGTTATCCCCTGTTTGTAGAAATCAACCAGCATCTTCCTAAAATATAAATCTGTGTGCATTTGTATTTTCACTTCTGCAGTAACACTAAGTGAAAGAAATGGCCACATAGGAATTTGAATGGGCTGAGTGCTCTGCCTGAAAAACTCCACTGGAAGGTGTTTGGTGTGTGCAAACACATAATACAGAGTTCTTTCTTTTTACAGAGTAGTAATATTGCCAAAGGTAACAATACTAAACAATGTATATTCATTATAGAAGTAGTATCAAATGCTAGTATTATTTTGGACAACAAATGAACTGACTTGGAAATAACATTTGATTTCCTTAGCCTAAAGTTGGTAGCCAAAGTTTCAGTGTACTCACGTATCTATTCAACGCACTCGATCATTCTTCAGGGTTTCTCATGTCTTGCTTTCGTTAAAATCACTTTTGTTACATTTCAAATATGGGCTTTATTGGTAGAGGACTTTGGATCCTAGAGGTATCCATGTGCTGAAGGAAGGCTGCTGGGGGCTCTATTCCAGCACATCCTTGGCTGCCTCCTCTGTGTTTCCAGGATTGGGTCACTCGGTTCCTTCCCTCTCCATTGCTGGTATCTATTACCGAACAGGTAAATGTCAATATTTAACTATATATAGCAATTTCCATGTATGCATCTCAAGAAGTAATTACAGAAAGCTGGAGGGCATTCAGCATTGTTACAAATCAGCAAGCTGTTTCAGCATTCTCAGTGGCCAGCGTAAAGCATACAAAACAGCAGAAAATGTTGTGTATTAGTCTATGTAGCAGCAGCCCTGTGAGTAGCACTGGAATGAAGGTGGTCACTGGTCACAGAGCTGGAGGGATTTTGAAGGATATTTTCAAAAGCATTCACTCTTCATTCAAGGTGCTCTTGATCTTTTTCCTTTGTGTTTATTCTGGTCAAAAATGAACTTTTTGTTATTTTGAAGTAGTTCTAATTATAATAGTAATACAAATGTACAAGTGGAGAGCTACTTGAGTAACCTCTTCAAATTAAGTGCACTTCTAGTTAAATGACTTAAGTTTACCTGCAAGTGAACACTTGTGCTGCAGAGAAAGTGATACAAAGCTTCGTATTTCATACCTAATTTTGTCTGTGAACATAAAAGCCTGGTACCCACTGAAATGCAGGTGAACATGTGAAGCCATTTTTTTTTAAGTATGACACATTAGAATAAAAAATTGCTGGCATATCTATTTGAAAAGGTGGAATTGTGTTTTTAAGTAAATTCCAAGTACTCAGGACCTAGTGGCTCCTTGTTTATTTTTATGTTTTAAATTCCTTTTTTATTCATTACTTCAAGGTATTAAATTCTTTCAACTACTGTAGCTGCTAAGAGCTGTGATAAAGGCCAGTGCAAATTTTAGATGTTATCTAGGCTGTTACTTACAAGCGTAATCACTGCAAGGGCATTCCTGTTGATTTCAAGTGTTGCCATTTGCATGAATAAGGGTTAATTATGAGAACCAGGAGAGTGCAGGACTATAACCCTAATTTCCAGGCCTTGTTATATGCTTGAAAATAAGCTAGATGGCTCCTCAGAGGCCTGACCATTTAACCATTTTTTACTTTAACCAAGGGACTAAACTGAGAGTGAGCAGTTCCAGTTTAGAGAGGCCTCGGTTTGACTTCTAGCATCTGCCTCCTCTGTACATCCTTCTGTCTGGCCCGATGGCATGTCCAACACCCCCAAATCAGTTGCACATTCCAGGAGACTACAAAAATATGTCGAAGGCTGAGGTCAGATGTGTTCTACTGGTTAAACCAAGAAAGTTTTATGTAGATAAGCTTTTATTTATACACATGCACACTTACACACTATATATATATATATGTATATTAATGGCTATATCATACAAATAACTTTTCTGTATCATTTAGAGGATGGGAGGCAAGACCGGAGATTTGCAGAAGCGTTTTGGTTATTATAACTGACATATTTATGAAACGAATTATTTTCTCTGAATAGTCATTCATGTGCAAGTGACTGCTACATGTGGAGATGCAGAAAATGTCTTGTAAAACTGTTGTGGCTTGGGTAACTCATGTGCGTCTGATGCTTAGGAGCAATACCACAAATGTATGGGAGAAGTGATCTAATGGATAGTGTATACCTAAGAGCTCCACATAAAAGGCTCAAAGAACAATTATCTAAGTTGGATGCAGTGTTTTAAAAACAGCTTCATCCATTTTCCTGCCATTTTTTTGTGTTTTTCCTCTAAATAACTCTAATGTATATTAATTAATTGCTTGAAATAATACCAATAAATCTAACAAGGTTTGTCTAAAGCTTGACTGCACAGAGGAAACTTCATGTTTGTTTCAGTGGTGAGAGAAAAAATAATTTACTGAAAATATTAAGAAAGCTAATATTAATTTAGATGGAACTTAATGAAATCTTTAATGGCTTTTTAAAATTATTTTCCTTAGATTTTAATTTGAATTAAATCATTACTATTGTTAAATTAGTTAAACACTAAATTAAGAAATGCAAATGAAGTGAGCCCAAAATCCAATGTGGTTATTGTTTTTATTGATGTATGTAGGCTAGTGGTGTGGAGCAAATTCCAATTATATCTGATCTGTTATTTGCAGTACAAGTTCTTGACTCTTCATTAAGTGTAATACATTAGATTAAATGCTTTGCTCGATAAGAGCTTGGAAAATACCAGTATTACAATAAAGCTCTTGCTGCTTTTGCCTTTTTGTTTGGGCTGTTAGCACTGTGTATAATGCAGACTTCAAGGTTTTCTAGTTTAAAGTTTTAAAATCCTGCCTGGCTGTGATCATCAGAGAAAGATAAATGTAAACTTTAGGTAGCATAGCCACAGGAGGCCCAGGAGCGAGGGAGAGTTGCTAAAGGCAACTCCATTACATACATGAGTTCACCTGAATAAATGTTCAGTGGCTTCTGCTATGCTAACTTTAAATACTAGTAGCTAGCGAGGAAAATGCTAGTTTCACATGCTATATCTCCCTACATGATTAAAACATCCAAAATAAAGGAAGCGTGTCTTCAAGTATCAGAACTAGATTATTCCAAGTTCTTCTTTATCCTTTGGCTTATATATTTATAAAATGCTGTATCCTAAACTGACTGAAATCAGTAGATATCTAGGTAGGAAAATGTATGTGCTATTTTGGGCTTGTCCGCTTTGTGCACAGCCAAGGTACTCGTCTGTGTAAAAGCTCCTTTTTCATTTCTAAGCTATTATTTTTTCCTTAGAAGCCATTCAGGAAGGTGAAATCAAGCAAACTAGCTGCCAAAGCTTCCCGTAGCTATCTGTGAGGTGTCGCAAGTGGAGAGGGGACACCATAACTGAGAGTATGCCTGTGCTGGGCAAGCCAGGCACACATGGTGTTACTGTGTTCCCCAGCTGTGGCTGGTTTGTGCCTGTGCCGCTGCATCCATCCTGGTGCTGCATGGCTCTGGATAAGGTGGTTGGGTTTCTCTGGTGTCCTCCAGAGCTCCTGTTTGAGCTGCTAGAGGAATTTTATTATTATGTAGTGTGGAAGAACTTGCCTGTCCTGTTGAGCCCCCATGCAGAAGTGTTCTTAGCTTGCCAGTACAGTAGTATAAAATACTTTGAGCTCTGCATGCTCCTCACTTCAATTTATTCTAGCAGTGTCAAGCCACATGTTCAGCGCAAGTGATCTAGCTGCACTGCATTTACAGCAGGGTGCAGAGAGAAAACATGAGACCTCATCACTGTTTTAGAACCTTCTGGAGGGCACTTCAGTGAGGAATCCATGCAAGTGGGATGCTGCCAGAGAAGTGGTGACAGCTGATGTTTACAGCAGTTGCTCTGATTTCCATGTATGTACGTGTTTTTTTTTTCTCCCAGTGTATAAGGTAAACCGCGCTAGTAGCTTCATAATCATCCATGTGAGTAAAACTGATTTAGCTTCAGTCAATGGTTAACCTTTTCCTTGCAGGATAGTTTTTGGAGTTGATGTGATGGAGGCTTGTGAGGTAGTTATTGTTCTATTTTACCCTAATGTGGTGGGCATAGCTAGTGTAACCAATGTGCTAGCTGGCTTTGGGAGGTGGGATTCCAATGCTGGGGTTAAGTCGTTCACGATGTCTACGTCTACAGGGGGAGTATGTGGCAGAGTTAGGACAAGACATTGATCACTAAGCATGACTGTCAGCCTTCTCACCCTGTGTCCAGAGAAACTTCTGCTTATTCTGCTCCAAATATGGGAAGCCAGTCTTTTTCCCCTACTCTCCTTTGGTCCTCCTCCTCTTTCAGTTTCTCTGAGTTCTGGATCAACCTGCATCCAGAGTCATTCAGAATGGTTCTATGAAGGCACCGAAAGAGACGGTAATATTTTGTTTCTGGAATGAATGAAAAAAACCCCCCTCTTTTCTGTGTCATGATGAGGACCTCATGGTATTTGGTGTGTTGCTTTGTTTCATGCATTTGACTGCTCATTAACTGCTACCATACGGTTAGCAAAATGCTTCCCTTTCTTGATGCTTTCCTCCCATGCCTGTTGTTGCACAAATCCTTGGAGTGTGGCTCCAGAATGTCCCCCTGAAACATTTTTGTCTGTTAGCGTAGTCTATTCATGCTGCTCCATTCCCACAGTCATCAGAATCCCTATTCTGTGCCTGGACTAAAAATGAGTCTATTCCAGCTCAAAAACCTCCCGTATATTATGCAGGGTTTGTTGGTGACATGATGCCAGCTATCAAGTGCCTCCTTGTAGTGGTGGCATGTAGATAAGGAGTTTCTGGGTTGCAAAGAGATCTCTACCTTGCAGAAGATGTCTTACGGTTTTGAGGCTGACATTGCTTGGGCTTCTCTTTTGGAAGACTTTTGAAAATGCTCTTACATAGATGTTTTCAGGTGCTTCTTCCCAAACTTATGGGTCTTTTTGCCCCACTGTGATCAGGGGATAATTAGACTTCCAGGATTAGACTTCCTCTGGCCATCTAGCACCGTGCTGCAATGGCATCATCATCTGATACTTGCTTAACTGAATTGAATGGTGTGGCACTGCAGCAATCTGCAAAGAATGAGGATCTCCATATCCAGGAAGAGCAAACACTAGGTTTTTTTCAGTGCTTACTAGTTAAATGGGAATTAATTATGGAGATGTCCTGGAATCACTAGCATGGAGGAAAGGTGAGTTGGTATGGAACTTTAAGGTTTGACCATGCTGCACAATAGGAGCTTGTATTGCTTCCTCCTGCAAAACAGACTGGTTTCAGGTGGCTAAAGTGGTTTGTAGGCTATGACCCAGCCCAGGCCATCAAGCCCAGTATCAGTGAAAATACAGGTGTTATGAATAGTGAGGATAAATAGTGCTGAATTAGAATATAAATCTTAATCAGGATTAAGACACAGCAAATATGTACCTATGGAGCGGAATGTGCTGTATGAATAGGAAACAAGCTAGATAAACAGATTCCATAATTTCAGAGACAGCTCTGCTTCAATCTCTTAAGTGATTGTGCTGTTTTACATTCCAAGGAGAATTCTTACTGCACTAAGGATGAAGCTTTTCTTTGAAATCAAATTTATTCGTTGGCCTGCGACTGAGAAAAACTTGCTGCAGGATTTGTGCAGGATTCACTCACCCCATCTGAAATTCCGTCAGGGCTGAAATGAAATGTGAGCAGGAGGAAGAACCATGTAGTGGTGGTACAGGCTCATCTGTTTTCACATGAATACATTAGAGCAAAATCTCACTTTCATGAATCAGCATTTCCTTTGTCAATAACTTTCAATATTAAACAGTAAGGTGACACCAGGCTTACATTGGAGGAAAAGTAAATTAAACTGCAACAAAAGATTCTTGAGAGTAAATTGACACTTCAGGTCTTGATTCATGGTTCAGCTACAGAACAGGATGGCAATAACTGTTTCCTTCCCACCATGTTCAAAATTGTTTTGTAACTGAGAGATAAAAAAGGACATTTCCAGATCCTTAGTGGATACCAGCTCATCCAAATCCCACACTGTATTGAGAAATGATTCCCTTACTCCCTTCCATGTTTTCTGAAAATTGTAATGCTCATTCAGTTTGCCAAAGTATGGAGCATTGTGATGGGTTGACCCTGGCTGAATGCCAGGTGCCCACCAAAGCCGCTATATCGCTCCCCCTCCTCAGGTGGACAGGTGGGAGAAAATATAACAACGGACTCGTGGGTCAAGATAAGGACAGTTTAATAAGCGAAAGCAGAGGTCGCACGTGAAAGCAAAGAGAAAACAAATGATGTTATTCTCTACTTCCCATCAGCAGGTGATGTCTGGCCACTTCCTGGGAAGCAGGGCTCTAGCACACATAGTGGTTGCTCTGGAAGACAGAAAATGTGCCCCCTTCTGTCTCCCTTTACTTAGCTTTCATATCTGAGCTGACGTCATATGGTATGGAATATCTGTTTGGTTAGTTCAGGTCAGCTATCCTGGTTACGTTCCTTCCCAAGATCTTGCCCAGCCCCAGCCTGCCATTGAGGGGGGCAAAAAATGTTGGAGACGCAGCCTTGATGTTGTGCCAGCACTGCTCAGCAGTAGCCAAAACACTGGTGTGTTATCAACACCTTTCCAGCTACCAGTGCAGAACACAGCACTATCATGGCTGCTATGGGGAGAATTAATTTCATCTCAGCCAGACCCAATACAAGCATATATACTAGTGCACTTCCCTTGTTGCCTAGAAAGAAAATAGCTGATGTTTTAGTATCCTCATGTGCTGAAATGTCATATTCTTCAGCTGAAGTGCAGTGTTTCCTCCTCTTCCTTCTTGCTAAATCCATTTTGTGTTTTCACACATTAACCTCTTCCTGACCTAGTGCCACTCATGCATGAAAAGACCCAAGTGCTTCTAGGTTGCAAGCGTAGCAGTTGTCTAATATGTTAGGGTTGACAAGGATTCAAAAGAAATACACAAGTTTATGAATGTTATTAATAATTCTAATAAATAATCCTGGGGAGGTTATTTTGGAATGCTTATTTTAGTGAAAAGGCTGTCTTTAAAGCTTCTGAAACTGGTGTTTAGATTACATAGGTGTCCTGCCATTCTGACCTTAATGGCAGAAATTATTTTACCTTGAGACACACTTGGTTCATATTCATAAGTATCCATGGGTTTATATAAATACAAATACATGCACTTCCTTGACTTCTCAAGTTCAGTGGCACCTCCTCCTCCCTCACACTTGTGTAAGTCTTCTAGGCTCTTTAAAAAAAAAAAAAAAAGTTTCCTGTATTCTTTCACTTGGCATTACTGGTTCATACAGTCAATCCTGAAATGCTTCTGTCTGCTTTAAAAGTTCACAGAAAATTTAGAAGGAAAACAGAAACCAAGAGAGAACACACTTTCTGCAGGATCAGTGGTGGAAATTGCAGTTGCTTCTTTAGTTGCAGAACATATTCTGCACAAACTGCAGCAGTGAAAGCTTCCCTACCCTTTAATCCCAGCTCTGATTTAAGAAGGCACCTTTAAAAGAAATGTATGTATTTTTATATAAATGGGCTTTATCTCTAGTCCAGCCAATTTTTTTTCCTCTAGAGTTAAATACAGACATTGTCATCTCATTGACTTGTTGATGCTAGTGATGCTACTTGTGTTTAAGCATGCTCTGAAGCAGTTTCCTAAGTTCCTAGCTTTAATTTTTCACCTCCTGCTGAGAACCAGCAGGAAAACTGAGTCATGTCATTTGTGACCTAGCGTGTTCTTAGCAATTCCTGGCAGAAGTCCCTTTAAACAGGGACATGTGGCTTGGACCAAGTTTCTCAGAACAGAGAACTATTAGCAGAGAACTATTAGCAGTATGTTAGTAACTGTGAATATAAACATTGAGAAAGGTCTTATGATATAATGAGAAAAGGCTAAAGAGGTGAGCTGTGCATCACACTACTTCGTCCAATGTACACCTAATCCTGTGTTAGACATTCAACTCTATCTCCAGGCTTATCCTCTGATATGATGATGAGAAGCTCATGCATGTGACTTGAATAAATCATGTAAGTTGCATGTTAAACAGAGGAATGGTCTGTCGGGAGCCTCATCAAATTCAATAAGGAAAAACATCAAGTCTTGCACCTGGGGCACATAAACTCCCTGCATTGATAGGAATCTGGGGGGAAGTTCTGCTGAAAAGGACGTGGGAGGTCCAGCTAAAAATGAGCCAGCAGTGTGTCCTTGCAGCAAGGAAGGCTGACAGCATACAGGCTGTACCAACAGGAGCACAGCTGGGCAACTGAAGGAAGTGAGTTACGGTCCTTGATTCAGCAGTCCATTAGATCACATCTGGAGTACTGCACCCGGTTTGGGGCCCCTTAATGTAAGAAATGCATTGATAAACTGGACCAAGTGCTGTGGAGGGCTGCCAAGATGCTTGGAGGCTGGAGGACCTGTCCTGAGCAGAGAGGCTGGAGGAGCTGGGCTTGTTCTGCCTGGAGAGGAGGGGGCTTCAGGGGGACCTAATGGCAGCCTGCTGAGGTGCTCTTTGCTGAGGTGCACAGCAGAAGAATGAGAGGCAATGTCCATAAATCGATAGGTGAGAGTTTCTAATCGGATATACAAAAGCTAATTTTCACAGGGAGGAGTATAAATAAAAAGCGTTTTATTAGCAGGCTCTTGGTAATTGGAGGCCCTGAAACCTTGCCTCAGAAATGTAACAAGACAAGGCTCATTTTATGTTCTTCTTCTGAATAAGGTGGCATGTTGACCTAGTTCTGTCACTCTGCAGTCACAAGCCAATTGGATCCCTCAGCTGCCACCCCATCTCATTTTGCCTCGTTTGGACAGATAAAGCTAATTACAGTAGGTACGCTATCCAAATTTTTACGGATTAATTTACAGCATGATTAACAGAGTCAGTGATGGAGATGTAACCAAGGAAGTGGAGGGATGCTCTGACCTTGTCACTCAGATGGATGTGGAGACATACTGCTCTTTTCCCACATGGCTCTTGAGTTTTACAGAAAGTCAGTGACATGTTTAATTACTTCTGACAAATAGAGAATGCTTTCTCTTTTAGCTGTATTGTGTTATGCCCTTCATGACAGTAGAAAAAGGCAAAGCAGCATCTTGATCAGCCACTCTTTGAGTAGGATGTTATGGACTGAAAGTCTCAGGGTTGAAGTACAGGATTTCAGCTCCCATTGACTCTTGGTGCTATCAAGATTAGAAATGCCTGATGCAAGAAAGTGCTTAGGTACCTGTGTGGTCAATGAAACTTAAATGCATGCCTAAATAATGTTCTGCAAAGAGGTGTTTTCTCAGCAATCAAGATGTAGTTTACCTGCTATATGGCATTTGATAAGTCTTGTTAAACGGAGAAGATTAATTTGAAATTGCATTAGGATATGGAAAAAAGGTCAAGATTGTTGCACTCTGCAGAATTACGATAAATATAATTAAGGTTGTAAGACTATTGTCTTCTCATTACTTTTAAAACAAACACGTTGAGGGGTGCGAAATGGCTATACTTGGAAATTTAGAGCTGGTACAATCAGATGTCTGTTTGCAAGATTTGAAGCTGCCTTATTTGTTGGCTTGACAGTGAATTTTTTAAACACTCAATGTAAAGTACTTCCACATATTTTGTGATAGGGAAATGAAAAATTTGCAAGGTGTGTCTTCCCCACTGAAAATTCTTTTGGACCACCTCTACTTTGACCTGATTTGCAGGCTTTCATTCAAAAGTGGCAGAGAATTAAGAGGAGGTTCTTTCAAGAGCGCTTAAGGCTGAAATAGTTTTGGTGCTGTCGGTCAAGGTAAGAATGGCTATCCTAAGTCAGGCCAAAGGGCCAGCTAGGCTAGAGTCTTCCTCTGATAATGGCCAGTCTCTAATACCAAACGAGGCTTGAACAGCTATTATATCCTCCCAGCTTCCACCAGTCTGCAGTTTAGCAACTTCCTCAGCCTGAGTTTTTTTTATTTAACAGTCATTGATGGACTTTTTCCCATGAACCTCTCTAATCACTTTTTAAAGCATGTAGGTTTTTGGCACCCATGGTATCCTGTAGTACTGAGCACTTCAGCTGAGCTGTGCATTGTGTGAGAAGTCCCTATTTCTGGCTTGTGTTGAGCATGCCACCTGATAATTTGATTTGCTCCTTGGTAGGTTTTGTACTATGAGGAACAGCAAATAATTCCTCTGTATTTATCATCTCCTTGTCTGCCCGTGCTTTGCTGGCCTTCCCTAGTATCCCTTTAGCCATTTATTTTCTTGGCTGAAGAATTGTAATCAAGACTTACTCATGTCTCATTGGAACCTGTCCCACAACTTTGACCAACCTTGTTGTGCCTCTCTCTATTGTTTCCATTTTTATGATGTACTTTTTGAGATGTAGGACTGGTGCTGCACTGAGTATTCAAGCAAACACTAACCTTTTATTGAAGATGTGGCATAATACTGTTTCTGGTTTTATTGCTTTTATAAAAATTTTAGTGTACTTGCTTTTTCAATTTTTGAGTAGTGATCTGATATTTTCATGAAATTATTAAAATTTACCACACTTTACTCAAAGATAATACTTCAGAGCCTGTTGGGTGTGCAAATTTAGGTCTGTTCTTTCCATGTACATCAACATTGAATGTAATCAACATTGAATTTCATCTGCCATTTTGCTTCTTATCCTGTCTCCATCATGAGAAAAATCTTTAACACCTGGGAGTTGGCCTTCTTGTCTCATTCTCTGCCCTTTCCCACATTACTTGTGATCACCTTTCACTAGTGAAAACTGATCACTTACTCCTACTGTTTCTTTCATGTCTTTTTTAAAAAAGATCATTAATTTGTAATACTACTTCCATTCTTGTCATTTGGCAGCTTTCTTTCCACAAGCATCGTTGGTGAAGGACCTTGTCAAAAAACCTGTTGGAAATCCATGTTTATGCTTGTGTAAAGCAATCGAGTCAGACTCCTTTTCAGAGCTGTCTGGCAGGACTTTCCCTTACAAAAGGTACCGAGTTTTCCCCATTAAATCACATTCGTCAAAGTATCTAATGATTCTGATTTTGCAGTGCTTCCTGCCAATTAGCTGAGTGTGGATCTCAGTTATAGAAAGCTCCTCATCCATGTCCAGCTGGGAGCCCATTTTGATAACTGGCATCGTGTTTGTCACCAACATGCCTCCGGTACTAAGGCGGTTTTAAGCAAGAGGTTATATTTTCCACAGGTAACTATAACTACACTATAACTATTTGGCACTTCATTTATAAACAACTTTTGCATGAGTAACATAGGATTTGTTCTAAAACATCCCTTGTTGACACCTCAGTCTGGAACAGGCCCTCCAACACATCCCAGATTAAGACCTCCTTCATATATTGTCTATAAAGAGTCTCAGTGTTAGTTAAGAGTATTCTAGGCTGCCTTTAATTTCTTTTTAATGTGCTTTGTCCTTTTTATGTTATTCCACTTTGCTGAAATGATGTATTTTTGCTGTGGATTGATTATTTATTTAAATTGATTGGCCTTTCATAGACCAATTTATCTTAATAGAATCATAGAATAGTTTGGGTTGGAAGGGACCTTTAAAGATCATCTAGTCCAACCCCCCTACAATGAGCAGGGGCATCTTCAACTAGGTCAGGTTGCTCAGAGCCCCGTCCAACCTGACCTTGAACATTTCCAGGGATGGGGCATCTACCACCTCTCTGGGCAACCTCTTCCAGTGTTTCACCACCCTCATCATAAAACATTTCTTCCTTAAATCTAGTCTAAGTCTACCTTCTTTTAGTTTAAAACCATTACCACTTGTCCTATCACAACAGGCCCTACTAAAAAGGTTATCCCTATCTTTCTCACAGGCCCCCTTTAAGTACTGAAAGGTTGCAATAAGGTCTCCCCAGAGCCTTCTCTTCTCCAGGCTGAACAACCCCAACTCAGTACTTCATGGTAACTGTTACAGAGTGGTTCTTCAGCAGTTAACTTTCTGAACCCATGTGTTTTCTGCTTAAGATAGGACGGGTCAGAAGTTGCTGCTTTTTTTCTAGGGCTCTAGGGAAGTTGTTGCATAAAGCACGTGCAAGTATGATGTTTACCCTAACTCATATAGAGATAACTGCAGTATCTCATTGTTACTGTATTGTCTGTCCGGGCAGTCTCTCCAATATCTTTGTGTGTGTTTTACTCATTGTCGTCGTTCTGGACAAGTGGTCTGTTGTATGGTCCCAATATTGATGTGGTATTCAAACCATATGGATTATGTTACAAGTTGATACAATTAACTTGCTTGTCTGCTCTGACTTCTGGTTTTCATGAATGTATAGCAACACTCACTGAAGCGGTTTTCCTATATCTTTGCAACATAATTTCTTCTTTTATTTTATAGCATGTAGTGATTGCCTGCCTTTTACCAGTATGCTGCTTCTGTCAATATCCTCATTGAAAACTAGGCATTTTTAGGTTTTCTATCTTATTTTTTAGATTTCCACTATCAGTATAACAGCACTTCCACACTTGGCTCAGTAGCTTATTTTTTGTGCTATGATTCAAATGGAATTATTTCTTCTTTGTGGTTTCTTGTTCAGATTTATTAATGTCTGCCCTATCTTTTATTTATAGATACAAAGTTTTAATGATTTCAGCCTTCAAAAATGTGTCATGTCCATTTGTGCCAGCCTTACTGCACTTAGATTAAACATTCTCCTGTAACATTATTAATTGCAAATGCTAGTAGTCTGGTACCAGCTTGATTTAGATGAAAACCATCTTTCCTGTATAAGCAGCCTTTTTTCCAAAAGCTTCTGCAGTTCCTACTGAATCAAAATTTAATAGTAAAAGCTCACATTTGTGAGAAGAGTGTTACGCCAGTGTGGAGTTTTTTTGAAAATCATAACCAAAATATTTAATAGACTTTATTGATGGAAAGAGATTTGTTAGAATAGATAAAATGTTTGTTTTACTGTAAATCTGTGGATACTGAAAATGTGGAGTGGTAGTTGCCAAAGCAATAGGCATTCAGGTATTGGCTATGACTTTGGAAGGACTAAGCTGTAAAAGATTATTTTGTTCTACCTTTGAGTTGGCACAAGACATTCTGAATCCTCAGCAGAGGGGAGAATCAGGCTAATAAAAGTGGATGCATGGTGTATGGGTAGGATTTGGTTGTAGGAGTTTGAAAGTTGAAGACAGTAAGCTAAGCAGCTTAACATCTTCAGAATAAGAGGGAGTGAAGCTTGTAAGTGCGTCAAGCTGTTTGCTTAGATCTAGACTAAGGAGCTTAAGTAGCTTATAACACCACAAGCTCACTAGCTCCGGAGGAAGGGACTTACAAGCTGTGCAACAGCTATACTTCAAAGGCCTTACAAGTCCCGCTGATGAAGCCTGCAGGGCTTCTAGAGAGCATGTCAAGTAAATGTGTCCGTCTGTCTGCGTCTCTGTAGTATCCAAGTGCTTCCTTTTGTTTCATCCTTATAAAGTTATGGGCAACTCTCCTCCCTGGAGTTATCACAATGTTAAATACCAGGCACTTTAAAATAAGGATGTTCTCAAAATTAATTTTGTCATGTCCTTTATACATATTCTGTCCTTCTTTTCCTCACTAAAAACCCATCCTATTATGCATGCTAGGATGTATCATTTTTTTCTGATGAAATGTTGTATGAGGAACTTGAAAAGGATGAAGAGTCCCTTGCCTTTATACTGGGGGATAGAAAATTATCTCAACTGTATAGCTGTAAATTAGCTCTCTTTGGGGTCTTCACCTTTAAATGTGTTTGTTTCTTGTTGAAGTCTGTAAGACTAGATCATCACAAGTTGTGAAGTTGTACTGTATTGCTATGGTCCCATCCAATTCCCATTAAAATCAGCTGGCTTACTTGGGGTCAAAGGCTCCTGCAAAGCAGAGTTGGCTACATTCACAAAATTTTGCTCTACAAAATATCTGTCATGTCCTCAAGAGTGTAATTACTTATTAGTCAAAAAATTACCTTCATAATGGTGCTTTCTTGAGTAATTTTGTCATCTTGAGCTTGTTCTGTCCTGACTTCATTAAGTCTACTGAAGATGCACTTTAAATTACAGGCATATGACCAGTCTTCTGTTTTGCTCTGACTCCTTGATCCCTAAGTATTTAGTTTCTATATTTCAAAGTAGATTCTTACATGCGGTTTAGTATTTTTGTCTGTACAGACTGAAACATATGATGATGAAAAATGGATCTTTGTAAATTAATATCTTGCACAATTTAGGCTGATTTTGCGAAGTAGTCTTTTAGGGTATTTTAGGGTATTATATGCTCTTTATAGTTACATGTAATAAGTTATACTAAGAGTAGATAAAAACACAGTATGAGTGAGGATGGAAAGGACCTCTGAAGATCGTCTGGTCAGAGCAGGGCCAACTGGAGGAGGTGGCCCAGGACTGCGTCCAGTGGGGTTTTGAATATCTCCAACGATGGAGGTTCCACAGTCTCTCTGGGAATCCTGTGCAGTGTTTGATCACCTGTACAGTTTAAAAAATAAGTAAAAAAATGTTTATATTTAAAAGGAATTTTTTTTTATTTCAATTTGTGCCCTTTGCCTCTTGTTCTGTCACTGGATGGCACTGAGAAGAATCTGGCTTTGTTGTCTTACTCTCCCTCATCAAATATTTATGCACATGGGTAAGATCCCCCATGAGCCTTCTCTTCTCCAGGCTGAACAGTCCCAGCTCTCTCAGCGTCTCCTTGTATGCCAGGTGTTCCAGTCCCTTAATCATCTTCATGGCCTTTTGCTGGACTCACTCCAGTATGTCTATGTCTCTCTTGTACTCTCTTGCCCAGAGCTGGACCCAGCACTACCGATGTGTATCACATGTGCTGAGCAGTGCTCCCTCAGCCTGCTAGTAATGTTCTTTTCAACACAACCCAGGATGCTGTTGGCCTTCTTTGCTGCAAGGACACATAGCTGGATCATGTTTACCTTGCTGTACAGCAGTATCCTCAGGTCTTTTCCTGCTAAACTGCTTTACAGCTCATGGCCTCCAGCCAGTCGACCCTCAACCTGTAGTGTTGCATGGGCTGTTTTCTCCCCAGGTGCAGGACTTTGTATTTCTATTTATTGAACTTGATGAGGTTCCTGTCAGTCCATTCCTCCAGCCTGTTGGGGTCCTGCTGATGGCAGGACAATCCTCTTGTGTATCAGTACTCCTCTTGGTTTTGTATCATCTGCAAACTTGCTGAGGATATACTCTGTCCCATCATCTAGGTCATTAATGTTGAACAGCATCAGACCACTATTGACCCTAGGAGCACACCACTAGTGAGTTGTCTCCAGCTGGACTTTCTACCACCGATCACAACCTTTGAGTCCAGCAGTTCAGCCAATTTTCAGTCCACCTCACTGTCCACGTATCTAATCTGTACTTGTCAGTTTGTCAGTGAAGATACCGTCAGATATTTGTCAGTGGAAGACAGGGTCAAAAGGCTTGCTAAAATTGACATAAACAATGTCCAATGAGCTTTCTGCTCATCCACCAAACCAGTCATCTCATCTTAGAAGGCCATGCCTTCTATCACCTTTCTGTCCTTCATATGTTTGGAATGGTTTCCAGGAGGTTTTGTTCAATCTTCCTAAGATTCAAGGTGAAGCTGACTGGCCTGTAGTTCCCAGTATCCTCCTCCCTGCGTTGTTGAAGATAGGAGTGACGTTTACCTTCTTCCAGTCCTCAGGAGCCTCCCTGAATTGCCACGACCTTTCAAAGGTAAAGAATAATAGTCTCACTCACAGTGATACTGGCCAGCTGCCTCCCCACTCATGGGTGCATCCTGTGAGGTCCCATGGACTTCTGTATGTCCGGTTTTCTATATATGTTCCCTAACCTGGTCTGTTCCATTGAGGGAAAGCCTTCCCTCCTCTGGACTTTCCTCCTGGCCTCAGGGACCTGGCATTCCTGAAAGTGAATCTTAGCAGTAAAGGCTGAGGCAAAGATGGCATCGAGAACTTTGGTCCTTTATCACCAGGTCCTGTTAGTTTGCAGTCATATGCTATAGATCTTGATCTGTATGTGTGTGTAAGCGTGTTTACGTGTGGGCTCGTTTCCAAGCAAACAAGCCTGAGGTTTGTGCTGATTTCCCAGACAAGCTTTTCCTGTTCATGGCTCAGGATGTCAGCCAGCTGCCCCAGTGAGCCAGCGATTCAATTGCAGGGGAAGTTCAGCTTGGGTAAAACAAAGACAGCAGTACACTTTTTTCTTCTAATTTTTAATTGCTTCCGTCTCTGTATCTGAAGCGATTTTCTTAAAAATACTTAGTTTTGCAGGTGTAGCCTTGTGGACTTTCTCTCATCATAGCTTTTCTTATCATTCGCAGCCATTAGAGAGTTCAAAATACTTTTGGCAGGGGAGTTAACACAGGTGCCCTGGAGCAACTCCCATTGGGATAATTGCATTCTTTTTACTTAAAGTCCCCTTTTTGTCAGCCATTATCTTAGGGTTCATTTCATGTCATGAGTTGTTGTGTTTTGCTGTGCTGTCTGCCAGAGAGTGTTGTATTTCACTGCAGACTTTTGTAGGGCTGAAACTTTTGTATGCAAAGTATTTTTTTTTTGTATACTGGAAGGACAATCCAATAAACCATTTTCTTTCTTATTGGAAATTGAAATAATGCTGCTTTTTTTGGATGGAGAGAAGCATACAGGCTGGATTTTGATGTCTCATTGATTTTAAAGCAACGCTTGGCTCTAGTTCACAATGAAAAGGTGGTGCAATTTAGGTGCTGCTTTGGCACTCAGGAGACTTGGTTTGCAGTCCTAGTTCATCTAGATGACTATCTTCCATGTATCTTTTTCTCACATCTGAAATCAGGATGATGATAGTTCCTATCTGTTAAGGGCACTCTGAGGATGAACTGATTATTATTAGACTGAGATTATAAACTCACTCAGTCATTATATGGGAAATGAGCTTCAGGCCCAGGGAATTCTTTTTTGTGGTTAATTCTTAGATGAAAGATCTGCTAAGGACCCTGTACACCGACATGTATAGGGGTCTAGAACAGGGTCACTGAAGTTTTCAGGTTCACAGTGGTTTATATGCACCTTGGATGAGATGCTTGTATACAAGTAGAGGAGAGTAAACCAGTTTGACACTCAATTCTGGAGAGCAGCAATTGTTGCTTCAGCTGAAAGCTCTTGTAGCATATGATTTGGATTTCTGTGTGATAGGAAAATGGAAGATGTGGGTTAGGGTTCCCATTGTTTCTTCTGGGAATTCGTGGAAGAAAACAGTAGCTGATAGGCCATATAGCCTTTGCGTGGTGAGCATGATGTCTCATGATGTCAGATCTCCGAGACATGTGGTGCACAGGAGGCCAGGGCACATTTGGTAAATCTTGATGCATTTTCTATTCCTCTCTTTTCAGCCAGTCAAAATTTGAGCTCAAAAAAGAAAACATGAAAGCAGAAATCTGAACATATGGTAACCATAATTACAGGGGTGATGCTGGGTTTTTTTGTTTGTTTTTTTTTTTTTCTTTCCCACCTTCAAACTCATTGCAGTCATACTTACCTTAGTGCTCTTTCCTTTTCTATGGTGCATTTAGCTATTCCCATTAAGTTTGCTCTCCTGAGAAGGGAGACTTATGCATGTGCAGCCAAATACCTGTATTTTTGTTTCATAAGAACAGATGTGCTTTCAAAATTTCTTTTCAAACTGTCTCATAAAGTCAGATGTTTTGTTAAGAAACATGAAGGATGCCGTTTCTTTTGGAGACTGCGATCCCTTTCCTGACTGATAACAGAAATGAGTCTTGAACCTAGATTTGACATAAATCTAGCCAGTGTCTTTGCTATTGGGTTTAGAGTTAGTCTAAACTGACTTCTGCTTGGGGCTATTCTGCTTCTTATGAAATATTCACCAGTCCAGAGAGACAGTGTGACTTTGTGTAACTTCATGCTGAGGAAAATTTGTGGGGTAAAGCAGACCCTGCTTCAGGTTCTGTTCCTGCTCCAATTCAGGTGGCTTACATCCTAAGTGAGTCCATAGGCAGCAAGGTGATAGTGTTTATCTGCTCTCTTTCTGATTTTCTTCTGTTGCACATGTTCTGTCATGGCCTTGAAAAACAATTTGATTAGCTGTTGTGGCCCAATAAAAAATATCTTGCAGAAAAACTCATGACCAGCTCTCTCAGAATTAATAAGTTATGAATTATAGAACAAGGGTGCCAATATGTTCTAGGTAATAGTACATAAGGTTTCCTATTTTACTTAATAAGTCTTTGCTAAAGTTAGCATCTCTATTTAGATCCTTGGCTTGTTTGCAGCTCCTATATTCCTACTTTGCATATGACAATGTAAGAAGTCTTCTTATGACCAGAGCTTTGTTTTTCCCTTTTTGTGTGATTCTCCATAATTTAGATAGCTTGACAGTGTGTCTTAGTGGATTTTTAATTTTGCAGAAGTTAAGTCGATTTGCTTTTGAAAAATTAACCAGTCCGTACCCTTGAAAAGTCATTGCATCTGTTATTACCTGCACATGTGATAAGTTTAAGAAAATGATTAGCAAAGGTGTCACTCATTTCTGCATGCTGTATATCAGATCGGACTTGCTGTGAAGTAGTGAACCATATTAAAGCTGTGAAATCAGCCCTACTCTACAGGGACTACAACCAGCTGCACCAATTTTACTACTTTTTTCCCTTGCAGATTCAGGAATGATTGGAATGGAGTTTGACAGTTTATTTACAGATTTGCTGTGACTGACAAGATGCCAGAGGGGAAATGTTTGTACTCCCTGAAGAAAGTTTTTGGTAACTAAGGCTAAATATCTGACAGACAGAATTCTGTTACAAAGCAGAGTGTGATCAACAGTTGCATTACTGCAGTATTCAGTGCATCTTTTCATTTAAAATACAGCTAAAAATACAGAGCTAAAGCCAGCATTTGCCTTGATGTTAAGTGTCTGTACAGAAGAGAAGATGTGTGGCACTGGTGAATTCAAGCTTTCCAGTCCAATCCTGATCTCTCATCCCTGTAAGAAATTAGGGACAGGAGGATGAAAAACACTCACATGCTGCCTTCTTTCCTCTTGGTCACTGATTTTTCAAACTTAGAATTTGTAGGTTCCATAAATTTTTCAATATGGACTGGACCTCTTACATGGTAAATTCAAGTCTCCTTGACAACCGACCTGCTTCTTTTACCTTATGGGCTGCCAAGAGTTCACCAACCATGCATTGAAAACTTATGTCCATGTATGCGATGTTAAGGTTCCTTGCAGTTTAACCTTGAAATGAATAAATAAAAATAATCTTGTTTTCCTCTTACATTTGAAACTAGGGCAAATGGGCTCTTTCTTTTTCATGATCATGTCATTCTGTTTCTGACTGTCAGTGTAAATCTGCAGTAACCTGACTAATGTATCCTCGTGGTGTATAAAAATCTGTCTTATACAGTGATACTTTGAAAACAGAAATCTTTTGGAAGAAGATGCGTGAGCTATATACTGTATTATATACAATATATGGGTAGTAATATAATATTCTGTATTCCCAGAAATAGTATTAAACATTTGAACAGGAAAGTATTTTTTGTTCATTAATACCTCTTTGTTCATTTAAGAGGCACAGAAGCTTTTGTACATTGAAAAGGTTAATTATAGTCAGAGTAAAGGTACTTGAATAAATTGTGTCTTTTATGGGTAGCAGAGGTTGAAGGTGGGCAGATTTGTCTAGCAGAGAGAAAAAATACATTTTTATTAGATTGTTAGGTGTTAAGAAGTGCTGCCAACTAGCCAAATGTAATCTGAGTATTCATGAGCAAGAGGTACAGATATAATGGAGGGGACAGAGAATACGCACCTGGGTGCCCGTGTCCTTACTTGCATTTAAGCCAGTCCTACTGGTTATGTCTAGTATCACAGATTTTACTAGGGTTAATTTTTTTCTTAATTTTTTTTCTGTATGTTGTTCTGGCTGGATTGGTAATCTACTGTAGACTAGATTCTTTGCTGTATATTTTTGTTATAGTAAGACTATGCATCAAGAAAAAGATGTAGAGCACTGTTAGCAAAGAATAAATGAGCAAAGGCAAAATGAGCCTTTCTCAGTCATGATCTTCTAGTGAAGCATGTCCCTTTTTAATATTGATATGTGAGGTATGACTTACAGAAAGACCTGAATACACCGTGTTGTACTACAACTCTAAGGAAGATTTCTCTGGTGCTCTGGTTATTAGATCATCAGGCTGAGCCCACCTCCCCAGTGATGGGGTTCTTCCGATGCAATCTTTACTGTGGATACAACAAGGTTGATGGGTGAATTCTTTTTTGTGCTTTTTAAGTGTTGGGAATAAAAGACATACTGCTGGGAACAGAGCCTGGCATCCATCTCAGCCCTCTCCCAAGCGAATTCTCTTTTCATTAGACTATATGGCCATGGTTATTCTGGACCTGTGGCTCTCGCAGTCCTGGCTGCACGGTAACTTTTCTGTAATGGAAGAGTGATGGTTGTCTGTGTTGGCACTATTATCCATGCAGTAAAACACTTCCTCAGGGAATGGGAGTGGTGGTTAATGTATTTCTATGTCTTGCTATCTTGAGTATTAAAAAGCTTTTCTTGTAACAAATCTAACCTTGACATGTCGCAGCTTAATACTCTCAGGCTTTGTTCTGTCCATCCTGGCTATGGAGAAGAGGGTTTATTCCTTTTCTCCTTGCAGATGCTTTTTTATCATGTTTCCATTAGGTTTAATGTTAATACTGCCTGTTTATAAAAGTAGAAGCTTTACCCTTAAGGGTGAAGGAAGCTTGCCCAAGGTAATGCATGAAATCATTGCTGGTGTAAGGCAGAAACACAATCCAACAACCCTGAATCCTGCTTTCCAGCTGTAGTTCTAGTCTAATGCCTTTTAACAGACAGAAGACAAAAGTAGGTATAATGTACTTTTGTTAGAGTTTGGACAATCCTGAATGTGGGTCATAAAATCCTTAGCTTACAGGTTCTCCCTGTTACAGTAAGAAGTTGTTAGGTGTCCACTGAGCTGCTGTATTCCTGGCTGATGGCATTATTCCTGCCTTGAGTTGTACATCATGCTGCAGTTACTACGGCTCATGCTCGTGTGCAGGTTGTGATTCTGTGAGCTCTTTAACTCTCATGCTTTTTAAGACCCAAGAAAATTGACCAAAATAGTTAAAGAACAGTCAGTGACCAGAGTGCCTAATATTATAGCTGAAGTTCTTTGGTAGTTGGGTTATCTTATTAAAAAAGGATTAGATGATACAGCAGAAATGGAGTGCTTTGAGATCAGCAACACAGCTCTGAACTGGAATCACGAGTATTACTGAGACTGTCATCCAGTGCCTAAAGACAAAAGCATAATTACCACAAGAAGGTCATTTTTCTACGCAAAGGACAGTTGTAAACTGCCTTTACCAGGAAAAAATCAGTATTTGTTGCATTGCATCATTGAATTATTCATCAAGAACAGACACTTTCTTGTTCAATTTACTTTGTCATTTTCTTCTAGCTTATTCTCTGCAGTTTGGATGAAAATATAACGCAGTAGCACCTGCTTACAAGAGACATTCAATTCACTAGATATCTTGATTGGAAAGACATTTGATGTGGTCCAAGCTAAAATCAAATACTCTATCTTAATGGGATATTCATATTTTATGGACAAATAAGTAGAATTGGTGTATGATATCTTTCTGTTAACCTGTTCTTATTATTTTAGTGAGTTATTTCAGGCCCTTAATTTAGAATAAACAAGATTTACTTATGGATCAGATCCTGCATCTTTTCTTCTGTTCTCTACAGCCTCTGTTGAAACAAGTAAGTGTTTTCCCAGCAGTAAGATTTGATTGTCTAGAAAGGTGTAAACATTCCTTTTTCTGAAATTGCTTCATGTATATAGGTAAAAATAACACTCTCTTAGGAAATTCTAGGCATGGTTAGATTGTTTCAAGACCCTAGTCAGAGTACTGAAATGTGTAAATAATAATTTCTCTGTCACTTCACAACCTTTTCTTCTTATACACAAGTATGTAGAGAAACTCAGGTACACAAGGAGATCAGAATCTGCCCCCATATGTTCCTCTCACCATGATCCCTTTTTTCTCGTTTGTTGCTTTCCCCCATAATTTACTTCGTTTGCATATTTTAGTGTTTCATACCATGGTGCCTGAGTCAATTTTCTTTTGAATAATTAAACAGGTACATGCCCTTGGAAAGTCATTGCACCCTTTATTGCCTCTTAATGTGTTAACTGTGAGGAACTGGGAAAAGATGTGCATTTTTGTTGACTGCTGTTTTATGCAAGGATTGAATATAATGTAGCGAATGGACTGCCAGAATATGCTGTATTTTGGTGTATGTGGCAAACTACATCTTAGGTACCCAGACTGGAAAACCTTGTCCTTTTGCCATTTTAAAGGAAGATGTGAGCAGCCTCTTACTTGGAAAATAAACAAAAACAAGAAACCCCATTGATTGATAGTAACTATTCAGTGATATCCCATTCTTAGATGGGGCTGGGGTTTAGGCAGTGGAAGGTTTTAAAATTTAAAGAAAATAATTGGTTATTCATCCTCTGTGCTATGGGTTTGGGAGAAGGGGAAGAGAGAGAGAAGATGGACAGGAGTTTAGCAGCCTTTTAATAAAGGTAGCTGAGACTTCTGGGG
>JANZLQ010000078.1:38310393-38410361 GCA_026212715.1 Elanus axillaris
TTCCCCCCCCCCCCCCACCTTGCTGTAAAGTCTAGTGCTGAGTTGTGGATTTTTATTCTTTTTTTTTTTTTAATATACTACCATTGAAATTTATCCCAGGCTTCATCAAAATATTCTGTCAAATAGAGATCTGTGTCTCAAAAAAAAAATATTAAAAAAAACCCATAGTGAATTGATAAGTAATTGCAGCTCTGCAGTATTTCTACAAGAAGTGCAAATATTTCAGAGGTCTTGTTGCAAGCATGTCAGTGTATATGTTATAACAGTGTTATGACTATTGATCTGTTTGTTCCCAAATAAGTCTTTACCATTCATGTACCAAAGTTTTTCTTGCTGTATAACTGCTGAAGTCAATGAAGTTGAATTGTCAGTGGGGTTGTATCTTGGGTAGATTTTGTTTCCTATAGTACATCTTAGGCTGTGTGTATTTTGTGGGTGATCTGCAATAATTTAAGGTGCTGTTAAGATAGAATTTATATACATGTTTTTCTATGTTTTTTTTTTCTCAAATCCATCAAAAAGGGGAAGGCTCTAAGTGTTAAAATTTAAATTCATAACTGAAGTGAGCTAGACTAAGAGGATTTTCAGAGTTAGGTGGTTTGGTGTCTTTAGGCTTCAGGTTGTGAAACACAAAGTTTTGTCTTTATTGACGTAAGGTCTTAGGAAAGCCAAATTTGGCATCCGCATGAAGAACAATTTCTGCTATTAGAACTTGCTTGAGAACATAAAGTGACCTAGGCTATCAGTAGCATATAAATCTTGACTATGGATATCATTCCTACTCTGTTTTACTTCTGTGTGCACATCTACTCATTTTAGTGGTATTATCATAGAATCGTAGAATGGTTTGAGCTGCAAAGGATGTTAAAGATCATCCAGTTCCAACCCCCCTGCCACAGGCAGGGACACCTTCCACTAGACCAGGTTGCCCAAAGTCCCATCCAACCTGGCCTTGAACACTGCCAGGGATGGGGCAGCCACAGGCTCTCTGGCAACCTCTTCCAGTGCCTCACCATCCTCACAGGGAAGAATTTCTTCCTTACGTCTAACCTAAATCTACCCTCTTTCAATTTAAAGCCATTACCCTTTGTCCCATCACTACATGCCCTTGCGAACAAGGGGTATGCCTTACAGCAGTGCAGGCAAGAAGAATCGTGCCTGTTCTGTACATCACTGTAGAGACTTTATCTATGTACATAGCATAAATGTTGAGAGTATTAGCCATATTTGTCATTGCTGCTGAGAAAATCAAGGCTTTTTTCCCCTGTTGAATACAGCTGGTATGATAGTAGCTGTAGCCTTAGAGGCTGATGATCAATTCTATCCTTAAAAGTTTCCTCCTCAGGCATTGCATTTAAAAAATAAGAATAAATTCTATGTCTGGAAAATTTCTGACATACATTTGAGCAATTGAAACCCTTGGTGAAATTAAAGCATGTTATGAAATATGAAAATTTCTTTCCTTATAAGTAAGAAAACAGCCAAGCTATATGGGAAATATGGCTTGCTTTTCTCTGTAATAAATTAGCTGATGCTTCAAAGTGAAAGTCAGAAACACTTCTAAAAGTAGGTTTTTAATAGCTTTTATGAATTACTGTGTTGGTTTTAGAATTGTAAAGGTGGCTAAATTTGTTTGAATATTTGGCTTCAAGCTTGTGATTTATTCACTTGGGCAGTTGTATTGGTCTAAATTTAAAAAAATTAAAAAGAAAAGAAGAGTATTCCAGTTTACATTAGTTTTGCCTCAATCAGGTAGATACTGTTTAATATGCTGAAGGCTCGTTTGTGGCAGTCTTTTTTTTCTTTGCTATGAAATACTTGGAATGTCAGAAGGGATGCAGCACAATGAGGTAGAAAAGTAAGTGCCTGTGGACCCAGTCCTAGAGCTCACAGGCACAAAAAGGGCGCTTAGTACCTTGTACATTTTCATATTTTAGAGGATATAGACAAGAGAAACCTTTTACCATAGTGGGAGTTTAATTTCACAGTCTTTATATGAATAAGAAAGATTAGCATGAATTTTGGAAGAGTTAATATGCAAGGAGGATTATTTTGGAACATTTGTTTTATAAATGGGACAAAATAATCATATATTTTCATTTTGTTTTTCTTCAATGAAAGCTAGAAAATACTTTTTTTTTAAATTATAGTGTTTGGAGTTAATCAGAGAAATAAAGGAGGGGCTGATACTTTTCTCGTTGCTTACAAATTGTAAATTGTAGTTATTCGCAATCATGCTTATAGCTGGCATGAGTTCATGTGCATAATCAGCTGCTTTTTGAATGCATGTTCTATTGTTCTGTTTTATTTATGGATTCAGTTGTGATGAGAAAGATGTGATGAAGTTGTTTGGGTGAAGCCTTGGAAATGTCTTTTAGGAGTCTTGAAAGTCAGCGAGTGCTTGGAGTTTGGGGTACAAACTGCGGCTGTGTGTACCACTGGAAATTTAGATGGGAAAGTTGAAGATTTTTCAGCCTCAAAATGGAAGGTCAAATTCTGCTTTTGGACTTTGCTGCACATGAGCCAGCAAAATTCTGGACTGACGTAGGCACATTGTTACCATCCACTTGAAATATAACCAGGTCCAGAAGCCCTGAGGTCAGGAGTCATCCCATTGATTTCAGCATCCAGACCCGTTAGCAGTCTTATCTGACCCTGCTCCTGGTGGAACACGAGGCTGAATTTCTACCTCCAGTCTCCTTGCACAAATGATGTGGTAGCAGACTTTTGGTGCTAATTATCGGCACTAACCCTCTGATTGATATGTTTGCTTATGTGATTTTTTTTTTTTTCTTAATAGCTATGGTTATGTGCCAAGACCATTAGAGGGGTTGTCAGACTGTTCAGGAGAGACTCTTCCTGTGTTACTGGTTCCACTGTGTCACTTGCTGACTCCATGTGGGCAATGCTCTTTGAGTCTGCACTTTCTAAAATCTTTGGTTTTCCCACCACTTTTTTTTTAATCTGCTTAAACTGCTTGCTTTTCTGGGAAGGCATCAGTTCTGTGTTTGTAAATATACAGTGCTGCAGGACTTCATTCTTTTTGGGACCACTGACAATAGCTGAACATAACTAACAGCAATTTCTCTTCTCAATGACAGATTTTTTTTTTTTCCCCTATCTGCCTTTCAATGAAAGCAATATTTTGGCTGAAACCCAAGAGCCAGGAGATGAACTTTGACATCACTCAATTCTTGCTGGATGTCTGTGAAAGGCAGAATGGAGGTTGTTGTGTGAGTAGTAAGATACATAGAGTAGGCTGACTTAGCCTTGTGTGGGAAAGTACCTTATGCTCAGTCTTCCCACATTAACAGACCTTTACTTGGGTTTTCCCCCTCCTCCTGTCCAGTGGTAATTACTGTTTTAACTGAATTTCATTAGATCAGTTGCCACGTTCCACAGCAGATAATAGATCTGTAGAAGACATGCATATTGCAGGATGACACCATACCATATGCAGCTGCAAACACTTTCTAGATAAGGTTAAAATTCTGTATTGGCTCTCTAAAAAATCATTAGTTTTTAAATAGGAAGGAAGTAAACTGGTTGGTTAAGTACTATGCAGGGAGCTTTTAATTAAAATATGTTTAAATCTGATTTCTCTCAGATGTCAAAGAATTGAATTAATGAATTATGTTTGCTAGGGTGGGTGTTTTGGTTTTTTTGTTTTTTCGTAACACTGTATTTAAGTTCTTTCTGTGCACTGCCGTAGGGGATAGATGGTAGCTTCTGATAGATTCAAACACAGCTGGCTGAGAACACTGCTAGTGATGGATGAATGATGTCTTTGTTAATGCCCCTGTATACATAAATGATGGGCTTGCTTTATTTATTTATAAGATGTATCCAATTGCACATCTCCGAGCAAATGTCCACTGTTCAGTAAAGCACACAATATTGGCGTTAAAAAGACAATCCCTGAAATCAGTGATCAATGCATTTTCTTCACTCTCCAGAGAGAGAGTGAAATAAGAGGTAAATCTAAAATTCAGCAAGTTCAAGTAAGTTCTTTTGGGACCTACTCCTCATCTTTAAGAAGTGGCTAAAACTCAGCCAAGGAAGCTGTTGTCTCTGCTCTGGCCGTACGTAGACCTGCCTCTGGAAACGCAGCACAGTAGGTTCACCTAAGATCACTCTTCCACATGGTCTGGATGGACCAGTCACACCAGTACAATGGATCAGATTCTGTTGTCAGACAGCGATGGCTAGAGTTCACTAGGCTGTTACCTACTGGGATATGTTTTGGTGACGCAAACCATCTGTTGTGGTTTAACCCCAGCCAGCAACTAAGCCCCACACAGCCGTTCGCTCACTCCCCCTGTGGGATGGGGGAGAGAATCAGAAGGGTAAAAGTGAGAAAGCTCATGGGTTGAGATAAAGACAGATTAATAAATAAAGAAAAAGCTGCACATGCAAGCAAAGCAAACCAAGGAATTCATTTCCCACTTCCCATGGGCAGGCAGGTGCTCAGCCATCTCCAGGACAGCCGGGCTCCATCATGCTGAACGGTGACTTGGGAAGACCAACACCATCACTCCAAACATCCCCTCTTCCTTCTTCTTCCCCCAGCTTTATCTGCTGAGCGTGATGTCATATGGTCTGGAATAACCCTTTGGTCAGCTGTCCCGGCTGTGTCCCCTCCCCACCCCTTGTGCCCCCCCAGTCTGCACGCTGGTGGGGTGGGGGGAGAAGCAGAACAGCTCTTGACCCCGTGTAAGCACCGCTCAGCGGGAACAAAAACAGCTCTGCATTAACACTGTTTTCAGCACAAATCCAAAACACAGCCCCATACTAGCTACTATGGAAAAAATTAACTCTATCCCAGCCAAACCAGCACACCATTCAGAGTGGAGGAGAATGGTTTTCCCCTTCATTTAGTTTCAGCACAGGGTTTTGGAGTTTTTTACTGTGTATCTGCGTGTCTTTGTACTCATGAGCTGATCCAATTTAGAACTTGAGATGTCCAACCGAGATTAGAAACTTCACAGTGTAAATTGTTAGTTTCTTTTATCAGGTAGGTTAGCTATATACTGAAATAATTCTTAGTATTTTGCTATGAAAGAATTAGTCTGGATTAAGATGGGTGTGCAAATAATCAGAGTGCTAAACACTTTTAGACTTGAGGTCTGTTTGCCCTCTTGGTAGTTCTCTAACTCAACTACTAGTAGGGTAGATGCATACTCATGAACGGTTTGTATCGAATAGCTAGTAAATTCACCCCTACTTTTCTTATGATAACTTATTTATATAGAATTATCTTGAATTACAGTTATGGCATAAATTGATAACGCAGCCAAAACATGAATCTTCTGACTGAGCAAGGAGTAAGTCTTCTGTCCAGTCCTCGATTCCTAATGCAAACATGTTATCTGTTAGGGGGGCATTGGCGTCAGCTAGAAGGCACAAATCAGCCCTGCCTGGCCTATCAGTTACTGTGCTAGTGAAGGCAGACAGCAGTATACACTGACAGAGCTCCGAAGCATTTGAAAAGTTCTGGAGCAGAAGCCCTAAGACAGAGCTCCATGCAGATGGAAGAGCAAGAAGCAGTTGAGCTAAGATATGTTTGTGGTTTTCACAGGAGTGGTTGCTGTTTGGCTTTACCACTTTTATATTGCCCACCGTTCTTTGCTGATGGTGATAGCCCAGCAGTTTATTAAGGCCCTTTCCAGAAGCAGCGGAGAGCAAGCATACCTTATTCTTTGGTTTTAGCTGCTGTGAAGTGTAGCAAACATGTTTGTTCCTCCTCATTCTGTCTTGCTGACTGTCTCTGAAATGTGGCATTTTCATGTTGGATATGGTGGTTCTGCAATAATTTATATTTGCAACAAAGTTTAGCAAGACAGAATTGTGACTACTAGACAAATCATTTAGAGTTCAGTTTGGTTTGTAGGAACAGAGGTTTACTAGTTATTTTTCACTGATTTCTGTGCTATTACGTTGTTGTGATAATCTTGGCAGGGATCTGTCACTCTGTGTTCGTATAATTGAAACTTGTTTTCCCTGAGGAATCACTCTGCTGTTTGTTTTATTTGTTTACTGACATTGACAGAGATCCTAATGGCTTTTAAAACCCAATTTGTGCATCACTGAATATCCTCCAAAGAGGAAAATAATATTAAATATATCAGTAAAATAGAGTCCCCCATGCAGTGCTTTGTCTGGGTCTTAGACTCCACCTGAGCACCTAGTTGTGGGTCTAGAAATGGCATGGTGAGCTGCATCTTTTCTTTGTTTCTAAGTCTGTCTTCAGGGCTTTTGTCATTAAAATACTTGAAAGGGTAAATGACAGTAAGTTATTTAGGGCATCAGTATGAGTTGGCCAACTTTGCCTTGTGAGAAATAAATTATCTTTAGCTTTTATTAGTGAAAGGAGGTTAAGATAACAAAACAATAACCACAGAAGAATTCCCCTTTTGGGAGGGTATACATGATGGTATCACTTATTATTGTCATAAATCAGGGTAATTAAGTGTTCAGATCTTTTAAATATATGATATCAAAGTATTTATGCATTTATTTTGTTTTAAGCCTTTGAAGAATTTCTGTGAGATCATTTGGACTACTCATGTTCATAATGCCTTGCTGAATTGTGGCTATGCATAGAGGTATGGCTTGTTGCATGCCATGCTCCAGAGGAGCATGCACACAAATAAATGATGAGGCACAGGACAGACATCCAAGAATGTGAGAAGGAAGGGTGGGTTTCTTTTAGGACTGAAGAGTGCAGATAATTATTTTAACACTTATTTTAAAGCTGTGGATTTGCATTTGATGAAGATTCAGATTTTTTTTATTTTATTGAAGTGACTTAGACCATCTCTAATTACCTTTTGACACACTTCATTGTCATTCAAGCATATAGGGATTGCCCAGGTTTTAGTGAACTCTGACTGTGAACGTCATGAGGAGATAAGTTTGGAAAAACCCTGCTGATTTTAAAGGTTATCTGTCAGTTTGTATATATACAACTATGAACCAAACCAATCTGACCTCAAACCAGAGCTGTAGTATAACAACAATGTGCCTTTCTTGTTGTATAGCCCTTTTGCAAATCTCCCTGACTTTGATAGCACTACAATAATAATAGATCTGCAGTATTTATGTTGCCTCTTCTAAAAGTGTTCTCATGTGCCTTGGAAAGGTAGGTAATTAGTCTTATCTCTTTTTTTACAGAAGGGAAATTAGAGGTACAGAGAGAGAGCCCAGATCATCTGACTCCCACCTCCTTGTTCTCATTGCTTGGTTCAGTAGTGCAAATCTTCACAATATCCATCACAATATGCACTTTCAGTCTGATCTATATGTTGTATTGCATTGCAGTGCCCAGAACAAGGATTTTGGCTACTGGTGGTGCATCCCACAATAAAAAGATCTTACAGGTAAGTAGAAAATTAAATCCTCTGAACTGAACTTGCAGTTACATCTCAATTTATTTTTTGGTATACTGAATTGAAATCACTGCAGCTGCACAGGAAGGTGTGGATATGGGACTGTGAATCTGCTGCAGGTCTTTAGGGCTTTTCTTCAGGTTTAGTGTGGAAACAGCCCAATGCTAATTTTGTATTGGACTTTAAAGGTGTTTTTTTACACTTGACTAGTTTTATGAATGTGTATCTGAAGTACTCATGATTTCCAGGTGTCATCACTTACATTAAATCAATCAGCAAAGAAATCAAGAAGAGACTTGATACAATATCTGAGATTTTTGTAGTTCCTGTCATTCAGATCAAAGTTGGACCATGGATTTAAACTGGATGGGGATTATGCTGGTGCTGAACACTCAAAAAACGGCACCCCAAACAAACAAAAAACCCCATACAACCCCCCAAACCCTGCCTTTGTTGTTCTGAGTATCTGTTTCTTGTTACCTTTGTGTCATATACTGCGGGGAGGCTACGTTTCTCTATAGTCTGTCCTCCCTCTTCCCACCTTCTTCTGCTGCTGTTGCTGTGCATCCAGCCTGGTTAAGATCTTTCATCCATCTTCTTAAGAAGAGAGTACTGTGTGCTCTCTGTTTCTGCCCATTGAGATTTGGCAAAGCCTTGCTCACAAATGGCAAGCGTCCTCTCACCTGGCTTTTGCTAGCACAGAACTAGACATCTGGATTGGGATTCATCTTGCCTGAATCCAGTCATCTGCGATGTGATGTCTGTATATGATCTGTCAATCCTGTAATAGTCAGGGGAGATCCAGTCAGTTACAGTGCAAAGGAAACTGGATGGTGTTTTAACTTATCAAAGGTAGATATTTCCCTATGGGTCAGCCAGAGCTTTCTGTACTCTACTGACTGTCTTGACAAGTTCCCCTTTGACTAGAGGCTCTGATGCTGAGCCTGGAGGTAGACATTTCCACCAAAAGGCACCTGTCTTAATCTTGGGCTAAATCCTGGCACTGAAGTTAGTCAATGCAGGGTGAATTGTTTTCTGGAGATGCCAATCCCTTTCCATCAGCTAGAGAGAGTTTAGAAGCTAGCCTCAGCTACGCACTATACTCTTTGGCAACTGCAATCATATGAAAGGAAGCTTGTCTGCTCTGCAAAACGTGAGCTGGAATAAATGTAGGTTGAAGAGCAAAGAGCAAAAAGCTCTGTCTCCTAAGGCATCTAAAATACATGTTTGTATAACCATTGGTTGTACAGCTGATTGGAACACAACAAATTTGGCATGTTTTGCCTGTAGATGTCACTTCTCTTCATATGCTTTGGTTATTTTGCTTAGGAACTTGACACTGGAAAATTAACTGATAGGTTAATTGCTTAAAACATTGATCCTTACTGGAGTAATTCTACTAAGAATATGTCAGGAAAGAGATTGGATTAATAGATGAGTTTGTTTTTAAAGCAGTATATCCAGTTTAGGTGCCAGGAGGATTTCTTTACTGTGCAATGAAGGCAGAGAACTGAATGTTCTTATAACATGTAATTCTGCAACACACACAGCTGAAAAATTGTGGGGATGGGAGAGTGGTGGCTGTGGTGCTTGCTCTTCATGTATAACAACACAGCTGCTTTTAAAACTCATTAGAAGTGTCTTAAAATAATATGATCAATACAGTGTCATCCACTTAATTCAATCACTGGTTAATTGGATCCTCCTTTTTAATTTAATCAAAACCTCAGAAACCATATCAGTTCCATGAAGAATAACAGCTTCCACCCTTATCATGGTCAATTTTGGATAATTTGTTCCAGGGCTACAAAAGACTATCATTTAATTAATCAACATTCAGTAACTCCTATATTTTACACTGCAAAGGAGGCAGCTTAGGAAAATCTGTTAAAAAAATATAGTAAGGCAGCTTTCTCCATGGTTCTGGGAAGCTTTTTATAACATACGTGGTACTTGATTAATGACCACATGAAACACAGTGAAATATTTTTAACAGTAAAACCTCTAACAGTTTGTTTTAAAATTATTCATGTGACAGACCACAGTTTCGAATGACTTACTAAATATATGAACTTTGAATAATTTTAATTTTATAATCATGTGGCACAAAAGGTAGTTATTATTTGTAGTATTACAGCACTTATTAGCATTCAGTATAAAGTAGAGCTGCATTATATAAAGCTCTGCAGAGATGAAAAAAAAAACCACCTCTGTTGTCCAAAGGAATGTACAATTCAAGCTTAAGACAAGAAATGCCTATTACAGCTGAGATGAAGAAGCAGATGGGGAATGTGCTGAAACAATATGGTGTTATTGGCTGGCAGGATGGGCAGTGGAACCAACACTCTGTGACCTTATCATTTCCAGAGGGCTTTTTAATAGATACCATGATTAATTTTCCATTTGTCCTCTAGCATTGAAGCTCATGTATCTCTCGGTGCTTGCTTGCAAGCAAAGTTAGACAATACTGACTTGGCAATCTTACCAGAAGAGTGTGCTTTAAGTGTATAACCTCAGGCTTTGGATTCTAGTTAGCAACCAGGCACTTTTGTTTAAAATCACAAAAACTGGTGATTTTCAAAGGTTTTGATTTGCAGATTCCCCACAAACTTTCAGAGAAAGAGGCAAAATCCTTTAGAAATGTCATACTATTTTTTTCTATAGCATATATGGATTGAATTTCTTAGTCATCTTTTATGAAGCCCTGGGGCCCATCATCAGTAGGGCTGTAAATTACTGGATTGGGGTTGCAGATCACTAGTTAAAATGATTTGGATTCCTGGACACTCTGGCCTTATTTTAGACTCAGTTGTATGGATGTAAATCGGGTGATACACTGTTCCCTTTGGCAAAAGTAATAAAAGCAGCACAAGTTAAATCTGAGTTGTTACTTGCTTCTTGCATTGCTCAGCCAGAGGGGCACCTGCAATTCTAGAGGTGATGGAAAGCAGAATCGAAAGGGTTGTTGACAACGTTTTTGGAAAAGAGTTATTGAACCTCCCGTGTCCCTATCCAAATGTGTCTTCATTTTTCCCCTTCTGTATCTGTTTTCCTAAACTTACACTGTGGGGAAGAGCACGTGAGCTCAGTGAATGTGAGACGCCTGGTGTCGATTTCAGTGTGGAATGATGTGTGGTCGAATAACTTTAATATCTGTTGGATACTGTAACAAATTCTTTGCCTGTAAATTTTTTGTTGTATTGCTCAAGCTACGTTGCAAAGTGTCTTGGTGTGTCTTGATAGCTAAGGATACCTTGAATACAGGAAAATTCCTGGTAAATGTAGAGACTGTGTTACCAGCTCCTGTGTCATTCATTCTTCCTGCTAACCCTAATGTGATGGGAATGGTGGAGGTGAAGAAGACAGGCTCAGCAGGCCTTCATACTGCTGGAGCTTTTATTTTATCAAAGTTGAGAACTGAGGAGCCGTGACTGGTTTCCTGCTCCTGCCTTCCCACTTGGCTTAGCCATAAACGTGATGGAAGAAAGCAGGCAACACTTGTGGATTCCTGAGCAGATCCCTTGCCCTAGTGTAAGCCTTTGGCATGGGCTGATTGTGTGGGCTTATGAGGGAAACAGTGCTTGAACCCAGACTCCTCTGAACTTGTAATAAAGAGATCTGAGGAGAAATGGCACTTTGTTTCCTGGCTGCAGTTACACCTCTAGCTCAGATTTACCAATACCCTGTTGTGTGCCAAGTTCAGGACTCATTGTTGCCTGCGGTGTTTCTTTCTGTGGGTACCCAAATGCTTGGCTGGGGTGTATGGTAGCTATTTGTTTTCCTAAGCGGTGGTAGGGGATTGCTTATCACTTGTCTTTCATGGACATAAGTAACCAATGCTTTGATACTCCTCAGGTCCTGTCTGATGTGTTCAACGCACCAGTGTACACTATCGATACCGCCAACTCTGCTTGTTTAGGAAGTGCTTACAGAGCAATTCACGGTAAGACTGTAAGGAGATACTTCTGAGTGGTCTGGGCATTTAATTTCAGTTGGTTAATACTTGGAATTAACATTACTGAAAATGAGGGGAGAATAAAGCTGTGTGGATCGGGCTGGAAGGTCACTCAGGTCAAAGAAGTTTTTTTGCTCTTAGTACACTTGCATCAGGCCCAAGAATAACATTTACATTATAATTCAAGTCTGGTGGCTTCTTCTCAACCAAGGGATAGGGCCTGGAAACTGTTGATACTGTCAGGGGAAGGTCTAGGACCTTAATGCGTTGAGTTGCTACCTCCGTGTGCTGCTCTTGAAAGAATACAGCCAACTGAAGGTCCTGGTATAGCATGCTGCCCTGGTTTGTGGACCAGGCTGTAAACTGGATTGCTGAAATGGTCAAACCAAACAAAAGATCAGTCCTAGCAAAAGAAGATCAGAGAGAGCAGGGACAACTGGAGCAGTAATACTGCTGGCTAAGTAAATGTTATTAAAGCTATATGTATTTTCTAGCTTTTAAATGTCCGGATGAAGGCTATGCAAGGTGTCCTGGGCTCCATGCTCGAGTATACACTTTCTCTTGTAAAAGCATAAATCTTGGAATACTCTTAGGTTGACCAGTCATTTTGCTTGCTGTACTGCATCACTCACCGCAATGCAACAGTTCGAGTCCTAGATTTAAAGTGTTAATTAACTTATATCTATTAATGCATGCAGGTGAATGTTAAGGATGGGTGTCCTGGGTTTGGCTGGGATAGAGTTAATTTTCTTTCTAGTAGCTGGTATCATGTTGTGGTTTAGATTTAGTATGAGAAGAATGTTGATAACACACTGATGTTTCAGTTGTTGCTAAGTGGTATTTATAATAAATCGAGGATTTTTCAGCTTCTCATGAAAAAAGAGGTGAATCATGGTTTTCTTCCAGCCAGCAAGAAGGCTAGAGAGGCATAAGGAGTTGGGAGGGGACACAGCCAGGACAGCTGACCCAAACTGGCCAAAGGGGTACTCCATACCATGTGAAGTCATGTCTAGTATCTAAACTGGGGTGTTGGCCATGAGGGGTGGATTGCTGCCTGGGGGCTGGCTGAGCATTGGTCAGCGGGTAGTGAGCAGTTGCACTGTGCATCACTTGTCTGTCTTAGGTTATATTTCACTCTCTTGTTGTTGTTGTTATAATGATTTTCAATTATTAAACTGTTCTTAACTCACGAGTTTCACTTTTTTCCGATTGTCCTCTGCATCCCACTGGGGTGGAGGGGAGGAGTGAGTGAGCGGCTGCGTGGTGCTTAGTAGTTGCTGGCTGGGGTTAAACCACCACATGGGCCATCAGCCATTTAAGAGTTGAATCCCAGGCAGGAAATTCTATTTACATATTTTAAAACAATTTCTAGTATCTTACAAGTCAAGGAATGTGTATCAAATTCTGAAGTCCTTATTTAGGCCAACTTTTGTTAGCCTCAGTTTTTCTGATTAGAAGCTTTAGGATTTGGACCTTAAGACATGGAAGCTTCTGTACAAGTTCATGTAAGACCATGGGACTGCAGCAAGCATGGAAAAGATAACATCAGCCATCAGAAGAAATCAGCCAAGTTTTAATTTTAGAAGCCAATTCTGCTGTCACATTATAGCATCTGAAGACTACATGCTCTCCTGCATTTGAAAACAGCACAGAAAACTGTACAGCCAAAACTTGAGTTGATGTGTTTAATGCACACAGCATGCTTTCTTCTTTATTTCCAGAAAAGACACAAGGGTTCTGTTAGGGAAAGTACACTTTTGCACGACAGTGGAAACAGTCCTCTTAGATTATCAGTATGTTTGAAGCCACAGTGGGACCATTTTTCCACCTTGGGGGCCAAGTTTCCAAACTGTTTTTCTCTGTACTCAAACTTTGCCTACTGCTTCAGAAGCCAGCAGAAGCTTCCCAGCACCTAATGCTGCGGGCAGATTCCTTGTCTGTGAATGCATGTGAAATGTGGAGCTGTCATTAAAGTTTGTGCAGATATTTTGTATGTATGGAAGATGTGTATTCCCTCTGCCAGTTTGGCATATGAAATCTTGAGGCTTGGTTGACAGAGCATTTGAGTGAAGATTTCAGATGCCATGCTGATGGAGGGAGTCCTTAGCTCAGGTGCTCTGCCAGCCAAGCCCCAGGGGCTTGCTGTGTGTGTTTCTGAATGGCATTTGTGATTGATGCTTTCAGCTGACTTACTCTTGGCCAGGCCAAGGAATTGAGTAAAAGTGAAGACTTGCTAATGTAAGTGAAATATTGATGGTCAGGGCTCCTTAGTAATATTACAGTGAATGTCTGCAAGTACGGTGTTCCACAGTTAGCCTGGGGTTCTTAGCAGGTGTACAAGGAACTCCTGAAATGCTGCGATTTACTTGCAAAGCAAAATGCTGTAGAAGCAGAACTCCCTTGTTATTCTGGTTCCTTATATATAAATATATTTAATAATTTGTAGCATATTTTCTTGACAGTGTTTTCACTTCTCTTCCTTTTTTTGTTTAGTCACATTTTGTCCTTGAATCCCTTGCTTCCACATATTTCACTGCTGTGTACTGTATTGTTGTAACCATAAATAATTATTGATATCGTTGAGTAGCATTTCTGCTGCTTACCTATTCTCCAGGGTATGAATTGAGTGATTGGCAAAACCTCAATCACAGAGTCCCTACTTCCCGGGCTAGTGTGTAGGAATGTAAGATCTTCTGCCATTTATCTTTCAATCCTGAATGCTGACCTGACCAGGGAAGATCAATATAATGTATTAATTTTCTAGGGAGTCAAGGCACATCCCTCATTGTGCTTTTTGCATTGATCAGGATTGTGATTCTCATTGCAGGGCTTGTAGCCGAGATGAATGTGTCCTTGGCTGATGTTGTGAAATTAGCACCGGAGCCTAGATTGGCTGTTACACCAACCACTGGAGCTGAGGAGGTGAGCAAGCTTGGGAATAACATTTTTCTTTTTGATTTCCTGTCTACTTCAAAAGGTAGTGGTTTACTAATTCTTCTAGTAAAATAGATTAATCTAAGAAACATTTGGTTACACAGTTCTTACTCCTTGTTGTAAAGATAGATTTGATTTTGGGAGATCTTTAGTGTTGTGATGATGCAATAATCTGATCGCTCCATCCAGGACTGCGAGAGTGATTTCTCCTAACTTGGTGTGATCAGAGAGCAAAATCTGTCCCTTAAGGGACAGTAAAAGTTATAGAATAGGTTGAATTTGGACACAGGTCAGTCAGGTTGCAACTGATAGTATTGACAAAATGGTCTTGACTTGTTTGCAGCAAGCAGCATGGAAAAAGGCGTGGTGATGGTGCTTTCTGGCCTCTTGGAAAACATCTCCCCAAATCCTTCCTGTCTGATCTTAAACAGTGGTCAGCAATTGTGTATCTTTGCTTGTAGCTCCTAGCTGGAAAGCATGCCGACTGGGAGGATTCAGTAGGCACAGGTCTTAGTTACCATGCCCATCCTGGGAAATTCAGCTCGTCTGAAGGTGAAGCTTGTACTTTATGGGGCCACATAGATAAAGCAAAAGCATAGCCATTGTTGCTAACTATGTGGTTCCAGCCCCTGTAAAACCAAGGAAGGAATCATTGTCTCAGGCCATCCAGTGCAACCCTGCACCTCTCGCTATCAGGTGCCAAAGGCCTTAGTTTACAACAGCTTTTGAAATATAATGTGTAGTAATAAATAAACAATACAATATGGCAAGATTCCTAGAGAACACAAGTTTAAATAACCAAAGGTAAAACTAACTCTGTCTTCAGCTGTGCAGGAGCTACTTTTACATCAACACAGCCTTCCACTCTCCATTTATGAGATTTGGATGTGCCCTAACTACAGGCAACAAGGTTTTAAAGCTTTTATTTAAACCGGGAAATTAATGATCTGCCAAAACTACTAACTCCCAGCTACATGTGTAGTGGAGCACTAGATATCATCATGAGTAATAATAGAGATGATCATGCTGCATTGTGCCTGCCAGCATATTATTTAATTATTAACTGAGATGGAGGAGCTCAGTAATCGAACAGAAGTCCCCTTCAGAAATATTAAGACATTGAATAATTTAAACTTGATTGATCTGATCTCATTTATTCAACCTTCCCCCCTCATTTTAAAAGATAAAATAATTAACAGCAATGGCCTGTGTCGTGTGTGTTGCAGCTGAAGCATTCTTCAGGGAATACACTTCAGGAGCCGATCCCCAGTGTCTGATTCAACCTCACGTTGCTGCCCTGCTCCCCCCAAAAATGCTGTCTGCTGAAAAGCTGCCCGGCTGGCTTGTGTGGAGGTGGAGCATGCTCAGAGACCTGCTTTTGACCCCCTGGTGCTGCTTCAGCTAGAAAACTCAAGGGCAGGGAATACAGCTGTCACTCACGGGGGCCTTGCAAGAGCAGCAAGCACCTTGTACCCCTGCAGGGGCCAAGCTAACCTAACTGGAAAGATCAGTGGGGAATTCATTTACCTCTTTCTATTTTACTGTCTGCATAAAACGGCCTGGAAGCTAAAAGAGTTAATTATCTCCCTCTCGATACTTTTCTTCTCCTTTTCCACTTGGTTAGACCTGGCTCTCATAGCACATCTTTTTATTGGTTTTAAATGATGTACAGCAGTGAATTATTGCCCCGGTAGATAGGAGTGAATGATAGAGAAGGCAGTGGCCAAACAGCATGTGAAGGAATAACTGTTCCTGCACTTTAGCTTAGCTTGCCAGCTTCATTCCATTAAAAGCAGCTTCTTGCAATTACATATTCCACACCATTTTTTTTTCTTCCTGTCTTATAATTTTGCAGTTGATAGTGGATTCCCTGGCTAGTTTCATGGCTGTGAAACCGCAGAAAGCCAGAAGGCCTGTCAGTAATACAGCATGTTAGCATGAACAGTGCAGTAAAAATTCATAATGTGATGAGTCAGTTTGATTCTGTTTTTTACAGAGATGCATCTCCCTGTCCATCCAATTCCATTCTGTTGAGGTTAGAGCCTTTCACTTAAATGACAGTTCTTTTTATAAACTTCAGAGTCATCCTGAGGTTAAGTTCTGTCTTACTGAGGAGCTCTTCTGAAAGAGTCTGGCTAACCAATGTGAAATTCCCAGGACTTCTTCCCTACATTTTTTGGACGGCTACAGCTAAATCTTGGCAGGGTGGAGAAAAAACAGGTCATAACACAGCAATCTGCTCTGGTTTCATCCTTTCTTCCTGGTGTAGGTCAGAGACAACATGTGTTAGATCATTGGAGAGAGAAAAACCTCCTATTGACAGAGGTCAAATGCGACAGTTTGGTGTAGCTTCCTCTTCATTGCCAAGGCTTATGCATGCAGTAGGGGTTTCCAGGAACCAAAAATGCAAAAAGTGTTTCTTTGATTGCTGAGGGGTTGTTTGTAATAATGAATGTGATCTCAAAAAGGAAGGGCAGGGCACACAAAACAGCTCTTCTGGTTCAGTTAAACTAATAGGCAGGTAAAATAGAATAAAGTCACAAAAGGGGAACATAGAGCTTGTGATGGGTGATGAGTAAGTAGTTAATGGAAATTGAAGTCCTGTAAGTTCCAACTTGTCTGGCAAAAATGTGACTTTATCCTGTAGCAGACCATCCTGCCTTGAAGAGACCATTTCAAAGAGGATAAATCCCTCTTTGTGGCTATGACCTTAAGTCTCTTCGTTGAACCTGATTTCACAGTATATTTGTAGGGTGTGGGGGCTCACTTGAGCTTGTTTCTAATTCTGTTGATACCCAAACACAACACCGAACAGGTCATAAAGTATTCTGGTGGTAACCACTGAAGTGATAGTCTTTGGTCACTTACTCAACCAGGCTAGCTGACGTCAGTCATTTGTCGGTTAACCTGATGAATCCTTTTTCCCTGTTTTCAGAATAGCAAAAATTAGAGTCATCTCACCTCTTTGGAGCCTCCTCTCCCTCCCTGAAGAGAAAGATTAATCAGAACCACTAAGCATGACCGAAATAACCAGGAGATTCTAGAACAATAAATATATGTTAACAAACAGAAAGAATCTATTATTCCAGCATTAGAATTCAGATCTATTTTAGTAATCTATTAAAACACAGATGGCTGGCTAGTTGGTTAATTAAGCAAAAAAAGTATGAGAGAGAACATGATTATCTGGAGTTGATCACTTGTGTTTATACAAGCTGTATGCCTATGACATAGTGTCAGATTTATTGTAATGTTGTGCTGTAGTGTTTTGTAGTGAGAAGGCGTAGTGCAGTTCGCTACCTCTGGATGTGTAATTTTTGATTGCATTATTGACTCTACTGAGATGTATTAATCCTGCACAAATTCAAGAAGGGAAAATGTAGACTTAACAGGTTTTCTTGACTTTGGTGAATTGCCTTGTAAGTAGGTAGATTTATAGAAGTGACCCTATTACCAAGGAAGTTTATAATGACCTATTTATTGATTTAAAATAATGATAATTTTTGTTGAGTTAGATTTCGAAGGGGGGAGGTTGTTTTCTAGAATTGGTTTAGGTTGGTAATTTAGTGCAAAGTAGGTAATAATAATACAATCACAAAAATGTAATAGCTATTGAAGGGAGTTTGATTAAGGTGATTTGTGTAGCCAGTATTTTTTTTAACCGATTAAACTAATTAAGATAAGCTTGCAGAATGAATCTCTGAAGTAAATAAAGTAACTGTTTGAGGTGTGGCTCCTTAGAGGACTCTTCAGAGTATTTCACGACACTGTCATATTCTTTCTGCTTTATGAGCATTCTTTCTATGCTAAGAAAGGCGAACAACTGTTACAAATTAAAAATAAAACATCTGTAACTCTTGATTTCTTAAGCAAATGTCTGAATAATTTGAGTTTGGTTTAAAAAAAAAAAGAACCTATCAAACTTAGCAAGTGTTTGTGAGACATTGATTAATTTTAACCTATTCAGGGTAGATTAAATGTACTCAGGTAAATTAAAATTAGATTATCATCAGCATCATCTTTGTAACTGGTAAATTGTGAATTGCTCCAATCATTGGCTAACGTAGCATTGCAGGAGATGGAAGGATCCATATGGATTGTCACTTGTAGCAATAATTTGTAGCTGGTTTTGCTTTTAGAGGGCAGCAGGGGCAATGTAAACACTAAAAGCCCTGTTGAGTTCGTAGGCTGGTACTATGGTGAGATATAGTATGACATATTTGATTTGGACTAGAGAGCAAGATAACATTTATTTGAATGCATTTTTCAGGGAGGGTAGGTTAAGTTATTCTCTGTTATAATGCAATGTTTATCATTAGCATTTTCTTAGTTATTTGTGGGACTGTCAGAGTGTGGCCAAATTGTCACAGGAGAGAAGTTTAGGGTTTGTAAATGAAGCCGTCAGAGTACTGCTGATGTTGTGGAGTAGGCTATAGAGATAAGCAGGAGGAAAGGCCATAATATAGCAAGGACAATTAAATTATGGACAATAATAAGGTTCATGTTGTGATACATGTAATTACTTTTGTTAAATATCATGGTTTGATATATTAGGTTTGAGGCTATGACAGAGAGGGAATTTATGTTCTTGAGTTTTTATGCATCATTGAGAGTTCTTTATTCCCTTTGGACCTCAATTATAAAAATAAATCTATATAATTGCCTCAGGAAAAAGGCTCCTGGAATCGCTTAGGAGGAGTTGCCCGAGGTTCTGCGGAAGCAGTTCAGTTGCAGCAGACGTGGAGAAGCATCTTTCACAGACACAACTGTGTGCATGCTCAGGCCGTGGTCTCAGTTGGTGCAGTGTGGCTTTTCTTCTCTCTGCTTCATGGGAGCTGTGCTGCTTTGGCCCCAAACTTCAGCTGGTGTCAAGCTGGCATGTAAAATACTGTTTGTGAAAAGCTTGTAGTACTGCTGCGCTTATCAGCCATGATGTACTGGTGGTATTACAGCCAAATTCCCTGAGGAAGAGGAATTTAAGACTTTGGCTTCACCCTCTGAGCTGTGCTGCTTTTTACCCCAAATGAACAGGAATAGAGTACAGGGAATATTTTTAATTTTTTGTTTGCATTTTTTTCAGATGGTCCATAATGCAACATTCATTTACACTAATAGCTGAGAAGCTTATTGAAAATGCCTGAATTTTCTCAATTAGCAAGCCAAGTGCTTAACGCCAATAAACAGGAAAAGAAACTATATCAATAAAGGCGGTTATTCATTTATTTTGACACATTTTAATTTAGAGTGATGTATTAACAATAATACTTCCTGGCCTTCTAGTAAATGCACTGTTGTGTATTTTCTAAAAATACTGCTGGGTAAGGAATATGGAGCCTGCTTTCTCAGTGCCTGAGCTCACTTACCAATGCAGCTCTGTTGTGCTGAATCTTTGCTGAGGAGCACTTACGGTTTATCAAATTTACAGAGTAGCAAAGTAAGAAATAGCAAGGCTTGATTATAGATGCTTCAGTGAATAAAGGAGCTGTTTTTGTTTGACATACTGATATTCCCAGTATAGCCATAGTTGCCTGCTCAATATTTTGTTTACTCTGATGTGCATATTTAGCACAAATGGGAGCAATAATATTCTTTGGGAACATGAAAAGAATATATATATGTACCTCACTGAGCTCCTAAGCCCCTGATGTAGTTAGTTAAAAATACCATGCTGAGTCATGTGGCATTTCATAATAGTGGTACATTTTATTTTCTAACCCCATAAATCTGAAAAATCTCCATGGATCTGAGTGTTGCTGTCCTGTGGAGAAGAGGAGTTGGGGTACATACATGTTGAATGACTTGCCCAGGGTCACTGAAAAAGTCTGTTACAAGAGGTAGGATTGAGTAGGTTTCTCTGGTTTAATCGGTGAAAGACACTGTAAGCCTCAGTCACTGTGAGAGGGGTTTAAAACTGTCCTGATGATGTCTTGGCTAGTGAACAGCGTCTCTTTCCATTTGCTGTAGATGCTCCTTCTCTTCTTCCCCTACATATACTTAATCTCTTGTAGAAATGTATTTTAACTTCTGTACCGTCTGGTTGGTAAAAGGGAGGAGTTGATCAAAACAGGCTCCTTCTGCAGAATTTGTCCATTAAGTCACTCTCACCTGCCATCGTGGAAGGTGGAAATGGGAATGAAGAGATAAATCCAGGTTTCACTGGTCAGACTAAAACTATCATTCAGGAAGAGGGATACACAGAAACTGGATATTTTGCCATCAGTTAAAACCAAAAGACACCAATTCTTTACTTCCTAGATGAGAAAACTGTGTGATTTTTTTTTTCTTTCATCTGAGAAAGTGACTGTTACAGACACTGAGGCTACTGCAAGTCTGTACATAAAGCTGTGCACAAACAACTCTGTCTCTTCCTATGGCCTCATAGTTTACACTTGAAACATTTTCCTCCTGAATTTTTCATGCATATACATACGCAGTTGTTGGCTGTGGATCTTACCTGGAAAAGTATAAAATGCATTTAAATGCTGGATCTCACTTATTGATGAGAGCAGTAATTCAATTTGCTGGGTATGATTCATTATGACTCTATAACCTCTCTGAACCTGGAGCCAGGAGCGAGACTGCCCTGATTATGAATAACGTCAGTGCAGAGGGCTTGTAGACTGGACTGGCGGCCCGTAGGATTCATTGCAGCAGGGATATGACCTTATGGCATCCTCCTAAGGACTGCTCGAGCCTATACCAGACCCCACACTGGCTCCTGGAAGTCCCTTCTTTGTGCTTGAGCCAGCAAGTGAGTGAAGCTGTCCTGGTATGGCTTGTCAAACTACTGATTTTATTAGATGGACAGTTAAGACGAGAAAGAGGAGGTAAGGAAGAAGGTGTGTCTCCCAGATCTAGACGAAGTACAGTTTTGGGTTGGAGACAGCAGTAGGGCTAGGCTCTCTTCAGGGTTTCTGCTATGTAACCTGGTCACATACAAGCAGCTCATCTTTTGCGATATGTCCTGTGATGAATTTGAAGCAAAGGGGAAAAAAAAACCAGTAATGAATGAAACAAATCCCAGCATGGATCTTGCCCATATCCAAAAGCATAGGGCGTGTTTGAATCTGGGGTTTTGAATACATTTGAGTCTTGATTCTTCTTTTTATGGTTGTAACAATTCTGGATCTCAAAATTCCTGGAGAATTCTAGCTAGGGAAATACAAAAAGCCTGGGATCAGGGAGTGAGGAGCCTGGTCGCGGAGCAGATTGTAGATGGGAAAAGTCGTGGCTGTGAAAGATGTGAAGTCGAGAGAAGCTGCTCAAATACATAGGGGAATATGAGAGGGGCAGGAGAGGGAGTGTAAAGTGTATTTTAGAAGGCACTGGTCAGCATATTGGCCAAGAAGGAGCTTTCTGATGGTGGTGTTTGACTGTGCTAGAGGGTGGCAGTGTGGTTATTAGCAAAGCAGAGGAGGAGGGGACAGAGGCAGTGATCCATCCTGAGGTAGCGGAGGGAGGCAAGGACAGGAGTTCTGCCTGGGTGATTAGGACAGCTATTACCGAGGGGGCATGTCAGCCTGGGAGAGGTGACTTTAGCTGAGCTGCTTCCTCTGGAAGTGATGACTTCTGCTTATAGCAAGAACGCAGCCACAATAAGAACAACCTGTTCATGTCATAAAATTAAGCTGTAAAGGAAATGGTAAAAAGGACTCTAACATTTGAAGAAAAGCTCTGCAGAATTTTCTTGACCAAATTGGCGAAAAAACCCCCAAACCTTCAGGTACGTACGAAGATGCTGCATTTATCAGGTCTGAAGATGTTTTTTAACTGCGGTGTGTTTAAACATCTAATTTTTCAACCTAGACATACTTATTTCTTTTTCCTTTTTAGCTCTATCGTCCACTTCTGAAAAGATATGCTGCGCTTGAACAGAAGGTTATCTACAACCCAACCTCTTCTTGTCTTGCAAAATAGAAGCAAACAAAATTTATAAGTCGGCTGAAGAGTGGACTCCCAAGGAGAAGATCAGAAAAGATTTGCTCAGAATTTACTGGTGTTGTTTAAATCATTTTGTTCCTCTTTGTAGACAAATAATTTTTAAATGTCTGTGTTTGAGTGTGTTGGTGGAAAAAATTACACTGTGATTGAAAACCTGATTAAAAAAGCATCATATTGCTCTGTGTGTTTGTGACTTCAATTTTTCTTTGGTACTTTTCAGATTGTGCTTGCTGTTCTGGAATAGCTGGATGACAAAGTCAAGTCCCTTGTATATATGAATCACTCTACCCATCTCTATCAGCTTTGATTCCATGTGTTTAGCACGCCAGCCTCTGCATACCTATCTAGCACAGTATCTTAATTCCACAACTTCTCCTGCTTAAATCTTTTGAGACTTATCTTTCTGTACATCTGTAACTTGTCGATGTTTATATCTTTGCCTACATGAAACCCAACAGAAAGCATAAGCACACTGACTTAATCCCATCTTTCTCTAATATGTGGAGATTTGTGGTGTGAAGGCTGATTAAAGTCTTTAAAGACTCCCTGGGATCCTCCAAGAAGGGGAATTCTTGTTACGTGACACTATGGAAAGTCTGTTGTGTGATAAAACATGACATGGTTGGATTTTATAAATTGTGGAAAGCACAGAGGCCTTATGTGATACAGACACCATTGCACAATGTTTTACTTGACATTAGTTTTGTAAAAATGAAAATAAGGGAACAAATGTGGGAAGTTTTACATATTTCCTTTTGTTTCAAAAAGCAGAGTCAGTTCATCTGCACATTGGTCTGGGGTTATTCTGTTTTCCTTTCCTCCTTCAGGCATCATGGCTATGAAATTCTTTGTGTCATGCTGAGTGTGACTGCAGAAGTATGGCTTTGCTTCCAACAGGGCATGAAGGTCACTGTTGTTTTTCTATCACTGATATCCCATTTCTTTCTTGGAGATCTTGAGCAGAACTGGTGACTGTCTTGTTCTGTTGCTACTCTTTCACTTCAGAAGTTTTAGACCAGATTAAGTAGCCTCTAGCTGAGAAAATCTTAAAAGAAAAATACAAGCTAGGAGATCTTTCTACAGAGATGTGTGGAAGTCGCAGAATTTGAATGAACATCCTAAATCATCCTGTGCAAGTGGGAACACTTTACTGCACCATTCTGCAGTGCATATATCTTTCCCATAGGACAGAATTTCTGCTGGGAATAAAGCAGACTTGTTTTACGAAAGCCACTGAAGCCTTTCTTCCCTTGCAGAAGTTGTAATGTGCCTAGGGAATAAGCCAGGGAATTGTAGGGAATAGAGGATCTCCTTATTGAGTGAGAGCTGGATTATGTCCGTGCTGGAGCTGGGTGACTCAAATTTGTATTCTTCATGTTACAGTGACCTAGGAGCACTCCCTGTCCCTGCAGCATCTCTAGGGTGAGGGTGGGAACCCATTGCCATGACTCACCTCCGAAGTGGCAGGGAAATCGGCACGTTCCTCCTTTGCTCTCCCTTTTATATTTAAGTGCTTCATTTGTGAGTACGAACAGTGCCTTTTTTTGTTCACAACTGAATAATTATAACTTCTCTTGATATTAGCATGATTACTCAGGAAGGTCAAGAATTACATTTCCGAGTTTCTAAAGCAGGCTTCTTTTAAGCAATTGCTTTAAAAGGTGGCATTACAAATACCCATCTATCTCTTTTATGTGCTTATTATTCTGGATCCCAAGGTACAGTGCTAAAACGTATAATACTTCTCACAGGCCTCCACCGTCAGCAGTTGCTTTGTCATTGAGCAAGGCTGTGGAGAGGTACAGAAGGATTCATTAATGCAAGTTAAACAATGCCTACTAGTTTAAGCAGCATTACCCTCATCATTAGCCTTTAGTTCTGCCTGATTACTGGTTTGACAACAAGATTAACCACACAGGGAAGTGGTTCAGAGGGGTGTTTTAGCTTTGTGCAGTTTTGGTGACAATTTCTTGAGTAGCTCATTTGCCTTAGCAGAGCTAGAAGACTGATGTCTCTTGTAGCTTTCTGGCTTTATTTACCTGTGAAATGGGAGATTCAGGGTCAATTTCTTACTCAGCTGAAGAAGGTTAAAGCTTATGTTTCCCAGCTCATAGCACATGTTAGAACCTTTCTAGATAATATATTGGCTCCTAACAAAGTGTTATGTGCTGCTAGTAGGATACCATCTAGATGGTTTAACTACTTTCTGGGCCTGAGGTCTTCTCTGCGTAGGGAGAAAGAGATACTTCCCTTTCTGTTGGGCTGGGTTGGGGCTCTCTGGTATGTCTCACGTTAGCATTAAAACAGTTTCCTCAGGGTAGCTGATGCACTGTGTGCTTGCTGCAGGAGTCCCTGAGAAAAGACTCAGAGGCAAGGCTCTGAAGGGCCAGGAGTTGAGCACCACTGAATTATAGTATTGCTGTGGTGATGGGTTTATTAGGGCTGGCCTCTGAGGAATGGTGTCTGGAGTATAAGAATTTATAGACAAGCTCTTTTTTTTCCAGCTCACCAAAGTTGCACATGTTCACTGACTAGTGTCAGACAGAATAAGACTCAATAAATCTCCCCCTTGAAAGGTCCTTTGAAGAAATGCTGCTGTAAGACTTCCACCACTCTTTTCTTTTTGTCTTTCCAGGAATGCCTGTTAGCCTGCCAAGGAACCACAAGCTTCTTGCTCTCACTTGTGGATCCCTTTTAAAAAAGCCCCCAGTGATGGAAGGATCTGGTGCCCTTTCATTTCCAAAAGCATGTGTTTTTTGCCACCTTGTCTACCGTATGTTATTCTGGTTGTCTGCAATAGAGAGGTTGCTGACTTAATTAACACCTTAGCTAGCAGAAACCTAAAGGCAAGCCAATGTCTTCTACCTCAACATATTTGATGGCGGTTGATTCCTTCCCTCCCTCCCCCATAAATGACCTTACTGTTCTTCAAGGTGAGCAATGTGGCATCCCCATCTTGTCTAGACAAAAGGTTAGCTTCTGTGTTTGAAGACCTGCTGAGCTATTTCCAGTCTAGACTAATCTGCTGGAAATTGATCTCATCTCCTGGAAACACCCCCCACCCTTGATTGCTGAAAGCAGGTTGTTCATCGCTGTCTAACCTGCAGCTCCTGCCCCGCACAAACAAATCCACTCTAGGTTGGAGGTGGGTCATGGAGTTACCTGGAAAAATCCAAGCAGCTGCCTTGGCTTGATGGCCCTGTGCCCTCACCAGTCAATCAGAGCTGCACTGGATTCACCCACAAGCTCTTGGTGTTCCATGACCCAAAGACAAACAGTTTTCTTTGCAGCCTGAAGTCTTTAAAGTCTTTTGTGATGCAGCTGGAAACAAACAGGGAAAGATGTTTGCTTTTTCTTAAGGGATCAGTCTGAGAGAGCTGGAGCACTGATTGAATAAGTAATGTACTGAAAAAAGTATGTGCTCTGCCGGTCCTTTAATAAGTAATTGAGCTGAATACCGCTGCGTGCGATCCCAGTGGGACCTTTTTGTTTTTCAGCTTTCTTTTCCTTTGGAGTTACAGCTACCACCACAGATCACAGAGCAGTGCAGTGAAGGATGTGTATCTGAAGCCACAAAAAGCCAAATCAGAACATTCAACAAATCATTTGTTTTATTTGTATTTCTATTACCTTGGTCCCCAGACTGCTGTGTACAGTTAAGGGCTGAGGGAAGGAAAGACTAACATTTTAGATAATTAAACTGTCTGCTCTTGGTGCTTGTCATGAATGCGGGGCCAAATCATGACCCCTTCCCTAGCAGAAAGTTGCTAACTTGAATTTTATTTCTCTCTCAGCCACTGGTTTTTCATCTAACCTCTTGGATTTTGATTTTGGTGAGATCTCAACCCTCATGTTAAATTGGGTTGAAATTGGCAAACATATGGGTAAGGATGATAAGCAAGTGGGTGGACAGTCACTCAGGTACGAGGGGACCATTATCCCATGAGGACCGTTTCCTGAAGAAGCTTCTCTGAAGGTGACTGTAGTCCTGATTCCATGTGGCTTGAAATTGTAGTAGTGTTTTACTCTTGTGCAAATTGGGTACAAAATTGTACCGAAGGATCTTACCTCGGTATTATTTTACACCCATTTTGTGCAGGTCAAAATCACAATGTGATGTGCTGGGCAAAAGAACCAGGGATGAGTTTTTTTGGTAACCTGCTTTTTCTGAGCATGTTTCTGAAGTGTGAGTAGGACACCTTTGAGTGGGGTATTCAGAGTAGTTACAGCCCCTGCTCACCTTTGGCGCTTTGGTTATAGCCTAGGTCAAGCCTCTTTGGATAGGCAGTTAAGTAGTTTAGCTTTCAGTCATCAAAGATTACGTTATCAGAATGTAAGATTTTTAGGTTATTTTTTCCCCCTAGAACTCCCTTTTCCTCTCCTGCAGCAGATGTGACCTTGTCTTGTACATGGTTTGCCTTGTTAGCTGTTTCCACTTCTGCAGGATGCTAAGAACTTCTCTTACTTGACACTTCCCTGCATGAACTTCTCTCCTGCTGAAATCCAGCCCCAAGAGTCATTTTGCTTTACTTGTTCTGTTCCTCTGTTGCTTTTTAAAGTTGGCTTTGATAAACAGAATGATGCTTCTGTGGTGATCCCAGACTTCTGGGAAAGTCTCGACCATTGTAGGAACTCATTCGTTCAGTGTTCTTGAAGCACATACCCCGAGGGGTAAGGGTGAAGGAGCAGCTGTCACTGCTTATGGATACTGCTATGATCTCTGATTGCAGTCTTTCACTAAGTTGCCTCATCCATTGATGCATCAGCCTTCCCATTAGAACAACAGGGGATATTATTAATTGCATGCAAAGTTTCTTGCTCTCAGATCTTCAGGTGACAGGTATTTGTGATATGTTCTTTGTTAAGATGCTGTGATTAGCTCTGTTTTTATTTGGTATCTTGTGCCTTAGTACTCTGTAATGCATCCATCCGGTTGTCATTTCTCTTTTAGCATCTCATCAGCCAAATGGAAGTATTTGGTCACTCAGGTGTGGGATTTGTATGACCAGTGTAGATACCTGTGTCTGCTATCATATGGGCTCCTTTTAAAATCAAAGGAGAGACCACAAGGGAGAGGAGTTTCTGGCTGTTGTTCATCTTATCTTATGGCAGATGTCTACAACTGATCAGGTTATTTGTCTCTTGAGTCAGCCATTTCTCCCTGCTGAGTAGAAAAGCAGTAGTGTGGAGAAGAGGACAGAAAAAGCCAATTTTTCTTCCTGTGCCCAAACTCCTGAAGACATGATTCAAAGCTGGTCTCAACTTCGGAGACAAGATTTATCCCCAGTTACCATTGTAAAACTAGAAAGCTTTCTTGTTCCAGGACTGCTCTGTTTTTACTGTCAAATCCATGAGTGTGACCTCCCCAACTCCCTCCAGACAGTCCTCTCCGTACACCTGCATGGAGATATCCAGCAGACATAGGTTAGGAGCTTTGTTACTTACAGTCTTGCTTTTTGTCCTTTTGTTGCATGCCCTTGCTTGTGTTTATCCCTTCAAGCTGGACTCTTTCAGGCATTTGTGTTATGCCTGCAAGCTCAGTACCCCGGTTCAGTGAAAGACAGCTCCCTTAAGACTTAGACAAGCATTGCACAGGAAAACAAAGGTCTGTTCAACTTGCTGTTCGGAGACAATATTTACTCTCTGACTGACAAGTATGCACTACCCTTCTGAAACCTCAGCTCTGTCCCAGATCTGATAAATACTGGTGTATTGGAAGTTGGGCTTCTCCTTAAAAAATAGTCTAAGCCATGCTGTATAACAGAAGGACTTAGACAGAGAAACAGAGCAGAAATGGAGCTGCTGCATAGCTGAAGACTTTTATCTTAAAATAAAACATGTTGCGGAAAGCAAGTAGGAAGCAAAGGATTCTCACACAACTTTGATATCACAGCTCATGCCTCCTGAGAGCATCTCTTCACACTGCTGCCATAGCTTGTTAGGTTAGGATGGGACATTCCCCTGTCACTCCTGGTATCATTTCTTTGCTAGATTCCTGCCCCACTTGAGGACAGTTGCATGTAGCAGAAATACCCTTTTGATCAAGAAAGATGTTGTTGAAAGGCGACAATATGTTTTCCCAGTTTCCATTTCTCAGCCTAATTATTCTGGTCCCTGCCATTGCTGTCCCTTACAAGAAACGCCTACTCAAGCAGAGGGGAGACAAGACATTGAATGCAGCTAATCCAATATGTGATTTAGTCAGTTCAACTGAATGAATAAGCAAATAAGCTGCATTTCAAGACCTCCCTTGCTGTGAAAGCTTTTTTTTTTTTCCTCAGAGTGACTCTTGGCTCAGAAGATATGGCCATTATTTTTCACTTTATTCCATCTCACCATGTTTGCAGCATGGCAGACTCTCCCAAAAGCTTTTCAGCATAGACTAATTTTGCTGTTTGCCCAGTGAATACAGATTTTTCATTTTGATCTGGCTGTGTGTGGTTTTGGCATGCTTTATAAATGGACCGGTTAAACAAGTATTGCTAACAACTGCCCCTGCCTGTTGGTAGTCAACCCTCATAGTTCATGGGCTTCCATAGTAAAAGAGATGAGCCACCATGGGGCAAGTGCTTCCTGTAAAGGCAAAAATATCAAGAAACTCTTTCCCTTTTCTCTTGGCCCAGAAACGTTGCTGAAACTCAGAGTCACTGGACAGGCAATGTTGGATTGTCCATAGCATGAGTATTTTGAGGTAAGGGTTGCTGATGTTCAGCCAGATTGCCTAGGTGAGAAATCACTGAGGTGGGACTGGACAGGTAATTTGTATCAAATTCTGCGTTTTGTAATTTATACTCTGACTCTTTGAAGTAAATTAACTTTCTCAGGTGAGTGACAATTGTGTTTAGAGAGGGAGGGAGAAGGCTTCTGGACTCAGGAATTGCTTGCTGAGGGGACCCAGGTACTCAGTCAGGCTCCCTTTTTTCTGGCCTGATGCATCTTGCTTTTCTCACCTGCAGCAGCCCAGGACCACGGGAGACAGGGAACTGCTCCCTCCCTGAGCTTCCTCCAGCCTACCAACGCTGGTCTGCAAACTGCGACCTGGAGTCAAACCTGTGATGGTGCTGTCCTCCTGAGGCTGTTGTCCAAAAAGCTGGCTGCTTCGCTCCCATCGCTTTTAGTTGAACATGAGAGGCTGTCTTTGGGGGCTGAGTTGTGGTGCCTCTTGGACCTGTATCGAACTGGGAGCTCAACCTTCAGCAGGGGTAAAGTAGGTGAAAGATTTCAACGTACTAGTTTTTTTAGATGATGACTAGAAACTGGGAGTATGACCTGGCCACGAGGAAGGTGAATGTTATCCTTGAGCTTACCTGTGTGCCTTTCCAGTTGAGATGGGGCCATTGCCTCATGCAAGACTGCGAAGACCCAGCCTGGGAGGACATTTGCAAATCTGCTCTCTTGTGCTCAAGAAAGAAGAATTAAAACTGGACCAGGTGAGGAAGAGGGCTGATATGCTGATCAGGGGAAGGGAAAGGATGTCCTAGGAGAGGAGATTAAAAGCTTAGCTTGCTTTGCCTAGCAAGTAGAAGCTGTGAGGCGATACCATCATTCAGTAAAAATCATTTAGGTTGGGGGTGAAGAGCAGGGGCAAAGCTATTCAAGCCAAAGAACAGTGTTGGCACATAAGCAAGTGGCACATGCTGATTGGGAATAAATTTGAACTGGAAATTAGGAGTAAGGTAGGGGCAAGATGCTGAAGGACCTCTTGTGCTCTGCGTGTGGTGCCAGGAGTACAGAGCCCCATACCTGTAGCACGACATTTTGCAGGACTATTAGCATGGTGTCAGAAATCCTGTGCTGAAAAACTGCATTTGGTTTGGACTACTAGTGACCTCTAGAGAAAGTGTTGTTTGCCATGTGGACAGAGCGGGGTTTCACTCTTGACCTCTTTTGAATTTGCTTCTTGACTGTGTTTGGTTTGTGGGAAGGAACTAGTATGGAAGGGACAAATAAATGGAAAGCTTCCAACTCTGCTTCTTAAGCTTGGGACATGTAATAACCCAGTTTGCTATCGGTTTGCTGGGCTGGTCCTCTACAAACAAGAGGAATTTACCCCATGGCAATCTTTCTTCACTAGAACCCTGCAAAAGGAAGTGAGGTTTAATTAGCATTTTAAAGTGGACAGCCTTGAAGTTAATGATATTCAATAAAGAAAAATTGTTTTAACCTTATTTGCACTTTTCAATTTACTTATTAGAGGCCATCTGTTATATTTTAAGCAAGAGCACTGGGAGCTAAACTCTCAGATTGTCAAATGAGGTTTTAACTGGCTAAGCAGAAGGGAAAGAACAGGCTGCCTTAAATGAGCAATTAGACTGTTTTTCTTCAATTTCTCACTTTTGTGTCAAAAAGCAAATGGTCACCATATCAAGCAACAGTTGAGTTGCGACAATTACATCTGTTTTTACAGGTGCTGATGAGTCCTGGGGAATGTCACTTGTCCTCAGATCTCAGATATGGCCCAACTTGGATGAAATTCAAAAAGCCAAAAGTGAGATGAAACTGGTGTGAAGGGCAAGAATAAGGATTTCTATAAATGAATCACAAGGAAAAGGAAATCAGGGGAACATATTGAATTGCTTCTGAACGGGTTGGCCAGCCTAGTGACAAAGGGCATGGAAAAAGCCGAGGTGCTCTTTGCCTTTGTTGTTACTGGCAAAGTCTGCTGTCGAGCGTCTTTATCTCTGTGCCTAGTGGCAGAATTTAGGGAAGATAGGTGCTACCTATAGTAGGGGAGGATCAGTTTAGGTACTACTGAAGTGAAATGGGTATACATGGGTGCATGGGACCAGACGGGATGTGTTTGAGGGTGCTGAGGAAGGTGGTAGATGTCATTGCAAGACTGCTCTCTACCATCTCTGAAAGGTGGTGATGGTTGTGAAAGGTCCCCAATGACTGGGAAGAGGCTAATGTTAAGTTCATCCTCAAAGAGCGTAAGGAGGATCCAAGAATATTGCAGACTGGTCAGCTTCACCTCTGTCTCCAGGAAGGTTACAGAGCAGATCTCCCTGGGGGCCATTTCCAGGCACATGTAGGACAAGAAGTCACTGCTGAATGCAGGGACCAGGTCTCCATTGACTGTCATGGGAATTTGACTCCTGAGCTTAGCTGTCTTAAGCTTGAGCAGATTCCCACCATACCTCTGAGAAGCTGAGTGTTTTTCCTGTGTCCCTGGGCAAAGTGAGAGCCTTTGGCAGGACAAGAGCCAAACCTTTGTCTCCCAGGTCTCATGAGAATAATTTAAATACCGGGCCACCCATAATTCCTCCTGGAGGACTGGGAAAGGAAAGCAAAATATCTTCACCAAATCTACTTAAAAATCTACAGGAGCCAGTACAGCTGGTGCTATGCATCTGGATTTGGGACTGTACATTCATGTATGTATGATAGCAATCCCTCTGGATTTAGTAATAGATGTACTTCCGTTCACCTGAGCAGAGGCTCTGAATCCTGGTCTCTGGGGGATTTGGCTGCTGTGGCTGTAAGGTTACCACGCCCAGAGCAGGGGTGGAATAATCCCTTTAATCCCTTTTGCAAACAAATGCAAAATGTGATCAATGCCATGGGCTGATACCCTGTTCCCCAGGAGCAGCAACTTGAATTGCCACAGCCTGAATCCCTTCAGCTTGGTAATTTGAAGACTGATCCCACAACTGTTTGAAAATTTAGATCTTAGCTTCACTCTCATGGGCCATCCCACTGAAGTTTGGCTGAAGTTGACTTCTCTATTTGAGGTCTCGTGGGTATCCCAGATTTGCTAGGGGCTGAACCCACCAGCCCCTGTTGATGCCAGGCTTGCTCTGCAGCCAGCTGCTTTTCTGTCCTGCGTGGTGAGTTACAGTGACAGAAGGGAGAAGAAATGATCCAAACAAAAGAAACAGGGCAGAAACATAAACTGGATCATGTTGATTCACAACAGCACTTGATCATTAGTAAGAAAACCCCCACTAAACCAAATGAACTATGAAGTATCTGCAGCAGTGAAATTCAGCTGCCAACAATGTTACGGTAAAAATTAGCCATGGGTACTGTTAGTTTGCTGTACGTGTTAAAACTGAATGTGTGTGCAGTAAAATAGCTTTTATAAAACCTTGCTTTTGTGTTATTCCCATCTTAATATACTATTTTGTGTTCAGATCTATAGAGAAAAAAACACCCCACAACTTGAGGTGACTTTTGTTTTAAGACTGTTTTAAATTTATAACTGAGCTGGCTAAAATGCTTTTCATCAAAGTACAAAAGTTTCATGCTGTAATTAATGGCAAGTGATATCTAATGCAATAAAACACCATCATTTGAGTGTTCTTACAAGACTATTTATGACTGGATATTGAAACTGATAATGATTCTGCCATTTGTCCTCATAATTTATTATTCCAAGGAGAGGCAAGTGGTGTTAAGGGTTCACGATCCGTTTTATGGAAAGAGTGCTGAATTCAGCTTTTTATGGGTGTAAATGACAATGTTTGGCGCTCTGTGGAAAATGTGCCTGTGACAGGGAGTGAAGACTCTACTGAGAGGTCGAGACGGGGGGTGTTAGTACTCTTCTTAGAGAGCAGAAGCCCCTGGCTGTGTGAACCAGTTGCAGGTAGCCATACTGGGACCAGTGCAATGACTCAGTTGTTGTCTCAGCAGGATCCCTTGGAAGACTAGGGCAGGATTTTTCTGGAAACCTTCTACCCGGTTTCTGAGCTAGATGATCTCATGAAGTATCGCTTTGGGCAGCCAAAGCTGAATTTACTGTAAGCAACCTAATCCAAAGTCTATGGAAGATAATGAAAGAATTACTGGCTCTGGCTGTCTTGTGTCAGGCCAAAACAAAAGCTCGACTCTGGAGGAGACGTCCCTTGGTCTCACAAAGCACCAGACAGACTGTATCCCTCTGAGCAGAGCCCTTTCATATTGCACTGGGCCGAGGCTGATTTACTCAACACTCAGGCTCTTATCCTCACCTTATTCAGGCTCATGGAAACAGGCAGGAATTTCTTTAAAGTCAGTGTTGATGCAACTAATGGAAAATCTGAGTGAAGTCAGACCTTGAGGTTTTTTTTGGACTGAGATCTGAAAAACAGAGATGATACTTCAGTCTGTCGGACTCTCGGACTCGAGACTACAGCTTTCTGGTTTTCCCCAGCCTTCTGTTCATTTGCTGTGCAATAAGGTATTGTAGGTAAAGATTTGCATTGCCATCAATAGCCCTAGCAGCAGCCTAATGATTTTCCTGCTGTTTTGCAAATAGCTTGGACTGAGTCTGATGCCACAGAAGCAGAGAGCAGGATGTGACCCATTTTCTTTAGTTTTCAAGAGCTACGGTCCCGTTCCTCTTCCCTTCCTCCTCCCCTCGTTTATTCTAATCAGCATGTCAAAAGGGAAGTCGCTGCTTTATTGGAGGTTATCCATGTCAAGGGAAGTTATGTTTCCATCACTACCTGGGGGCCCATCAGCAGATGAAGATGGAGAGCAGTGACTCAGAATGACTTTGAAGCAACACCCAGCAGCAACTGAAGACAAGAACATAACCTTAGCTGACGTTTAAAATAACCCGATACACAAATAAAACCATTCTGCTAAATTATGCATCTTTTTACTCTTGGCTGTTCTTAAAAGAAAGGGACTGGGTGAGCATTTTCTATGTGTGCTTCTTCCTTTTCCCATGCTGGGAGCTGAGTGACAGATGCACACTGATGGAGCATAGTGCATTGATTTTTGTGGCTGCACTACTTTATGCTGAAAAGAAATACAGCTTTTAAAATGATGGAGGGCCCCTATTTGGAGAAAAAAAAAGTGAGGCGTATGGGTGGGTTTTGCTGAATGCACCTTAGTTATCTGCTTTGAGTTAAGCACGTGCCTAAATGCTTTGTTGACCAGCATTGATGGGAGTACATTTAACAGTAAGTTTGAGTTCAACTAAGTAATGGCTAAGAAACAAGCAATAAAAATAAGGTAATGGGGATATTGAGGAAAATCTATTTCTGTTTCACTAATCTTTGGAATGGAAACCAAGAAATGTGTTAACTGTAAAGCTTTTCCCCTAATGGCACAAACACAGGTATGTGCCAGTGCTCGCACAATCCTCTCTTTTCCCAGCTGAGAAGCAGGGGAAGTGAGTTGATAGTTGGTTTCAGCTCTTCAGTTTTACAACGGCTCAGGCCGTTTACTGTTGTTGTCACTGATTTCACTCCGCTCTCACCAACACAGCTCCTGTCCAAACCTTCCTGAGGTCCTCGCCAGATGCAACTTCACTGACTACGAGGGAGATGTGTCGATTGACCTTGAGCAATGACCTGCCCTCTGGCTTTCATTTAATGGTTCTTATTAAAAACTTCTAGGGAGGGTGGGGAGAAGATGAAAGATGTCTCATTTTCTTTGGGTATTCTTGTATTATTTTATTGTATATTCTTATTTTCCTACTGCAGTAGCACTTAACAGGTGTAGGTGCCTGCTGTGGCAGGCAGGATACAGAGTAGCATCAGCCTGGTTTACAGTGGCGAAGGCAGTACTTAGTCCCATTGCATTTTTCCAAAACCTGGTTTTAAAGTGATGACCTAGGAAGCACTGCTTCTGTTATATTTTAAGGTAAGGCTGTATCTTTCTGTGGTCTTCCAAAAAGATTTAAGCATCGCACGTGTCAAGGAAGCCGTGGCTTGGAAGTGGAAAGGCCAGTGTGAGTTGCTTTAAAGTTTATCCTCCTGCCCTGCTCCAAAAAAATTGCTGCTTCTGATGGGGGCTGGTGATCTGGTCATAACTCTAATGTCTTGAACATGGCTTGACTCACCTCTCTGATGACTTTAGCTTGCCAAATTGAGTGTATTAATTTTTTGGTGAGTCTATGCTTTGAAAATAAAAGTTGATTTTAGGAAGGGATCTTACATCTTTAAGGGACAAAAATCACTCTTTTTAGAATACGTACATCAATTTAGAGCAATGTGTCTCATGGATGGTCTCAGCTTTGTCTTCTGTGAACGTGTGTCCACATCACAAAGTGACCATGCAATTTAGCATGACAGGCAAGAGTGATTTTAAAGGTCATTAAGGGGATACACTGGCTGATCTGCCTGCAAAAGCTTGTGTAGATCCTGGCTCAGCCTGTGTTTTTGTGTTTCCCCCTCTCTTATGCTAACTAGCAATAAAAATTTAAGCTGTGTAGCAAAAGTCCTTTTGTTTCAGGGGCCAGGCAGACATCCCAGGTTTTGTGTTTATTTATAGATGAACTTGCTTGCAAGACGGGTTTTGTAAAATTGGATCCAGCTTTACCCAGAGCGGAGCCAGATCCAAAGCTTGCATCACTGGCAGCTGGTTTTCATGGGAAATACCTGGCTGATGCAGAGGAGCACAGGATGTGGAGGTGGGCAGTGGGGGATGTAAGAGGTGATGCAGGAGACACGTGGCCCTGGGTTGCCTCCTACCCGACCAGGATCCTTTGGCATTGGACCAACAGGACAAGGAAGAGCATGAGCCATGAAGATAGAGGACTGTTTTGAGGGGACAAGCTTGCCCTAAACCAAACACAAAACCCTATGCAGATCATAGAAACCTCTGACATGTAAAAATGCCAGCAATGATGTGACAAGAAGGGGTGACCTTCAGTGGCACGAAGGTGGGTTAGATGCCAGCTCTCCAGGGTCGACAGGGACATTCACGTTAATGTGTTTGCTATACCAGTTGCAATATCTATCATGGCCTTTTGGGACTTGGCCCTGTCCTGCCTCTGCTGGCTGGCAGAGTTGGCACTCACCGCTGGCACAGCCGTCCCACCTACACCATCCCAGGTGCTGAGGGTCAGGCCACCAACTGCTGTCTCACAGCCGCATGGTCTGACCCCAAACCCCTTTTGTTTCCAAAGCCCTGGGAGAGGAGGGGGTTTTGTTCAGTAGTGTTTGTGGAAGTGGTCTCAGTCCCTGGGAGGGGATGGTGCTCTCTGGTTTGGGGGTATTTTATTTCCTCCTGCCTGTGCTCTGTGTCAGCTCCTCGGGTTCAATGGTAATGTGAACTGTCATCCTGAGAAATATATGGGCACCTGTTTACCATTCGTGGAGCGGCGCTGCTCTGATGACACAGCATACATTACCCAAAAGTTCACTGGAGGACGGTGAAGGTGATTAGGAAGGGAAGAAAGTTGTTTTTCTTCCCATGGCTTGAGAGCCAAGTCATAAAAGGTGAAATATTCTTGGGCAGCTGTAGCTGTGCCTGCACCACCGGGTATGGGCTGGACTGGGAGATCCTGCCTGGTCCTTGTTTTTTTTTTTTTGTGTAATTCAGACTCTCTTAATACAAATGTCCCACCCCAGATGATCACCCAGTCACCTGAATCTGCTCCCTCCCGACGTATCTCATTTCCCAGCACGTGTCCTGGGACATGTCTGCCTTTATGCTCAACTCCACACACATGGTGCCGCGTGGGACGGTGGCCCCGGCATCCTGGCATTGGCAATTCTCTGGTCTCAGCCACGCCAGGTCCCCAAAGCTTTGAAAAATCTCTTTTAAAGTCTCACCGGGCTGCGCATCTCTTGCGCGTGCTGAATGTCCTGGGACGCAAATGACCCAACAGGCCCAACGTGACGCGTTGCTGCTCACGCTAATGAGTTTCGTGTCTTGCTACAGTGGATGGCAATTAAAGGGGGCTTGATGAGACTAAGCCTGTGGGCACAGACGGCCTCTGTGGTTGTGAGGAAAGATGCTGCTGAGGTAGGTACAGGGAAGGGTGCGGGAGGGACGAGCTTTTCTCGGAGCATCACACTAGAGGGTGCCAGATTGCTTTCCTCCGCGCCACTGCCTTCCCTCGCACACGTTTGGACAAGATTTGGCTTTGTACATCTTGATGGCTCCTTCCACCCCTTTAAATGCTCATTGTATGCACATAGCCTTGCTGCTAACCGGGGGGCAGAGCACTGACCACCCCGAAATCCGTGCCATGGATATGTGGTGATCTCCTCTGCGCAGGCTGGCTTGGTCCCAAAGCCAGAGCTGCTGCTTGAAACTCGCCGCTGGCCAAACAGCAAATCGGGTTGGTCGTGGGATGTGTCTTGACCTGGTAGCAGGAAGCATCCCTGGTCTTGGGTAGGGAGCCCAGAGGCTGGGATGAGGGCAGCTGCCCTCAGTGCCCCCAGGGACAAGGCTGGGGGTTATCCCACCCTGTGCCATGGTGGGTTCATGTGCCTCCCTGTGTACCCCCTCCGGTCAGCACATCCCACAGCTCTGATGGGAAGCTGCTGTCATTGCTGGCTCTTTGTAGCGCTTTTCCCTGCCCTCCAGACCATAAACCAGCACCTCTTGTGCCTGTTGTTTGGAAGTATCCTTCCCGAGGGCAGGAGGTTGAACTCACCTCTCTGGATCTCCTTGTTTCTTTCAGATAGTTGCATTTCAGGTCGTGGTCTGTCTGAATTCTGCTCCTCTCCTCTCGAGACCTTCTGGGCTTGGTCCCACCATGCATTTCACAAGCATGTTCTTGGCCCTTCATCAAAGGTATAGAGCAAAATGTTGGCCAGACCCAGATCTGAGGCAAGCCTCTGCAGGTTTGGGAGTCAGCCATTGCTAACCACTTTACATGCTGTCTTTGAACCACTTGTGCCGTTTCCTCCTTAGCTTTTCCTACAGCCTGGAGCTATCAGCTGGGCTTTCTGGGCCCAAAGCATTTACAGTATGAATTCACCAAGGTCCATGGATCTGCCCATGGTCCCTGTTGTGCAGTCCCAGCCCTGCAAGGGTGTTCCCACCCTGGTGGGGGTCTGGGCCAACCTTTCCGAAGTAACTATAATGCATTAGGAGAAGAGCCTTTCCTTCTGCACTGGTTGATGGAAGTGTCCAGTCTACCAGACTCTCATCCACATTAACTGGAAGCCCTTTGGAAGTACCCTCCTCCCCCCAGGAAGGTGGGGCTGGCACCGCTGATCCCTGTAGGTTTGAAATTGTCTCCTAATGTGAGACATGAAGAGTCTGTAAGAGAAGGAGGAGTATACGAGACAGATGGGAGAAAATAATTATAAACTGCAAATCCCCCAAACTGTAATCCCGCCCATGCACAAACACACTCTCCCTCACATACCAAGCAGAGTTTTTACCCCTAAAATGCCTATAGGTACTCCCACTCCATAAAATCTGTAGTAATAGTAGAGATTAGATATTGCAGGGGTGGGTAGAAAACTATTGGTTAGGTAAAGCTGCGTGATGATAAATTAGAAACAACCTGATTCCTGAATACCAGCAGGGTAAATGTTTCTTCAGTGAGGGAACGTCTCCAGCTCCACCCCTGGCAATTGTGCCCAGGTCCAGGGGTGGTTTTCTTTCTTCCTCTTGTTGCTGTCACCCTTGGAGCCAGACCTCAGTCTGTGTGTTACTTCTTTCTCATCCCACAGGGGTAAATTAGAGCAGAAGTGATGTGAGGCGTAATCAAACCCGTCAATTAGAATTATGTTCAGTTATACATAACAAGTAAAATTAGGACCCAGTGTAGATCTGCTGGGACTCAATGAGTTTGCACTGTGGATGGATTTGGCCCAGTGTTTTCATGCCATTTGCACATGTCTGTAAATGACTAATGTGTGACAAGCTGGTGGCATCACAGGATAGCCCAGGAAGAGGAGATGTGTCCTCTAATCCATCCTGGCTACTTGCTCCTTCATCCAGCCTTTTGCATTCATATTTGCCCACATTTATTTTAGAGTCTGGATATTATCAGGAACAGCTGGCTCATCTAAATACCGTCCCATTTGATTTTCCTAGAGGTGTTAGTAGTGCTCTGTTTTATCACCCACTGAACTTTAGAGGGGTGAGAAAGAAGTAGGACTTTCCCCCAATTGCAGAAAAAAGCCTGCCGCTTATTCATTGCCCCTTACTACAAGCCAAGCTCAGAGGAGTTTGGGAACCAGCTGTGGGTCCTACTCCTCGTTGCTATAAAGTATTGTGGCAACTCAGCCTTTCTGGAGGTGAATCCTTCAGACTAGTGCTCAGCATGAGCAGCATCTTTCTTCTCAGCTTGTTCTGGTGGTGTTAGTCAAGGTGTTTGATGGGTAACTTGGGGTTTGGTTAGCAGAGAGAGGATGTAGCCTCTCATGACTTGTCCTGTGCCTGGTTCTCTCTGTCAGGCTCAGCTGGGGTCCTGACCCATCTCCCTTGTCCCTGCACAGGTCAGGGTGACAGTGTCCCACCCGACCGAGGGCAAAGCACCTGGGAAGGGACCTGGGGCCAGTGGCTGCTGGAGGGCCAGAGAAATTTTCTTTCATTTTCCACAAAATTGCCTGAGTCTGGCTGCTGGGTACCATAACCATGCTTTGCTTTCTGATTTAGCATAATTTCCTTGATTTTTTTCTCATGATTGTATCAGGAGATTAAAATTCAAGGTGTTCTCCTCCTTCCTGAACTGAGATCTCACTGTCGGAAAAAACACAGTGCCGCTTCTCTTTTGTATCCTTGTCCTTCTCTCTCTCTCTAGGCCTACAAAAGTTTGCAAGCTTTAAATGTTCATGCTTAAAATGCAAAGGAGGGCAAAAGAGGAGTGTGCCCTTATTTCAGGCACTGTTGCATGCCAACCTTTCCGTTGTTAATAAGCAGCAATGATTTCTTAGGTTATGGTGGTAGAACAAGTAGATGTCCAGTGCTCCATGCCTGGCTCTGCAGAGTACAAACTGTTGTGCGGCCAAAGCTTTGAAATAAGTTATTCTTATTGTGGTTCTTGTTTATAACACCAGATTCATTGTTTGCAATTTTGTTCAGTGGCATCCAATCAATAGCAGACAATAAAATATTATTTCGAGTGGTGTAGACGTTCCATGAGAATGTGATTGATTGCTTTAATTTCTGCCTTCCTCAGTGTTTTTACTAAGCCCTGTCTTGATTTCTTTCATTCTGCCTAGTTCTCTTCAGCATCAGTTGTTAAATAAAGTGGCATATTTATTATATTGGCTTTATTTGACGGATTGCAGGAAGACATATTTTAGATTAATTTTTTCATTTATAGATGTATGTATATGTGCGTGTGAAATTATACATATATATATACACGCTGTATAAAATCAGTGTGTCTGTGAACATACTTAAGGTGAAAATTTCCAAGCACAACTAGAGATTTTAGGTGCTGTTTATAGGTGCCTAACTTGACACCGCTTTAACTAGCCCAGCCTCAATCACCAGCAAGTATATGATCATCCAATTTAAATGACCAGGTTAGTGTGTGTTATATGAAGTTCTCACCATTCAGATGAAGTTTATAATCTCTTCAGATGGTTGCAGTAACAGACCACATGAGCACTCCTGGTTTTCCATGTCTGACAGGTTAGCTTAACAGACCACCACTGAGAATACTTATATTAAAACAAGCCCTAGAAGGTGACTTTAACATGTGTTTTACAGAGATATTTCAGAAATGTCTGGAAAAGTTCTTTTTTTGGTTAAAAAAAACCCCAGGGAGTTTGTTGGAACTAATTCTGGTAACCTTCAATCCCTCATGGAGCACCTTTGTTCCCATAAGTCTGGTGTGCGCAGGGCATGGAGGTTAAAATCAAGCTCTTTGTGTGGTGTATATTGACTTAATCCGTTTATTCCATGTAAGGATATGGGCCATGAGATTTAGTGCTCCTCCTAAATTACGGCCTAAATGAGCTCTTTGTCCCCATAAATATTGCATGACTTTAAGTTAGGTGCCACAGGACCTTACCAGTCAGTCCCAGAAATCCAGTGTCGTGGGGAACACAGCAACTGCTTCCAGCTTTAGTTGGTCAAGATATTGGGCTGTAAATCCTAGCCTTGGTGGAGGACTGAGCATTGCTTTATAACGTGCCCAGTGTGCTTTGGGTAAGGAGTTTCATAGCTGGAGAACAGCTGGGCGCTGTTAAACATCCATTCTTGATCCCCAGATGACTCCCTCTTTTTTGTGTTAATCTGTGTTTTTCATTTAAAATGGCAATTGTCTGAACTTGCTTAGCAATTTAGGATGTTCTCATAGCAGGGAAGCATTAAAGGCTACATGGATTCTGAACCACATATTGAAAATGGAGTACATTCCTGTTTATTTTCTAATCCTTTAGAAATGTTGTTGGGAGTAGGGTTTAAGCCCAGCCATCTCCCTTTTCATGAACATAGCTTGTTGTCTCTGAGCTTAAAAAAACCCACAACCACCAAACAACCAACAAATAAATCCTATTACTCCAGAATATGATTAGTGTTCTGGTTTGAGTTATAAATCCCCTTCATTTAAAATGCACTGTTGCTACAAGTTAGGATTTGAAAGTACAATCATGCAAATGCCATTTGCAATGTTTTCACTCTAGTAACCTTGGCAATACTGCAAACACCTCTCCTGTTTGATACACACAGTTTGGGAATCTCAATTGTAAAGCAGAGAGGGGGAAGCTGCCAGTTTGTGCCACTCCTGGGATAGGGAAGAGGTCATTTCTGGGGTAAAATTTGGCCACTGCAGGAGCCATGCCTTTTTATTCCACCCCATTCTCGATACTAGTGCTTTGTTTTATGTTGTTTTACACTGGTTATATCCAGTTTTACAATATTTAAGCCCCTCGTATAAATCAAAATCACGGAGCATAAATATTTATCAGCAAAAGAAATACACTGCACAGGAGACAAGCTTGGGAACAGAATAAGCCAAGTATTGCTATAAAGGCAAAACCAGCGGGTTACATTTTCATCCCGTCCAGAGTTAACGTGTAAAGTAGTCCCAGATCCAAGCACCTTAATTCCCTCTCTGTTTGATATTAAACATTCCAGACCAGCAGTGATATTCACGCTGTAGCCACCTGTTCCTCAGGGCTGGTGGAGGCGAGCAATGGGGCTTCCCTCAGACTCACCTCCCTTTGGAACAATAGAAACCCCCACTCCTGCAGGCACACGGCCCTGAAAATGGATCCTCATCCAGTGCTGCTTGACCTGCCCATAATGGCCAGTGGTTGCTTTTCAGTGGACCTGGAGTGATAGGTCAGACCTGACCGCTGCTGTGTTGCTACCTGCCTGGTGGAGCATGGAGGATGCTTTGCAAGAGGTGTCTCCTGGTGAATGTGGGAGAGCCAGAATTTCTAGTTGTGGGTGAAAAAAAAGCCCCTATAAGACGTAGCAAGAAGCTTGCCTTTGTCACCTGTTACCCTCTGACTGACAAGCTGGTCTGAAATTTTCCCACCCAGGAGGCTCCTTACCGATGTTGATTTTCTGACGGCAGCTGCTCTTGGAAATTTCTACACCCATCTTCCTCAGGCCATGGCTTGCTGCTCCTGGATGCCAGCCCTGCTCGTCTCTGAGCCTGGGACACCGAAACCAGTTGTACTCTGGAGGGTGGGCGAGATATAGTGCATCAGATCCTGTTGCTTTCCCAGTGGGTCCCCAAATGTTGGAGGCCACCTGCAGCTCTTCCTTGGCTGCCAGAGGTGCCTGCAAGAATGCTGCAGGGATTGGCCCCGTGAGATGTTGCTCTTGAGATCTCCCAAAGCCTTCCTGCAAAATTTTTCTAGCAGCTCCGATCACAAAAAACAAGCAGGAAGAAAAAAAAAGGTGAAAAGGTATGAAGAGTTTTAAGGAAAAAAACTGTGTTATGTGCATGGAAAAAGTATTGCTTATGACTCACTGAAAGTATCAAATCTAACCTTAGAGATGCTCAAGGCTGCTTGAACCTCAGCTGATTTCCAGAGTTGAATTTATTAGCAAAAGCATAGGAGTTAAAACCTAGTCTTCTCTAATCCAGTTCACATGATGATCTCAGTAGGTCTAGAAAACTCATCCAGTACCATAGAAGAATCTAAGCTGCGTAAGTTGAATGTACCGGCATTCTTCTCCATTTTTGAAGAACTACAGTTAGCAATAGTTTGGCTGAGTTCAGGCAGTGGCCGCGTGGCCGGCTGCTCTGGTCCCCATGTGTTCCCCACCTCCAGGCGAGCAGGATGGGGGGAACCCCCGGGCTGAGCCTGTTGGGATTCGTGTGTGGGTGGAGAGCGGCTTGAGGGCAGAAAGCAGAACCCGGGGAGTATTTCTGATGTGCAAGAGCAAAGGCTCTTGCAATTCCTCTGGAAGGGGAATGCCATCGCGTGCCCTGCCTTTCTGCAGCGCACGCTTCCTTCGGAAAGATTTTATTTTGAAACAAAACACCTTTCCTGTGCCTTTTAAGCATGGGTCGCTAGCATGAGCATGAAAGCACTGGGCGGCTGGGCAGGGGGGCTGTATGAGGGCCCTTCCCGCCTCGGCAAGAGCTCTTTGTGAGACTGTATTGTTTTGCATTGCCTTTTCAGGCAGGCATTTTGCAGCCTTTAGCATTGTTCGGGTTGTATAGCAGAGTCAAATGTTAATCGGTTTGTTGTAGTAAAATGTTTTATGGGACGATTTAGCTTTAGCTGTACCCTCCCCCTCTGCCCCCTCCTTGTTTTTCTTCAAAAAGGGAAAGGACCTGCATGGTGCTGTTTGTCAGGGTGTGAGAAGTCTCCTGACCGCGATCGCTGTCCTTTCCCGCTCGAGCAGGGAGTGCACTTGGGTAATAATGTCATGTACATATGGGAGCAGTGTTTCTTCCATCTTTGGTTTACAGATGATCCTATCTGTATTTGTTGGCTTTGAGTGGGATTCATCCCACCCCACACAGATACCGAACTCTGATGCCCACCCCCAGGGACAAAGGGTTGCGCTCAAGAAGCTTTCTGTCCCCAGGGGTGGTCATGTTTTCCACTCATCTCCTTCAGACCACCTGTCCCATGACAGCCTTCCAGTCCTCCCATCATTACCTGTGGCACAGCTAGGCTCAAAGTGCTGGACACGTTCCCCTGTGTTGGTAGCAATCTCTTTCCAGGTTGGAGGGGCAATTCAGGAAATAATGTGTATTTCTTAATGCAAAATTGTTATTTGCAAAACAATCATTCATCATTTCAGAAAATCATGTTTGGAGCAAGGGAGGCATAAGGCCCTGAACCAAGCTTATCTTATGTCAGGCTGCTTAATATCTCTTCTCCAGCAGCTTCCCCAGGATTACAGTCCTCCTGGTAAGATCTCAGCTGCACTTGGAGGATGGTTCTCGGCTGCTGAGATGCTTCAGGATCCATGGCCGTGTTGTCTGTGGCTAGCTGGTTTCTGGTTATAAAGCCACCTGGAAGCCAACACAAGTGCTTTATGGACACCTTGAAATCCTCTCTTAAAACTTGTCAGATCAGTATTATTCAAGGTGAAAGGCTTTGGAGTAGGATGTCTGGAAGCAGACGTCTTCCAGATGCTATGGCCCACAGGGGTGAAGCATGCAGCCAAGCAGGGAGCCAGGAGGGAGAAGAGGCAGAGAAAAGAGAATGAACAGTTTCACTCTTCAGAAACTTTCATGCTCTGCCTGTAATCAGACCTGCTCTTATCCAAGTGAGTAAACAGTTGGGGAAAGCAAACATCTGCATCACAAGGAAGAAACTGTCATGCCCATGGCCACCATGGGCAAGTGTGTTCAAACAAGACTGACTTAAGCCAGAGGTAAAGATGGTGCTGGCACCTCAGCTGACCTCACCAGCCATCTGAAAACCCCACCACAGGCACAAAGATACACACCTGCAAACAAAGATATCATTTGGATGCTCTCCTGTTTAGGGCAATTCCATAACATTCAGTGGCAGTAGGAGCAAGAGCGTTCTCTAAGCATCAGATACAATTATATGATTTTTTTCTGCATCCTGTAGAATTTAACACATATCAAGATCACTTCTCTGAGTGTCTTTAACAATTTATTTTCTAGTCAGTTCTGTTGGCAGGATCTGAAACAGAAAACATACAGTTGCTATTACAACGTGTAAAGCATCCTCCTAAGGATTTTTGCCTCTGAGATCCATAAAAGAAGCATGTTCCCCATCAGTTAAGGCTATCCTTTTGTCAGCATTTCCATTCTCCCCTAATCCCTCCCATTGTCAGAGGTCTTTAGTCAGCTGCAAAGAAAATCCCTCCACTTGGAGGTCTAGGATCCAAAATTCACCCTCTATACAAAATTACCCAGACATGATTTAGTGTTTTGGAGGGCCATTGCATTGTTGAAACTCGAATGTGCAAATGCATCTTGTCTTGTGCTTGTATTGTAGAGGAATCCCAAATCATGAACTTCTGCAAAAAAAAGGGCTGGAGGGAAAATTTCCATGCGTGCTGGCAAGGCAACAGGCATGCTAATTAGCTGGGCTGGTTGCTACCCTGAGTCTCAAAGGACCTGGAGCTGTTGAGGGATTTCTTAATTCTTTCCCTCATTTCCCACTTGTTTAGTTGTTTTACTTTCTTCTTTTGGTCTTCACCTGTTTGATCTTGTGGGAACAGCTATTAAAAACTCTGAGGAGGCCTGTCAGTGAGTAATTGCTAGCACCCAGTAATTAGTTGAACTATTCAGAGGTGGTTAATTGTGATGGGATAGTAAATATAGTAGCCCACCACTGTGGTTTGTAGAACACAGGTAAAGTTGCTGAGGTGACTGCTAGCACTTATAAGCATGTGATGAATGAGAGCTACAGGAGCCCGGTAAGGATCATTTAAACTTGGCTGTGGGTCTGCCAAGAAATTAGGTGACTTTTGGTCTTGGTAGCCTGATGTCTAGGCACCTCCAACCCCTGGGCTGTGGTTAAGCTGCATAACTTCCAGGTTTCATTACCCCACCATGACTTGTCATTCCTTATACCAACTTGGAATTTCAAGCCAGAGAGTTGCAATGCACATTGGATGGAGAAAATCTGTTACTGTCTTTCTTACCACTTGTTTATAGAGGTGGCTCTGATCTGGAATGAGGCCTTTGAAATCACTACCCTGGATTTTGATGAGGATCTCTGCAACCTGAGTCCTTCTCTGCTTGGAGAGCTCTAAAACCTGAGTACTTGCATTGCTATTTTTCTGCCCTCTGGCATGTTTTGTGATCCTCATCTTGTGAGATAGTAGGCTTTGTCACACTGCACCACCTGAAACACCAATCTATTGGACCAAAGCTCCTACACCAGGCGGTGACTGAGGTTTCATAGCTAAGAAGCAAGTGCAGACACTGCACAGAGCCTGGCTAGCGTGGGCAGAACCCTTCAACAGAAAATGTAAAAATGGTGTACTCTTTCCTTTCTCCTCCCTTAAATTTTAGACAGTACTCCTGTCATCCTGATATTCCATGTCTTTGTCTCTGAAGAACCAGGTTATGGTCTTCTCTTGCAGTGTTTCCCTAATTGTGTTCTCTTTGGCTATGTGCCTCAGCTAGAAGTGACCATTGTATTTTGCTCTCCTCATATTGCTGACCAAAATTCTAGACCATGGCTTGGATGGGCCACTTGTGCCAGCTTTTATTGTCTGTTGGCAAGAGGCTTGGTTTGCTTTTCCCTTTTGTAAACAATGACTGTGAATGAAGTTCTGGATCTAAAGCAATGACAGGGGAACAAAACCACCTCCCCCCTGCGTGCCCCCCCGCCCCTGCGGATGGACCTCATTTGAGTGGGGGCTTCTGTTGCTGTCTTATGTAGAGCTTGTGTAGAAATTTCTGACAGGATAGTAGGAAGTAGTTCATGGAAGCTGAAACCTTGTTGGAAGGGTAGAATTTCTGCCAGAGAGAAATATCCTCATCTAAAGTACCTGAAGATGGGACGAGTTTGGTGGTCACCCCAGAAGAGAGAAACTGAAGCCTGTGTCACTACCACTGCTTGAAACTCGCTGTGCTGCATCCTGCATGTATGTCCCTGCTCACAGTTTATTGGCTATTGCAGGTGGGTTGTTTTTCTCCTCTTGAACCTTTTCCACTTCATATGGGTAGTTCAGTAACCATTGGGCAGGGAGAAGGTCGGAAAGAGATTTCCTTCCTTTCATCCCTCCTTCCCTCTCCCCTTTGAAGGTCTGCAAGACTATAAGGTTGCTGCTTTGCAGAACCAGATTTAAAAATGCCCTGTAATGATCACCATTTCCTACCCAGACCTAGCCCTCCTGGGAGGCCTCGATCCTGCCACAGGGGAGGTGAGGGGTATGAGTAGGTCTGTGTATCCCAATGCCTGTTTCCCTCAAAGGAACATTTCAGTTATTCTGACATTCTGGGTTTTTTTTTGTCACAGTATTCATTTTTCATTTTTAAAGACCATTGACACACTCCCTCCAAATATGAGCTTGCCACTCCTCCCTTGTGATGTGTTGGACACCCTTTGGGGCAGCTATGAGCACCATAGATTATCTTCAAAGAAATTGGGTTTTTCCTGTTTTACCTGCTGGCTTTCATCACCCATTCTTCAACCTGGAAAAAAAACCCCAAACCAACCCCATGCACAGGAACCTAGAAAGACTGGATTGTACCAACAGAATAAGACACAAACTGTACCTTACACTACCAAGCCCACAAAGCCCAAATCCATTCCAATGTTAATTGTTTTTAAACACCTAGATGGCCTGTAAGGCTTACAGAAAATCGAGTTTGCCATGTCTACACATCTCTTGTTTGTCGTTTGCCTTCCTCTTGCTGTGTCCTCTTGTCTGTCTGTCCTTGGCAACAGAGAAGCTGACACTTCTTGAGCATTACAGAAAAGCTGCTCACACTGTAGGCTTATAAATAATAATAGAAACCTATAACTGTTCATACAGTAAACGCAAGTTAAGCACTGTCTGTATCTGGAAGAAGTATTCATATTTTATGAGAAAATCTGCACAGCCAGCTAGGCACACATAATACTGATGTGTCCTGACCAGGTGAACAATAGCAACCTTGGCCATAAATTGTGTTTCTTCACCAGGAGTAGGGACCTGTTTGTTCATCCAGAATCACTCCTGCTTTCTTACATCAAGTATGGCACGGAGTTCAGAGGGATCTGTGTATGAGCGCGGGGTCGTCTTATGTTCTTCTCACTCAATCATAACACAGACATTTTTGCCACAAGCATTAACACTAGAAACAATCAACAGATGTTAAAAACATGTTGTATTAATGACCTATTTCATATTCAAGTTCAGTTCCAGAATTCCCTTCTCAGCCACTAATTTGCATAACGTTTTATTCATGCTCGTTAACCATCAGGAGACTCTCTAACTCAGCAAAAGTGGATATTCATCAATTTCCCTTTGATAATGAATTGATACGACACTGAAAACCATTGTAAGCCTTCCTATACCTGCTGCAGTACCTGGAAAGAGTGTCTCATGTAGCCCAGTCACTTCATATCTGACAAGGATGCCTTGGGGGAATTCTTGTGTTTGATTTCAGTGGAATAAATGAGCCCTGAAGAGAGGCAGTAAAAAATATTAGACCATGAGTGCATGCTAATGAACACAGGCCTGCCTAACTATGAAGACTTCCAAAATTTCCCCCCAGTGCTGCCTGAAGTCCAGGAATCTCTTCTAGTTAGCAGCTGAAACCTTCAAAGCTGCAGGAGTGTTACCACGAGGGAAAGAGAGGCAGGGGAGGGAGCAGCATGACCAAAAACTGATCCTAAATCTGATTGATCGATCAGCTTGCATCCCTCCTGCCATTGACCCAGACCATGTCAAACTGTAACAGGTCTTCACATAAGAGCAGCCACCACGTATCATATGAATGGAAAGCAAATGACAGCGCAATGTGCAAGTGTGGAGAAGACCAGAAAACTTTTGGCCACCAAAGGCTGTTGAGTAGCCTGGATTCCCCCCATCCACACCTCATTTTAATGCTGCTGGAAAACTTCATGCTTGGGACACACTGAGCTTGTTTTCAGAGCTCAAGGGAGTTGTCCTGATGTCAATGAAATTCATAATGATAACGGCACAGAGGAGCCCAGCAAAAATAAGTTTAGTGTGGCACATTGTTAAGGGAAGGATACTCAAACATAAGATTAGTTTGGAATGACTTCTTTCTACATAGTCCAACTAGACATGGAGCAGCTTTAAATTCTGGTGTTTCTTTTTTAAAATATGCAAAATATGCAAAATGTGTGTATGGATGTGCATGCCTGTCTGTGTATGTACTCTGGGGACTGTATTAGAAAGCTTTCCAATATTTGCTCCATATGTATCAGTAATGGACAGAAATATAGACCTTTCGGGGGGTGATCCATCTGATTCAGCTTAGCCATTTATTTTAGAATAGGATGCATTGTGCCCTCTGTGTCATGGCTGTTTTTATGCTGACCAGAAGGAGGACTGCGGTGAGTGTCTGAGTTCTAGAGGTCTTCGTTGCTGTCCGTGTTTCACCAGATGACAGCCTGGACCACGCCAAGCAACAAGCCTTGTTTGCCTTCAACTGTCCAGCAAGAGAAATAGCTCCTGAGTAAGGAAGTCCAAAGCCACCAGTTACCTGGGTGAACCTGTAGCAGGTTTTGTCCCTAATCAGTGAGGGAGGACCCTACCCAGCCCAGCAACACTTTTTAGCAACTTTGCTAATGGGGGTGGGGTGGTAAAAAAATAAAAAGGGGCTAGAAAAAAATGTAAATGCCAGTCAGAATTAGGACAGGGTGGATTTGTCTCTGCATGGAGGAAGAAGGTATTGGGGAGGGCCTTTCTCACCCCTCTCTGCTCTGGATGTGGAGGGACTCTGCATCTCACAACCCCAAATTGTGATTTGAAGTAATTCTAGGACAAAGCCAAGGCTCAGTTAATAATGTAAGACAGTTCTGGGAGTGGGGGTAGGGGATAGCCTGCTGTTCCTTGTATTGATCAGGAATTAATGTCTAACCTTTCAAAATGCAGTGGAGAAGCTCAGTGTGATTGTGAAACCCTACTTTGTGCTGTGATCAGTTACCTCTGGGGACCCGCGCAGCTCAGGCTGCTGATTACAGATGCATTTGGAAAAACCTGAATTTTCAATTTTTCACATGAATCTTATAAAGCGAAACGAACTCCTGCTGGAATTTATGAAAACTGGTTTACTCTCCACTGCACTCAATACATCTACTCCTTAGCTAAGTTGGGAGAGTGCTCTGACCAGAGAGGCACTGTAAGAATTATTCCACCCTCAGCAAGTTAATTGCTGCATCGTCAAGTAGCATAGTTATCCATCCTGTCCCTTCTGCTTTCTCTCTCCTTTCCCCCCCTCTTCCTCCCCAAAAGCTGATGTGTGATGTCTTTTATTTTTTTCTCCTCCTAGCCATCTGTTTCATGTTTGTAATTTGGGGAGGGTGGGTGTGTGGTAGTGGAGCTTGCGATGAAGTTTGCTGGTGGAGGCATTTCTTTCACTCTGTTAATTAGATTTGTGTTTTCGTTACTCCCAGTTCTAAGGGCCATGCAAATAAGACTAAATTATGCATTAACGATATGCCCCAGTGTTTAAAACATTCTTATTGTTGGGGGACACTGGCTCCATCCTGTATTCCTCCCTTTCATGGAATTCAATTATATTTAAACTATTAACAGGGAAAGTCTAAAAATTCTATTAAAATGTCAGTTTAATAAATCTTCCTAGGTTTAATCTTTCATTTCTGGACCAGGGGAAGGGGAGGATGAATTATGACAGTTTTAAGTTTTCCCAGAGCAGCCCCTGTGTGTTAAATTGTCTGTAACTCTCAAAGTGCTTCTAAACTTATCTCTATTTGTAAAAAAATTTGTTGCAATTGGAGAGTGCCCGGGGTATTTACTGGAATCAGGCACTTCAGGTCCAGATCTGAAACACACCACGCTTGGGGAAATTTGGACCTAGTCCGTTGGTTCAAACCATTACAGAGAAACAAGGGAAATGACATGCTTTATGCCCAGTCCCCACTCCCTTCTCCAGGCTCTCAAAGCTGGGGTTATCTGGCTTTAGATCTGTGACTTGGACCCAGCACTATTTAAAAATGATTAGATTGCTCTTGCTTTTCATTTCCCTCTTCCTCCATGTGCCACTTCAGGAATATCAAGGGACCTGCCGTTGTTCTGGCTGGTACCCTGTTGTGCTGAGCACCATCTCCTGTAAGTGATGCTCTTTTCTCCCCCTCTCTGTGTGCGCTGTACTTCAACCCTTAGTAAATGCCAAAATCGTGTCTCCTCTGTTTGCTTCAGCTAACTCCTGATTTGAAGCTGTTCCAGTGTCTAACGCAGAGGGAGTTTTCTACTATCTCCTCTCAGCATTCCTGTGCTTGAAATCAGGACTCACATATGACCATATAAAGAGATTGCAATGTTTTAGCCCAAATAAAGAAAATCCAGCCTTTGCTCATGCATCCTTATGACTAACACAGAGGATGCAGGTGAGGTGGTTGTTTTGAGACCTGGGACACGAACATCCAGGAGTGCCTTGTGACAAGGCTGCTCCTACTAGGTGAAGATACAAGAGCTAAACATCCCTTTGTGTGGGGTTTTCTGGGCACCACCTGGGAGGGCAAAGAAGATCCAGGTGGTGATTTGACCCAAGTGAGTCTGCTTGCACCTGAAGTCCTCCTGGGCCTGTGTGGAGACAATGATGAGGATGATGTTGTGGGTGATAATTTTATGGAGCAATTGGTAGTCTCACTCTGCCCGTCCCTTAAAAATGTGGAGCTTTGCTAGTCTTTAGATGGTGATGGTTGCAGAGAGCTATGAGTGGCAGGTCTGATCTTGCTTGAAGGGGCTCAGCTGGGGTTCCTCTGGAGCTGCCTATGAACGGCGACGGATCGTGATTTGTGCTGGCTCTGCAGGCATTGCTCATGTGTTGGGGGCAGATCCAGGACTGGGAGCAAATCCAACAAGTGTGGGTTCTTCAGAAGATGGACACTGAGAAGAAAAATCCAGCTGCCCCACCATGGTGTGGAGTGATGCCAGAGTGGATGCATATGAGGATCTATATTGAGATGGAAGAGATTTTCACTAGTTTCTTGGCTTTGCTGTGGAATCCCTGTGTGCTCTCAGTGAACTGCCTGCACAGCAGGGAAATGTGGTTGGCATGGGCTTTGCCATAAGTAATGAAGTCTCTCTGATAGGAGATGCTTCCATATGGGAAAGCTACTGTGGGTGCTGGTGACATGGCACTGAATGAGAAATGAGTCCCCCAACAGCCCTGCTGATGAGTGACCAATGTGATGACCTAGAGAGACCAGCATTTTGTAGGGTGCCTGGTATTGCTCCTCCAGAATGGAAATGGGTGCAGCCTGGCACAGCCCACCAAAAAAGTCAAGCTCCTCTTCTTGCCTCCCTCTTGCAACCACATTTTCAACTTCTCCCAAACATTTAAGCTCAGTAGAGTTGAATTGTCCTATTCCAGCCTTGGAAATGGAGAAAGCCAGTGACCAGCAAGAAGGGTCAAAATGTTCTTAGTAGCTTCTGGGGAGAAAGAGGTGATAAATGATACTTATCTAATGCCTTGGTCAGCTGGGCTGCAGTGAGTAGCTAATACCAGGCTGCAGGGAGAGCATGTGGGGTACAGTGCTTTGTTTGGGTGAATAAACCATGCATGTTCATGGAATATTAATTAATAATAAATGAACATGCATGAATTATTCATGCTCATAAAAGCAAATTTGCCCTGAAGGCATAACACAAGATAGGTTTTAAGAAGTTTTTTTTTTTTTAATTTTTTTTTAACTAGGGGACGGATTTGTATAGGGCATAACTGATTGGTGGTAATTTGAATCCAAACGTAGTGTGACTGCCACAGCCGCAGTCGAGCCAGCATATCTCAGCATACTGAATAGGCACTCCTGCTTCCACTAATGCTATTTTAGTCATTTGTTTGTCTTCCAAGATGCATATAGGGACCCACTTTCTCTGAATCCCATTTGACTCTAGCGGGCCAAAAACGGTCCCCTGGGTTAACACCATTGCTGTTGCAACAGGGATGGATTTGTCCCTACACGTTCGTTCTGCTGACAGATTTGTTCCACCAGCGTGTAGCGCAGATGTCTCATACATGATGCAGGATGTCAGGTAAGATTTGAAGCAGTGAGCTGACGTAGGAAATACTGCCTCTGTATTTTAACTCTAGATTATGCTAAAGGCCAGCAGAACCTTTTGTTGTGCCAGTGTCTGTTCTTCTGGTCAAGAAAATAAATCCCTGTAAGAAGAATTTAAATAAAATAATGTCTTTGTGTCTTGGTGATGTGCCACCATGCCACCAGAGGCTGCAAATTGTCCATAACTTAGGAGGTATCTTGACTTAGCTTCAGACTTGACTTTACCAAAGCAAAAAAAAAATGAGTTGCTGCAAGAGCTACATCTAGGACAACTGTCACTGCGGGACTGTTATGTTGTTCACTGTGCTCTGTAAATGCTGACCTTGCAGGGACCAGGGGCCTAATGTGTTGTAGCCATGCAAAGAAATATGGGCAAGTATCTTGCCAAGTGCCCTGCTCTGTGGCTGTTCTATGAAGTGAAATACAAAAGTTTTCTCATCATTTGAGGCCATTAAAGATTCTCAGGCTGCTGTTATCTACAGTTAGATGCTGAAACATGGCCCCCATCTATCCACATCCCTGTACAAGTTTTCTGTCAAGATATTACTGGCCTCTCCTGAACAGAGGCAGGCAAACTGTGTAAGCTGGATATTGCTGCACTTGGCCAGAAGCTGCCTATTGATGATGGATAATTTGTAGCTCTCCCTGGGTGCTAAAACCTCTCCAAAATACCATCCCGCTCCTCCCAGGGAAGCTGTCTGGGCAGTATATGCGTGTGACATTGTGGCTGAGGCTCCTATTCCCCCTCCTCAGCCTCCTTGGACACTCCCAGCCTTCTCCTGTTTTGCACATCTGGTTAAAAATTGCAGCTGGCTTCCAAGGTGGGCTGAGAAAACGTGTCCCTGCTCCACAAAGACACCACAATTTGACCAAAGTGTTGTCTCTGGGAATGGAAATGTGGCTTGTAAGAATAGCCACGGTGTTGTCATCTACTGCTGTGGTGACCAGCTGGGGAAAGGGCTGCCCACATCTCTGGAAAGTGGGTCAGGACCCATGAAAGTGGAGGAAGGTTTGGACATTTGCCGAGTGCTGCTGGAGGGATCCTGTGGGCTGACAGGGTGGCAGATGCATGGCACAGGATGTAGAGTGGCACGGGCGAAACATGGTGCTCACTGGCATCCTGGCCGTCATTTCATGGGAAACATCAGGGAACAATAGAAATAGAGGTGAGATCCCCAGGCACAACTCAGGTCTGCTATGAATCTGGTCTCAAACCATTAAAATGATCTTAAACTACTTTTTATTTCCTTTCCTATTTTTTTTCCCCCAGAAGCCTGCGTTGAATTCCTCAGCTAATAAAGAATGGGGCCATAAACTCTGCTGCCTTTCCCCAGCAAGGCCATCCCCTTTGGTAAGCTGCTTCATCCTGTCTTCATCTTCCCATTATTACATTTTTAGTTTCTGCTTTTCCAGCAATCCTTCACTGCTGAGCTGCTGCAGTTTGATCCCTTCTTTTTCTGATTCCATAACAAACATGTTTTAAAGCCTTTGCTGTTGGTCTGCAGACAGTTTTTCCAGGAAAAGTGCTTCATGTATTACAACTTAAAACATGGGTGGATTTATTAGGATTTAATGTATTGGGAGTTAAGCCTTTGGTCTCCTCTTTCATATGGCTGTGGAGGCAGACGGATGAGAGCAATTTGAGTAATTTATATGTTAAGAAGTAATAATCTTTGCAACTATTTTATCCATCCAAATGCTTTTAACTTTGATCTTTCTGTTTTCTAGCAACACCTTGTGATTTTTTTCCAGACTTCTTCACCTTTCGGAGATAACCATCCCTGATCACTGCTTTGCGCACTTCCCTCAGCTAAAGAGAAGCAATGTCTGATTGCCACCACACCATCCAAATATCTCCACAATTAGCTGCAATAGTTTTTGGTGTTTGGGGGTAGGGCAGCAAAGGGAAAATGCTCTCTAGACCTTGAAAGCTGCTTTGTCCTTGCACAATGGTAATCCGAAGCCCTAGGTCTTGCTGTGTTTAGAAGTCAGTAGATTTACTAATTAACATTCTTCACTCAATTAAAAAGCCCTTGATCTGAGCCCGCCAATAGATTTTCAGTATCTATAGAAATCTTCATCTTGTGTTGAAAGATTTAGCGATTTCTTTCTTTCCTCTCAGACTAAGGCTCGGTAGGGATGAGACACTGTTTGGCAAAATGGGCTTTGTCGCTCTGCTGGGCTGTGTCGAGATGGTAGGAGCCCAGTCAGGAGGCTGTCCTCAGCTGCAGCTGGGAAGTGGGCTTAATTGCAACAATTTACTGGGTCGGGTAATTATCGGATTAAGGGTCACTGTTGTAGGGGCGGCATTGACAGAAGATAGGGCCTTGTCAGAAGAAACTGGCAGGGCTGGTGCAAAAGCGGCAAAGGAATCTGTGATACCTCTTTTTGAAAGCTCCCACAGCTTAGGAAACAAGGCAGCTACAGGATGAGATGTATTTTACTCTGTTTAGGCTATATGCAAGAAGGGTAAGAAGAGGAATATTTTTATTTCACCTTGTAACAGGGTAGAGACAGTCAGTGCTAGTTGCCTCTCTTTCACCTCTTGCTATAAATATCTGCTCGAGAGAAGGATCTTCTCAGCCCACTTGGTTTGCATTTTAATTATTTTCTCTGTCTGGCGCTTTTCATATGTTGACTTGTCTATTGTTGTTGTTATTTTGCAACAGTAAATTCAAGTTGAGCATCACTGTGAACTGGACATCCTAGTTTATGTGGAAAAATGCATATTAAAGTTTTCTCCATAAGAGAAGACCCTGAAGTGAAAAACTGGATGATGAAAATTTTTCCTAAGACCATTAGCACAGGCTGATGCACTAGTGTCTTGAATTGACCCAAGTCCAGCACTTTACAGTATTAAATGTGACTTTCATAAGAGGTTTAGGCACACATAGCCTCCAGTTAAAATCTTTGTTCTCTTGCAAGATTCACTACCTAGCTGAAGTCATGAGCCTTAATAAAATCTCTGGTCATGCTCCTTTTTTTAGAAACACTTTCATCATCGGTTGTCTCATTAGACCACCTTCCTTCCTTCTTTGCAGCATGGAAACCCCTTACTGGTCTTGTGTGTGCAGCGTGTCTAAGTTTTGGATGCATTGGGTGGTGGCAATAGTAAGGTAGGGGTGATTGGTAGGTGTCACGAAGAAGCCAGTTCCTAAAGCCTGTCCTTACTCGACAGTGCCGTGACAGAGCTCTCTGGATAACCTGCCGTGCACTTGCAACTGCCCCAGCTTGTGGTGGGCAGGAGCTTGAGGTGAAGGGCCATGAAACGAGCCTCTATGGCTTGAAGGGAAGGCAACGCTCCTGATCTGGCATCCCTCAGCTCTCACCTTGTAAGTGAAGGGGTAGGTAAGGTGTGAGTGGCACAAGTCTCTGCAACGTGCTCCCTGTTCTGCTCTCCTCTTCAACAGCCGAGCTCTAAAGCCAGAGAAGTCATCAGTCCTGGGAGGCTACATGGGTTTTACATCCAAAAATGCAGCTCAGATACAATTTCCTTTTGCTTGCCATGTGATTGTCTGCTTTTCCTAAACCCTCAAGTCTCTCAGTCGGAGCGGATGGGACTCGTCTCATCAAATTGGCATCCGCAGTATAGATGCTGACTTCAGCAGTAGTCACCCAGGGCTCCTGAAGGGTCTGTGGAGATCGAGCCAAGGCAGTCGAAGGAGTCCAGGGCATGATTCATCTTTTCTTAAACTAGACATCTAAAATAGGTCTGGAAAGTTGTGCACAGAAAGTGCCGATTTCTCTCAGCTGGCTGTGAAAGGAGCTGACGGTGATTAGCTCAACGTCCCTGTTGTGGATGTCTGCATCTAGTCAGATGAATCCTACCCAGATGGCTTTTGGCTGTGTTTGTATACAGAGCTCAGCATAGGGGGGACACATCCTCAGTCGCTGTAGATGTTACCGTATTATAAATAATACCACTAGCGTGACCGAGGACACGTGCTGTACATCCCTCGTTAGTTTAGCTCCACAAACATACGTCTTACCATCTACTGTGGTTCAATATGTATTTGTTAATATAATAAGAACGGGGGGCAGGCGTGGGTGGGTGAGCGAGTGTACGGTGTCCAGTATGAATAGGTTGAGATAGGCTGATATCATCAGACAGCATTTCTGCATCCTGATTGATTGAGGTGCTCTGTTTCCACATTAACTTGCAATAAAGTGCTCGCTGATGCCGATACGCATTCATCATGTGCAATTGTGGAGACTGTTTATAACTTAATTTACTCCAAGGTAATGATGATTATATCTAAATATTTATGGAGAGGTCAGTGCAAGTAAATTTCTCAGTAATTTTGTTTTGCTTTTCTTTTCTTTCTCTTTTCTTCAGCCAGCCAAATTATCTCAATGCTCCCTACAGACCTTCTGCTAATTCCTTTGTTTGCAGTGACAGTTAGTGGAGAAAGAAGGCTGATTAACTGCAGGCTGCCTCTGCACTGAGCCAGCCAACAGTCTAACCAGAGGTGCACGCCGCGTCTCTGCCTTTTATTTTAATTCTGACCTGCAGGAATGTCATGGGCCAAAGCTGTCTATTAGAATATATCTAAATCGTGCGTGTGTTTGTGTGTTAGCAACACAAGCTTCCCACTAATGCTGTTAAATTGATGCTTTCTGCAGATGTGAAAGCGGGTAGCATCAGTGTAGCACTGGTCGTTTCTTCATCTGACCATGATTCGTTCAGCGCAGACTGTGCCTGATCATTTTTACGGTGGGCTCAGTCAGGAAATCAGGTTATTTTTGGCACCTTGGGGTGCTTGTTAATTATAGGGCATGGGCATATTTCCCCATTTCTTCCATTAGCTCTTTCCCTATGCTCTTTATCACATGCAATACACTCCACTGGGGGAATCCCATCTCTTCTAATGGGATTTAGCCTGGTGGAGTTGTGGTCTGTAGACACTTCACAGCCTGTCTGCCAATATTTAGGACTGGCTGGAGCTGAAATTTTTCACCCAGGAATTTTCTGAGGCATCCTGGAAAATGGACCATTTTGTTATCTCTGAGGGAATAGGAATTTCTTGATTTTGATATGAAACAGCTGAGAAGATGTTTCATTTTGATATTTTATGAAAAACATCTGTGGAACTCTGCACTGCTTGGCTCTCCCTGCTCCATATGCAGAGCTCCAATACATCACCTTATCTCTTCCTTCTTCTCCTCCATTAGCCATGGTTTTGAACTCATGTGACCCCAAGTGCTGTGCTTTTTTGCAGGACTTGTTGCCTTTTGCATGCATTAGGCAAATACTGAACATGGAGTGTGTCCCTCGGGAGACTTGGGCAATGGGATGCCTGGTTCCTGGATAAGTGATGAAATTTAGAGGGTGACAGATGCTTATATCCTCAATTCCATGAAGGTGGCAGTGGGTAAGATGGGTCTGTAGGTTCTGATAGTAGCTGGATGTCTCTTGCTCTCTTGGACATCAGCATCAACAGAGGACAATCCATTTCTGCCCAGAGGTGCGACTGCAAGACATGAACCATCCATCTGCCAGTGGCAGGTTTTTTTCAGCTTTGGGGGTTGGAAGTGGTTGTGAGATGTGACAGCTTTGGACCTAAATGGTGTGCAGAAAGACGCGTGGTGCCTGCAGTCTTCCCTTAAGTTTGGCCCCCACCCGTACTCTTATCACTGCGTTCTAGCACAGTGGTTCATGTTGCCTTTAGAACTTATCCTCACCCTACCTTAAATGCTGCTTTGCTTCCATAGCTGACACTAACTCTTCAAATACTTTCTGCTTTTCCCTTTCCCAGTTAGATTTTCCGTGGAGGAGCAGTAGAAGTCCAGTAGCCATGTCTTCCTGTGCGAGGGTCACTGCCTCTTGTCCTCCCCCTCTGCTGCCATGGCAGAGGGATGCCAAAACTCTGTGACTGGTGGTAAGTGACCATCTATCTACGTATCAGTGATTTGGTGGTGAGGATATATTTTCAGATGTTCCTCAAAATATTTGAGTATCCAGCTGTGGCCCTCAGCTGCCTGGATCCAGCTGGAAAATGGACCAGGGCTGTCCTGCACTTCAGTCTTTATGGCATGGAGAAAGGCAATTGTATAAATCCACTGTCAGCCTGAATCAAATGCTGGAAGAGAGAAAAGATATTGAAGTATATTGAACCACAGAGGAAAAAAATTGTAAGTGCAAGCTGCTCCATTAAAAATTTCATAGGCCGTTACTTTTACAGTGCAATTAGCTTTGCAATTTTGATGCTATTGGAAGCCCAGCGCAGTGGATAATCAGAGGCAGAAATGCCTGTGCAGGTACATTTGCAGAAAACCTTTAGGTTTTAGCTGCTTTTCACGTGTTCCCGAACATGCTCATAAGTCAACGACTGTTAATCCCTTCCCTTCAGCTTCACTTTTCTCCTTTGCTTGTGTTTCCTTCCACAACTTCAACAAGCCCCAGCCCCTGCGCCTTGATGTCTTTGTTCATTGTGCAGCTGCTTTGGGCAGGAGGCACAATGGGACCTGTCAGCAGTGGGGAGCGGGACGGTGGCGGGCGAGGGGCTGCTGGAGGGAGGCGGAGGGGGGCTTTTGTCAGGAGGGAGTGTTTGCTACCTTTGATGCCAATCATTTTGGAAGAGTTAATGCTGACACGGAAAGCAGTGAGAGGGCTTTTCATGTGAATTCTGATGAAAAGAAAGGGATCCCGAGAGCCACATAAGCATGTTTCCATGGCTGAATGCTTCATACGAAGTCTGCGTTTTCTTTTTAATGCAAACTGATGGCCATTTTTTTACTGCAAGACTTGGGGAAAAGTGCCCATTTCTTTGATAAAGGGCCTGATTCCAGTCTTGCTTGCACCAGATGTGCAGGAGCTGGCATCAGGGGATAGGCTCTGCCTAATGCCAGAACTACAGTGGGGCTTTTCTTGAGCAGAGAAATGTTTTGGGTTTATTTTTTGTATGATCCAATGCATTTCATTGTGAGGACTCTCAGCCACAAGACTTGCATCAAAGCAGTAAGAAGGTTTTTACCACCTAGTGTTTGAAGCTGTTGGGTGCTCATGTCCAAAGGCTCAGGTCTGCCAAACCTTAGCAGCAATTTGCAGTGGGCAGGGGGTTAACCTCACTTAATGAAAGCTGCAGAAAAGCAGGAAGGCAGACCCTGATTTTTCGCATATGCTGTGTGTGTGTTTGCAGCTGGGTGGATGCTCTTGGCTCGTGTAGCCACCCAACGTGGGAGGTGAATGCTGTGAGTGGACATGCACACATGGTGGGAGCACAAGTCAGGCGTGCATTTATATGCATGCCAATGACCAGCCACTTCACTGATTAATTTGACAGTGAGGCCCGTGGAAGTTGCTGGAAGCTTTCTTCCCCCCCGCCCTCCCCCGCCAAAGCCTGGAGTTTAGTGTCATGCAACTGCACAAGAATCACTAATGAGAAAAAAAAGAAGTTCTTACTCCTTCTGGCTGAAAAAGATGAATTTCCTTAAAAGCCCAGACCCTGACATTTCAGAGAACTGGAGCTGAACACAAAGAATGTGTATTGTTTCTAAACAGATGCAAAAATGAAAAAAAAAAGAAAAAAGATCTTCTGCTTTTCAAGCCAATCTCATGATTTCCAAACCTGGCTCATGGTTTTTCTTATGCTTCATGGTGACAATGCCAAGCCTCTGTTGTCAGACTGCTAAAAAAGCTCATTCAGTTTCATCCAAATACCAAAAAAGTGAGCAAAATCAGATCAGTCTCCGAAGTCTGGACAGAAGTTACATCTCTTGTTACGATGCTGTGCCTTAGAAGAAGAAATGGGGGCAGGAGGCTGTGCTGCAGCACCAAGAGGTTCTCCTGCTGTCTCACTTCTGTGGTCATGTACAGAGCTCCGTTATCTTCCCTTTCTCCTAAAGTGTCTCCTCAGAACCTACAGCTTACAAAAAAAAAAGTCAGAATTTAAGATAATTCATTTCTCAGTGTGAAGCCACATTGCAAAATACAGGCTACCGTGATGTTAGTGGTTCTGCACAACAGCCCTGCCTTGTGGTTTTCTGGTATGTCCCATCGCTGCTGGCGTTTCTGTTCCCTGGGCACTTCCCCACCATTTCAAAACTGAAGTTTCTCTGCTTTCCCCCAGGAAAGGAGACTTCCAGCATCCAGGTCTGCTTCCAGCTCTCTTCTGTGAAAGATTCCATAGGTAAGTTCTGGACTTGCTTTTGGAAATGTGCTGGACTCCCCAGAATGCGAAAAGTGCGTTTTCTTTCTGGGCTCTTTCACCATCTCAGCTCACAAATCCTTGGTTGCTTGGGCACGCTTTGTGTGGGATCAAACAACTGGCCAGGGCTCCCAGAAACAGCCTGGACAGAGCCTGGGGTGAAAGTAGGGCCCCAAATCCCGTACTGGAAGGGAACCAGTAACACTGCTAAGTTGTCAGCTCTCAAAGGGCTGCAGAGGGAAGAAAGAAAATTCAGAGTACCTCCTCCGCAGGTCAGTAGTTTATTGCATTGCAGTCAGGGTATGAGTGGCTGTTCCTATATCAGCTGTGGGGTAATACTGGAAAATCTAGGCACAGGCACCTGGTGGGTGGGACCGGGCTAAACTCCTGCAGTCCCCTGCAGCTTGGGGTCCTGACTTGCACAAAATACTCACTGTGGTGGTATATTCCCCTACACAAAGGCAGTGTCATGCTCCCTGCACGCTGTTTGCAGAGGATTCTGGTAACCAGAGGTTTAGGATAAATCAGTTTTTTTCTTGTTGCTATCGCCACGGGCAGCCTGGTACTGCTGAACTGTGGCCAGGGTCTGCAGTCCAGCGCATGCATATTCTGCTGCCTTCCCCAGCTCTGCTGGAAATCATCTCGCTAGCCTGTCAGGCCAGATGTTTAGCAACAATCTTTTCCTAGTAGGAAATTCGTCCCCATCAGGTAGCAGGTGGCATTTTCTCTCCTTGCTGTACAGTCAAAGGCTTTGGGGAGTGAACATCCTCAGCCTCTCCCACCTGCACTGATTTCCAATCGGCAGCAGTATGGAAACGGCACCAGCAAATCTTATTACTTGGAAGAAGAGAGAGGAAATGAGGGTAAGAAAAATAAGTGTCTCTAATGGACCCAGACCAACAGCAGAACATCCACATAATTGTAATTTGCAGAGACTTTGACTATTATAAATACAATCTCCAACAAAGAAAGGTATCTATTTTCTGTTGAAGGCACGAAAGCGTCTCTAATGTTAGCAAGAGCTATGCACACCTGGAGAGAGGGATATAAGGGCAAATGTGTCAGACAGGCAACACAGCTTTGCTTGTCCAGCTGCTGTTGCAGAGATGGCATGGGGAGGGGTGTGTGTGTGATGTTTTGCAAAGGGGTTTGGTTGCGGCTCCAGCGAGCAGCGGTGTGCACATGTGAGATCTTGAGGCGCGATTCCCCGCTGGTGTGCACCTGGCATCTGCTTTACCTGTGCCAAGCACCGTGCTGCCAGAGCGAGCGGTGCCCGCTCGCCCTGCCAGGGCTGGCTTGCCAGGCAGGAGAGGTGTCACTGAGCAGTGACTAAAGCCGCCGTGTTCAGTGGAGTTAGTGGGTGGCGTGAAGGAGAAGAAAAGATGCTTTGAAGACTCCCCAGGGAGCAGGCTTAGTAGCTGAGGTCTCTGGGGGATGCTAGATCCTGTATACCTATTTATCCATAGGAGTCTGTGTGCATGGGGGCTTACAGTTTTCCCTGGAGATTAGCAACTTTCGCTGTTTTCCCCAGCATATAATATTGGCTTGACAACTGTAGCTAACTTCTGGTTCCACTTACTTTTCCTATTAGCTGTGAGCATTGTGTGTGAAGAGGAGCAGATCGCGTTTATGTCTGCAGATCTGAGGGAGGACAAAGGCAAACCAGGAACGGCCTTGGTTTCCACTCAGAGCGTGGGGGGTTTGGGGAAACCTCCGTGTGAATAACCCCCAGCTGGAGAGCACTGTGGGGGTGTACATATGCACGTGAAACACAATCATACGTATATTTATGCATACAGTTGCTGTGTTTGCATGGTGGGAGTATGGACGCAGGTATGTGTCTGCATCTGCTTGCAGGCACCCAGCATGTTAACCTGTTTGCTTGCTTATCAGTTGTATCTTTTGGTGGCTAAATACTTCCTAAATTGGGTCAGCTTGCGTGGAAGTGAGCACTGTCTTGGAGGGTTTTGGGATAGACCAAAGGGAGCAGATACTCTGGTAGCAGAGGCTGTGGTGGCCAGAGAGACGAACCTGGAGCCTGGCCCCTCGCCGTACCCAAAGGTCAGACCCCTCGTGGGAGGTTGGGCTCTCCAGGCACTGCTCCAGCTTTATGCCAGATGTCTCCTTCCTTCCTTGCAGGGTCAGGATGTAGCTGGTGACTCCGTGTGATCCTCGGCTCTGCTGCAGAGAGTCCCCGTGGGTTGGTGGGTGACCTGTGAGGCTGCTGGCAGCACATGCTCCTGGGGGGACTGGGAGCACTGGTGTGTCTGGTGATGCTGCAAACCATGGAGACACCTTGGCCCTCACTTGAACTGCAAAGGGTCTGGTTTACGGGAGGATGCAGAGCCAGATTTTCAAAAGACATCTACCAGGATATCTCTGTTCTCACAAACTATGACCCCACAGCTTGTGCTGGCTCTGCTCACAGGTCTCCTTAAGCCTCTTTCAGAGCCCCAAGACTAAATGTGGGTTCCCCGGGACCACTGGCTGCAACCAGCATGCAGCATTTTGGCAAGGCAATGACCGAGGCACAGCCAGGGTGAGAGTGTATGGGAGCAGACCTGGCCCCATGGCTGTGATCATGGGGCCATAGTCATGTTCTTGTGTCGGGCTTTTTGTGGGGGAAGAATGGGGAATGTGCCTGCTGGAGGCTTGGGCCTGATGTGGCTGAGTGTTGTTGGGAGCCAGGGAACCAGCGGAGACCCACGGCACCAACATCAAGGCTGGGAGAAATGGGGTCTGAAACCCTCTTGACTTGCTCGTATTGTGGAGTAGAGACATCAGGACCCAAGAAGAGCGAAAACCTTCTGCTTGCACACTGTCTGCTCCAGGTAAAAAATACAAAACAAGGCAAAAAACCCAGCCAAATTCTCACCTGGTGCCAGCAGCCTACCGATGTCAGCCAGGGCTTGGCCCCACACCGGTGCCTGTCCTCGCAGGCTTTGCCTGCATAGGAGTAAAGCCGGCGGCTGCGGAGGGGGAGCAGCATTGGTAGGCAGAGCTGCTCCGCTCTTTCCTTCCTCCCCATCCTTCCCAGCCCCCTTCTTTACAGGGTTAATTTTATTTTTTCCTCCAGGGGTTTACGAACAGCTAGCTGAAATGCACAGGCCAGCTGCCTGCCGGTGGCAGCAGGAAAACAGGCAGACAAAGCAGATGGACCCAGCAGGGGTGAAGGAGCACTGTCTTCAGCGGGCCATAGGCACCACTAAAGAGTAAACAGCTCTCCAAAGGGAGCCGGGAGCTAACCCCAAACCCTGTCCTCTCCAAAGTACTCAATCACAGCACATTAACAAGAGCGCCTGGACTGCTGGGGAGAGTAAACAATAAGAGGCCTTGCTGGCGGGAGAGTGGGAAAAGCAGTGCCCCCTCCAGCTAATATTTATTGTAAAAGGGTGTAAAAAGTGGCTTGTGGCTCAGTGTGTTGTCAGCGAGCTGTGGTCCATGTCACTGCTCATCTCCTTTCGGGACAACCACCCTTTCCCTATCAGGGAGAGCAGCTGCCCACGTGTGCAGACGTGTTCAAGAGACCCACTGCAAGGAAAGAACAAAGAAAACCCAGAAGCTGGAGGCAAAACCACCAGCTCCTCCTGGACAGGCTGCGGCTCGGTGGATGCACCCTCGCTTCCCAAACCTGGGCAGGGACTGGTGTTTGAGGGCTCGACTGGCCTCCAACACCAGAGGTGCTCGGCCGTGCTACCACCCAAGCGAGCTGCTCCTATGTGGGAGGGGGGAATTGTGTTTGGGGGCCCAGGGCTATTGTTTGGGAGCAGGAGGAGGTGATTCTCCTCCCGCTTGTGCCAGCATGACTTCCTTGATTTTGCTGGAGCGGCTCCTGATTTATGCCTAAGAACTAGATCCTGCTCGCCGGGCGTTGCTCTTTCATCTGCAACATTGCAGTGAAGTTTGTTTACAAAGGTTTTGGCACAGCCACAGATTCCTTCTCCCCTTCCCCCCTTCCTCCTAATCAGCTGCATTTTTCCCTCTCCTTTGGCTCCTGCTGCAAAACTGATTGACCTTTCTGAGCTGCGTCTGACACATGAACCATGCAAAATCCTTTCTACTCCCCCAGCCCCATGTTTGTTTGCTTGGGAACCCGGCCGCCTGGAACAGCCCAAACGGGTGGCCTCCGGCAACTGAGTTTGCTGCCTTTTGGGACCTGCTTTGCTTTTAATATTGGGCATCCTTGACATTGGGTGAATTTGTGTTTTGTGGCTGAGTCTCCCCAGTGCTCTTTGCAAACAATGATGCTATCACTAAAAATGTGCCTGTGATGTGCACTCAGTCCCAGGTTGCCTTTAAAATGGACCCATTTAAGCAAAACTGAATTTCAAGCCAGAATATGAAAACTTCTGGCCCAGTGGCTCCCTCCATCCCGGTGGGGTGTTTCCACATGGAAAGGGCACAAAGGCAATTTATTCCTTCTTGGGACCAAACACTCAGCAGAGCCCTTGCATGAAAAGCTTGTCTTGTAGCATGCAAGGAGCTAGTCTCGCCTGTGGTGGCTTTATGTTTCAGCCAGGGGTAAGGTTGGCCTGTGCTTGGCCTGCTGGGCTGCTAAAGATCTCATGAGAGCCATGAATTTGCCATAAATATAGTTAAACTGCTTTTTATTTCTGTATCTCTTGAGGGTAAAGGAGCATGGGGGAAGAGATGAGTGGTCTTGTTGGCTTAAATTATCTCTGCAGCCATTTCCATGGACTCATCAGTCCAGTGACACGGGAGTCAAAACAGTCTTTTACCACTTCTTGAGCACACGTTGGACCTTGTCCCTTTTACCACATTTCAGTGCTGGTTCAGCTTTCTGTTGGGTTACTCGTCTATATTGCAAGAGCAAGGTTCAGAAGCAGCTTTCCGCTGGCACCAGGTGGAAATGGAGTTGTTTTCCAAGCAGGCCAGCAACTGCTAAAGGTTATCTTTTGCTGTCTGCCTTAAGTTTTAGAAGCTGGAGTTTGAGGCAGGTGAAAATATACAGGCGTTTTCTTGCTCTTGTCTAAAGCAGTGTGTTTTTTGTGCTAACTAGAGTAACTGTGTTATACAACTTGATTAAACCTGAGTGTTACTCACCGCAACCATCACATATCAGAATAAATATAAACAGTAAATTGTAGCACATGCAAGGACAGTGTGCTGAGAAAAAAATGCCAAGGCGACTGGGGATGTGTCAAAGAGTGAAGGCTGCTCCGGCTCTGGGACCAAGACAAGAAGGTTCCATTTCCACAAAAAGACAATAAATTGTCCAAAATAACTGCACAGTAACCATGCAGGCTGAGCCTCCTCAGATTTGAAATGTAAAGGACAAGGGTCCCATGGGACACCCAAACCCCTGGCAAGGGGACCTCTCCTTGGCTGTTGACATACCCCAAATGACCCGTACCCAGGGTCATGGATGTCAGCAGAAGGCTTTCACAGGACTTGAGGAGAGCATTGATGTAACAACAACAGGATCTCCCTCCCTTTTTCAGGAAGACTTCTTCAGATCAAGTGAAAAATAAAAGCATTTTCTTCACTTAGTCCTCCTACAATCAAATTCCTCTGGTGCTGGTGCTGGGCTCCTATTTTCCCTGGGCAATACATCGATTTGATTTCCTCCCTCAAAGGATTAGTCACTGAAAGACACCACCACCCTCTCCCCCCAAATTTTGAGTGCCTCTGGGTGCTAGGGGAATACCAGTGAAAGGAGCTCTGCTTTGCTTCAGTCCTTCTGTGCATGCTCATCTTATTTCTCATGCTTGCTTCCTCTCTGATCACTTTTTTTTCTCCCCCAAACATCCTCCTCTCCACCAAGAGCTGGTGCTGCTGAGGCTGTGCCTGCAGCAGCTGAGCATGCCCCAGTGTCCGTTCTGGGCAGCTGCCTGTCCCTGCCTCTCCCCTGCCACGCTGATTCCTGCATCTTTGCATCATTTGCAGAATAAAATTATCAATAGCAGCAACACAGTCCAAGTGTGTAGACCCTGATGGAGGGCAGTTGCAGAGCTATAAGCTGGGTGTAAGTATAGAATAATTTGACATCTACAACTGACAGTGGCAGAGCCCTGACATGGAGTATAGGACCAGTCAGTGACAGGCAGCTTTTCTCAAAGGGCAATAAATATTCATCAGCCCTCCATCTCCCCTGGACACAGCAGTTCACTCCAGTGGCTGACAACGAACAAGGTGGGCTCCAAAAGCACTCTGATGCTTTCAGTACACTGTACTGGTTTGCTTTCACATGGTGCCACTCCATCTCAGCCTGGGATTTAACCCTTATGACTCTGGTTTCTCTTTTTCCCCGCAGCCGAATGAAAACTCCCATATTTTGGGATGTTGCATGGGTGTATCAGGCAGAGTGATGTGAAATGTGTTGCTCCTTCCCTTCAGGTGGGCAGAAGAGGAGAGGATTCATTCTGAAGACACCTCAAGCTTGCTTTTGTTTTCCTCGTGCCGATGTCTCACTGCTTGGATTAACTTGGCTGGAAAATTCAGGTGGAGCAAAGACCTCAGCTTCTTGCAGCTCCGGTAGTGGTCCGCAGTCCCCTCCAAAAGCCGTGCTCTCAGGGAACAGATTCACCCCAACCCAAGGGCTGACCGGTGACTTCTACGTTGCTGACCCTGGGGCCTGAGGATGCTGGTGCAGATCCCAGCAGAGGCGAGGAGCCACTGGGGCTTCTAGAAGTGAATTGCAAGTCGGGCTGCTTTCCCCTCCTGGATGCTGCACCGTGCTGCCGTGGGGGCTTCTGCCGGGGTTGCCCCAGGCTGGCACAGTGAGATCCACCTGGGGCAATGGGGTCCCTTGGAGGGGCATCAGGGGGCTTTATATTAGGCCTTAGTGATTTAAGAATGCCTTCCCCGTCTCCAGGGCTCTTAATTTCATGAGATGATTGCATGTTTTCATGAGCTTTAATTTTCTGAGTGATCAGTTTCCTAAAGCAACTGAAAATGCTGCCTTACTCCTGTCCTTCAGAGGGTCTGCCAGGAGGCACCCAAGACAGCCCTTGCTTTTGGGAATGAGTCTGCCCACCTCCCTGGGATACAGCCAGAGCTGGCTCCCACGGTGGCCCCCAACTCTGGAAGGCGACTCTGGGCTGGAAAACAGGGGCTGAGGAGCACGCTGTGCTTGCAGCTGCCCAGGAGTGATCTGTCAGCCCAGTACAGGCATGATGTCATTTTAAGGACAAGAGCTTTCTAGCCAGCATTTAGGGATGTTGTGAAGTTTCCTTAATTAAAGACTGCTGAGTGCTTTGGGGTCCTTGGAAGAGGGGCTCTGTCTGCAGTGAGTCCTGCATCCCAATGTTGTTCCCAAAAGCTAATTGCCTGGATTTTTGCAAAAGCAAATTGCCCGGATTTGAAATTCAGGTGAGTTGTTGGATGAAAAAATACCCTTCCCTACATTGCTCTGACCTCTGAGGTGGCTGGTTATTTTTTAAAGACATTACTGCTCCCCTTGGGAATGGTGTCTTCCTCTGTTTTATGCTCTAAGGAGGTAGCTCTTTTCATGTTTATCTTTGATTCAAGCATTGTAAGGAGCAATCCCTTGCACTTACGCGCTTCATTGTATTCTGGCCGTGAGAGATTCTCCCCTACTGTTTGTAGCTCTCTTTTCAGTGCAGCTAGTAAAATATTTGAACAGAAAAAAAAAAAGGACACTAAACAGCCTCCAGCATTTAGAGGATAAAACGAGATGTAAGCAGAGGGATGGCTGTGGTTAATGCACAGGGCTGGGAGGCCTTAGACAGACCACAGCCTCTCTTAGCTGCTCTTCTCCTGACTTGCTCTGTGACATTGTCTAATTTATTTGACCTCCTTCTGCTGCAGCTCTGGGGTCCTTAAGACACCCCATGTTTTCCACCTGGAAAACCCATACAAAAGCAAAGTGATAAGCAGAGTTGGAAAGTCTGAGGGGAAGTGATGATGCTGTTTATTAGTCCAACTCATGTCAGATGAAGTCATGGTGGAAGAGCTCAGACAGCATTGTGCTGAGCTGGTGGAGCATGTGAGGGGCTGTGCACAAACAGATGTAACCTCCAAGGCCAAATGAGTCAGGAATTTGCCCCACTCCAGCTTTTTTCCCCCATGCTGGCCAAGCAAAGACTTGGGAAGCAGTTGGGCTACAGGCAGCAAGACATTTCAGACCATAAGCTGTTGTCCTATGTCAGGATTCATACTTGCTGGACACGTTTATAGGAGTTGTTTGTAATGCAGTTGCATGTTCACATATCTGCTGAAGCCCCAGATCTCTAGGCTGAGATCTCTTCCCCTGTTCACTGTTTGGGGCACAGGCAGTTTTCAAGCCATCTCTCTGCCAGGTCTAATGCTGTAGGGAAGCTGTTTTGCACAGGGTGTTTGCAAGGCAATGGCTCATCCACTGAAAAATAAATTAAATCTCAATGGGCTATGGCAGGTGAACTTGAGTCAAAGGGTCCTAAGGATGATTTCCTCCTTTGGAAACCTGTTGTGAATTGAAAACTGAGCCAAACTGGCATGAAGGGGCATCATAGGGTTAAATGTTAGGAAAAGTAGAAACTCATTGTGATGGTGATTATGGGGTGGTTGAGGGAAGGCTTCCAGCAGGGTCTGCAGTCCAGGTAATTCCCAAAGAAGTCCCCACATTTCAGAGGGTTTTCTTAAACTTCTGGGGCATAATGGCATGTTTGGGGATGGAGCACAAAGTGAATATTTGACATAAATAAGCCAATGTTCCTCTGTGGGAGAGGGGCAGGGGGAGCCTGTGAATTAATGATCAGCTTTTAATTTGTCCTTTCATTGGGATCAATGAAAATGTCAGAATGATTGAGGTTTATGTGCTCATGGGAAAGATGTGAGCCCAAGAGAAAGAGATCAGACCTATTTTTTAATATGTTTTTTCACTGAAGAAGATGCTTCCCTTCATCTCTAATACCGGAAAAGGGATGAGAGAAAGCAAAAGGGCAGCCTGAAATTTACCCCTCTATGGGAGCTGGTCTGGAGGTGGTGATCCCTGAGAGTAATTGCAGTCACCTGGAGTTAGGTTATCCATCCTGCGCTGCCAGATTTGCCATGAGTGAATTTCACAGGAACCCTAGACAATGATCAGGTCCCAGCAGAGTCTTCAAGCCCACCATCCTTGGGATGGTGGCTGCCCTTGGCAGAGGACTCAGCCTGGTTGGTGTTGGCAGGTGCCATTTTGCTGGCTGCAGATGCGTGCTGTTTGCTCTCCGCAGTGCTGGGAGGTTCAGAGAGCTGGATGTGTTTCAGGGCAACAGGAGGACAATGAGAGACTCATGTTTCTGAAGATTCTGGTTTGAAAAGGCTGGATGCTGCTGATGGATGTGAAAAGCTGGCATTAGTGTGTTGGAGGCAAAACCAGCCACTATGGCCAGATTTGGATTCTGATTACTGGGAATATTGATGCTTGATCCCCACAGCCACATCTAGTTCTGCAGGACAATGTTAACTTTGGCTCTGCACAGGATGCCACCTTCCCCACTGTGGGACCAGGAGGACTAATGAAGTTTTCAGTGTAATGAGGCTTCCAGAGGGCTTTCTTCAAGAGCAAGCAGTCTCCCAAACTTCATGCTTACTGACATACATTCACAGAGGCCTTTCACACCTAAAATGGGGGGCACCTACATCCTTGTTTCAACCAAAAAAAGATATTTCTGAGTCTTGACAATGCTCAGGCAAAAGGAAGCTCCTGTTCTGGCTACTCAGTTGGGGCTTGTAGCATTTCTGACCAGAAAGTCAGGGATTCAAGTGGGTGGTCAAGGGTTTAGCTGCCTACAGAAGGGACGGACCTAGGGTGGAAATGGTGGCCTGAAGTTGTAGACTCCTTTGCATATCTCCCCTGTCTTGATGGAGGCTCCCAGCAGCCCCGTGGTAGGGGGAACGTGTCTGCAAACTGCCAGGCACACTTTGGCCTAATTAAATATTCATTGTGACAAAATGCCACAAACACAAGGGAGTTTTCAGCGATTGCTTCACCCCTGATGCCGGCTTGCTCCAGCAGGGCTCCCATGATGCATTTTCCTTCCTCCTTCCACACTCACCTGCTCACCTTGGTCCGTCTCTTCTTCCTCGTAATGAACATGGGAAGGGTGAGCTGGGCTCTTTTATCTCATGGCTGCTTTGTCTCAGTGCATCAATCCCCCCAAATGCTTCTTTTTTGTCACGTGGGGTCCTGATTATCACATCCCACGCTGTGCTCTGTGGACTCTGGCATTGAGTTGAGGTCTTCTCCAGGTAGGTCAGCTGCCAGACTGGACCTACAGCCCCTCCTTGCTTCTGCACGTTGGCTCAGGCTGGGTTTTTGTTGCAGAAAATTTGTCATTCTCAACACTCCCAGACATGAGCAACACAACTGTGCTGCTGCCAGCAAACACAGCTCAACAGGAGCTTTTTATAATAATATCAGCTCTGCTATTGCCGCTTCTTTTCCAGCCCCGTGGCTGCGGTCTCAGGAACTGACCTCACCATTTCCTGATTTTGAGCTCAAAATGTGGGGCACAGGGTACGTGTGTGCATGGCACCGGTTGCTGTAAAACCTTAGCAGCCTGGTGAGCGCATCCTGCGTGAAACCTCCCGTCGGCCTGTCCCTGCATGCCCAAATCAATGCCCTGTGTCAGGGACCACGAGCTTCCATGGTGGTCTCAGCAGACACAGGTTTTAGCCAAAATAAGGGTCAACTCTTACATGTACCTGGAAATAGAAGTGGAAGGACTGAGAGTCAGGCTCCTGGCTTCCAGCTACACTTTTCTTTCTTGAGATGAAGATGCATTTCTTGTGGAAGGCAGCAAATAGGATGTCCAATCTATCCTCCAGCCCAGCTTAATACCCATCCTACAACCTGACCGGTCCTTGCTGGTTCAGGGCAGATGCTAAAACCCCTGCTGTTATGGAGTAACTTACTCAGAGAGAAACTTCTCTACAAAATCCTTGTTTTGTTTTCTTCTCCTTCTCCCATCCCTCCAAGCAAGGTGTTTTATATCCCTGCTGAACTGCTAGGGCTTTTTTTTATTGCTTTTGCTGTTACTATTATTGAAATGTCCAACCCTGCCTTGAACATGTGGCTTGTAGAGATGTACCAGAGCAGTGAACTGCATGGATGAATTGTGCATTATGTCAAATCCAGGGCCTCAGAAATCCTTCAGTGAGCTGATTTTTAGTGGCTTTAGTTTCCCAGCTGATTATTTAGCCATCTTCACCAGAAAGTTGTCTCAGTGAATGAGAACTCGCCCACATTCAGGATAAACTCACGGTTTGGTTTTTTTTTTTTTTTTTAGGCTCAGAAAATGTCGGGTTGTCTCTGGTGGAGGATGTGTGTGTGTGTTTTATTTTGTGTGTGCGGCACCCCTGCATATGTCTTGGATTGGTTCAGAAGCTGAAATAGCAAAATAAGCTTTTCTTTATTCAAAAATGGAAATGAAATGATCAAAGAGCTTAGGCAAGAGCTATGCGTAATGCTGTATTTTTTACTGATTATTTAGTAGATATCAATAACAGTAATTATTATTAATGTGACTCTTTATGCTGTTGCTTTCCCCATCACTCTCGAGTATTTGTGAAACATTTTGATAGCCCATTCCTGTTTGTTTTCCACCTATGGAGGATGTTTTAAATTCTTCTGCCATCTGCCTAGAGGCTGTGGTAAGCCAAAGACAGTGGTTTGTGCAGTGCACTGGCAGAGCAGGAATCCAGATCTGTGCACAGAGGTGGTACTGGGGATGCTGTGGCAGCAAGGCACCGTGCTTGCCCTTACCCTGCCTCAGTGAGGTGTGCGTTTGACTCGTGCTCAGCTACCAGGGAGCATCATTATGTTCTTTAGGTGAATACCTCTGGTCACAGGGCTGCTCTGATTTTGGGGTTAGGGATGCTAGGACTGACAAATACACAATAGCGTGATTGGCAGGCTGTAGCAGGGGGAACCTGAGACCTAAGGGATGGTCACTGACAACAGAGGGCAGCTTCAGAGGAATCCTGCAGGAAAGAAGGTTGTGGGTAAGTAAAGGGGAGACCTGCATAAATCCATGTCCTTTTGCAAATTTCAGCCATTAGAAGATGTGGAAATGCAGGGTGGAAATAATTTTAGGCAACTGGTTTTGTGGCAACTACACAGCTATGTGAGTTAAGAAAGAAAAAAAAAAGCCAAATCAAAAGTTTTCAGGCTCTGTATTTTTGGATGGGTCTTTGCTGAGCTTTTCAGTGGATTTTTTTTCCCTCTGAATTTGGCACAGTTAGCATGACAGAAGCTAAGATGATACATATGTTTTATAACAGTAGTGCACATTGTGAGTTTAAAATCGGTTTATCAATGTCTTTTCTCCTTTTTCTCCTTTCTCATTCTCTGTATTTTCTGTTGTCCTTCATGAAAGTTCTGCAGCCTTCGCTGAGGAACTGGATGTCATTTCGTTGAGGGAACAGCAATGACATTTTGTTTGGATGGGACTGACATTCTTGCAGTTCTGATGTCCAGGAGAAAATGACAGCCAGATAGGTCTTTTTTTTCTGCACATCATTTCTCAAATCCTGGCCATGACCATAAAAGCATTCATTTAGAAGAAAATTCACTTTCAGAGAGGAATTACTATAGCTAAGTCTAATTACAAGGAGCAGAATGCCTAGCACAGAGCATAGCGCATTTAGATGGAACAGAGACTCTGTGAAGAATAAAAGCTTCAGCTCCCCTGGAGGTGTTGGCCACTGCAGATGCGTTGACTGGATGTATCATGGGGCAGAATAGCTACATGCATTCAAATCTTCAAACATCCCACATCTAAAAGGCTCACAGTACCCTGTATTTCTACATTGGACAAGGTTCATGCAGCCCATGGCTGGATGTATCAGGGGAAGGTCTAGCACTGCAGATGTGGGAAGGCTGTCCCACATGTAGGTCTTGCTTTAGCCTCACTTTTAAGTGAACAATGTCCCAGTGAATCCAATGTCTGTCTGTACATGAGTCATAAACCTTGGAGTGGACCACTCTGGCTTGGCATGTCAACAGGCTCTGGGATGGGATTAAAAAGGTTACATCACTGGTTTAGATTGTTGGCTGATGCTTGCTTGGTGTTGTTCTATGGACTTCCATGAAGCTAAGCTGAATTACATCTACTGAAACCAAATCCGTCTAATTTTTTCCCCTGGCTTCTTATGTTCAGACTTGATGTATTATGTCTGGAAGCAAACAGTTAGAATAAGATGCATTTGTTAGATTGTGTCTTTTCATTATCCAGACAGAAGGAAGAGGCAGTTGACAAAGTTTCAGCAGACGGTGCATAGTTGTTGTTTATGTTAAACAAAACGAGAATGTGCAGCATTCGGGTGTATAAACAGCATGACAGCAATAAGCATAAAACATAAGATTGGAAGCAGATTTCACTTTCAGGCCTTGGGGAGCAGATGGATCTGAGATCATTGTGCATTTGTGTACAACTTCAAGACCTATAGAAACTCATTTATTCCCCATGTCGATGTGTTTTACAGGAGTCAAATGTAGCACGGCTGTGAATGGATGCAGCTCCATTGAACATAATGGACTGGACCCAAGCACCTAGATCTGTCTCAAACCACTCCAGCAACACTAAAAGGATGGAGAGCTGTTTTAGTCTTGCAATTAGAGATTGCTTTGTCATCTTAATGTTCAGGTGGCATAAATATGAGGCAGCCCCTATTTGCATCTCCTCTGTGCGCAGGCTGGAGAGAGCTAAATGCAGGAGGAGCCACAGCTGGCGGAGGTTAGTCTTGCTGAACTTGCACAGAAGCTGGTTTCCTCCCCATATATATGATATATAGATATATAAGAAGGCTTCAGCTTTTCTCCTGATTGGTCTTTTCTTACTCTCTCAACCCCCAAACTCCCATCCCAGATCTTGCACCAGGGTGAGCACAGCTGGAAGTGGGGATGTGGCTCAGTCAATAGAGTTGCATCTGTTTGTTTGTACCTGTGTGGTTCCGGACTGATGTAAGATAGAGGAGAAACTAAGCCCACCCTCTATACAATGGGGAGACAAAGCCATCATTTCTCAGTTTCAGTGGGCCAACTGGATTGGTTCAAAGACCACACTGATTTGGTACTTGCAGAGGCAGGACCACATGGGTTGCCTATTATTTATGGCCCTGATTCCCCAGCAGATCTGTATCATTGAAGTGAAGGACATAATGAGGGATTTCAGTCCCAAGCAGAGACTATCCAAGCAGGTGGGAAAGTGATGGGCCAGCGCCCAGCCTTCAGAGCACAGACCAAAGTGAAGCTCTTTTAAATAGCAACAATGGCCCTAATCCCCTGGCAGGATGGAGAGATGCAGATTGGTAAAGGGAAGAAAGGGCAGAAAATAGTAACCACAGAAAGTGTGTGTATGTGAGAATCCCTTTCAGGATGCATTAATGGGATGCAGTGAATAGGAAGAAGAGACCCTGGAGTGTGTTTAAAACTGATACCCAGTATAATATGAACCACTGTAAATGAAGCACTGTACAAAAGAAATAATAAAAATATATCACTGTAGTCAGTATCACTGGCGGTGTCAGTGTTTAACGGCATCAGAGCTCATCATTAACTAAGAGGCAGAATAACAAGAGCAAACAAGACAGCAACTGGGAGTAATAACATAAGGACCACAATGGGGCCCCAGCAAGGTTCCTCCTGCCACTGCTCCAAGAAATGGGGGCCCAGGAGGGAGAGAAAGCCCACCCGCCATGCACAGCCCAGCAGAGACATCTCTGACGATGGCGTGGGTACGCGCTCACCTCCTCCGTCGCCAGCTCTCCTGCAACAATTCGTCTGGAACAGCCACTCGCCTCCGAGTGAGGAGTTTTAATAAATGAATGTCATGCACAAGCCGTGCATGTATGTGAGAGAGGATGGGGAACGTGTATTTTTAAACACGAAAACTCCCACCAGCCGTCGTTTGAACACGGGCTGTATGATCTTCAAGGGAAGGAGAAAAATGTGCTGGTTTCCTCTAGAATTGGATCATTTGCTGCAAATTGAGCAGTTGATCTGAGAAGTGTTATGGAAAATGTGGTCCACCATGGCTAGTAATTTCAGGGTGGTATTATTTTTAGGATGGCCTGTTAGAGGCTCTGTCCCAGGAGAGATGTTTTGTGCTTTCTTGAGATCAAACCATCTCTAGATACTTCAGGCTGGGTTGCCCCGACTCCAGCAGTTGAAAATGTCAATCTCTATGAGCGGGTTTCCAATGGCTGATTGTGAATAATTAGTGCAACCATTAGGAAAAGAAAGGTGAAATCCTGCATGCACTAACATTAATGGTAGATGTGCCACTGACTTCAGCAGGGTGAGGACTTCCCTGGGCTGCCTGACTCTGTCCCCTCAGCTGACGGTGGTCTCCAGGTAGGACCTGAAGCCATGCCAAGTTTGGAGCAGCATACCGAGCCTCTCAATGTAATGACTCAGGCCGGTCAGATTTATCTACCCTTTATGTTCTGAGTGTTTTACTTTCCAGTGTTTAATACCTTGCCTGATGTAAGCTTTAGTCATGCTGAAGAAAGCAGCTTTATTGAATTTGGCTTTATGTTAGCATTGACTGGACAGACGGTATGAATTCAGAATGGGCTATTACCGTCCCTTTGCTAGTTATCCAGAGCTCGAATTTCCTAAATAACATGCTCTGATGATGTCAGTGTCTCAGTGTCAATAACAGGTCATCAATATAAGATCTGCTGTCTATTTCTTCTCTTCTTTCTTAGCATGGGAGAATATACACATGGTTGTGCGACCTTTATGTTGAAGGCCATGATCTGCTTGCACAGAAGTCAGTGAGGGTGCATTACAGCAACCACGAGTTGGACATCTGGTCCCCAGAGCTGGGCTTTGGCTACCCAACAGCCTTCACCATGAAGCTCTAACTTTGGCTCAGCAGTGTTACTGCAAGGGCAACTCAAGCTGTGTTTGGGGTTCTTGGTCTCTGACTCTTTAAGGCAGTTGTGAAAGTAGGAGGGAAGATGAAGAAATACGTAATAAAGCCTCTCAGGCCTCTCCAGTGAGCCCAGTAGGATGGAGGATGATGAGAGAGGGAGGAAGGTTATGGGAAGGAAAGGGGAGACCATAAAGGCCAGAAGTACAGACTTTACGAAAACATGCACTGTAGGTTTAACCTAAAAACCCACCTGCTGCCCTGGCCTCTCAAGGCCTCTGGGGACTTACTACCACAGCTAGAGGGGTGGTTGTGCATGACAAGGGATTTTAAAAATTAGCTATAAAGCCTTCCCTGTGCCCTCAGCCTGACCTGCCATCCACTAGCCTGCGCAGCTCTCGATACCCTACATTTCTGCACGTCCCACCAGAATACCTGCATACCTCCAGCTGTGGACAGAGCCCGGGGCTGGCGAGGCAGGTTTTAAGTCAGCTTCTCAAAGCTACTCGGCTGTCATCTGTGTGTGTTAGAGCAGCTTTTCATCCCAACACTCGAAGTCTGTGTGGAGCTCCCGTGTGACCAGCTTTTCCAGCTCTAAGCCTTTCCAAGTCCAGCCAAATAAAAAGGAAAGGATGAAATTGGTTCTGCCTCATTTCTGCTGAGGAAGCACTTCATGACAAGTGCAAATACAGAAGTTGCTTTGACTCCTGGATGGATAAACTCTGGAATCTAAAGGATGTTTGAGGACAAATTTTCAGAGGTTGGCACGTACATACTGACTGTAAAATTACTTCATGGAGCCTGGCTGTGCATGTTAAATCCATATTTGCCTGTGCAAACAAGGTGCTTATGCATGCAGTTAAACGTTTTACAGACACAAAGGCGAGGGCGAGTTCAAACCCTGGCTTTCTCCATCTTTACGACTGTACTTAGCCGTACTCTCCCCTGGCCAGGAACGCTTCCCTGGGACCTGTGTTTGCGAGGAAGAGCTCATGCCGTGGCCCCAGATGGGTAGGCTTTAAGCTCATAGCTTAGTTTCAGATAGACCATTTTAATTGGGATGGTTCCCAAAGCAAAGAATAATCAGCCTTGAGTTTTAAATTACCCTGGAGGAAAGTCTCTTCGGCACACAGTGGGAAGGTGCCTGCAGCACGAATTCTCACTCCCCATTTGATGCTGCAGCTTTGGCTCATGGTGTCAGCAGGTAAAAGCTCAGGGTGACTCTTAGAAAATGCTCAAAATTACCCTCACTTCTGCCCCAGGGCAAAGCTCAGGACTGGTGTCTGTGTTGTGAGATGATGCTCCTTGAACTCATGGGCATCTACAAGCTGTGACAATACTCCCGACTCTTCCAACTTCAGTCCCTATCACCAGCAGTAAGTGGCTTAAATTAAACATCTCCATGGTGTTTAGGGAGAGCAGAGCTTGGGCTTCCTTTCTCCAGCCTATGTGGATGGGGTTTTGGGTCCATGCTCTTCCCCTCCCAGAGCTCTCTGGAGCAGAGCTTAGGTGCAGAACTGTGTGTAAACCAGACTGATGCTGGGTTGACCTGGACTGGAGGGTGGGCTCAGAGGTGATGGAGATGGACCATCCATGCATGGAGGGAACAGAGGTATATCAGTGCTGGGTGCTGCAGAATATCCTCCCTGTTTCAGCACATGAAAACTGCCCGTGCTTTCTGTGTACAGGGAATTACTCTGCAAAAGCAGCTGGTCACACCTCAGTGTCTAGAGACAGAGAGAAACTGTGCTGCTCTTAGGGAGATAATAAAGGCCTAAACGTCCACAGGCTTTGAAAATAATTCTCTGAGTAAAGCGTGCTCCTAATCTTGCCTCTCCTGTGACATTTCTGCCTCCCTGAAGATCTTTGTCTCCTGCTTGGCTATCTGATGCAGCTCAGCGAGAAAACTCGTGTTAGTTAATAATAGCAGCTTGGGGATAGAGATTACAACCAGGGCAACGTAAATAAGACGTTTATTTTCAACAAATGGGGTAGGGTGTCTGATCTGCCACGTTTGCATTTGGCATCCATGGAAATTTAAGGCCTGATATTTGGTGTCTGGTGCATCCATAACAATGTGGATTCATCACAGCCCTAATTATAGCTCTTGGGCAGCTCACATGGGGTAGCATGAGGCTTATTTATAGGTAATATATATAAACAGACCCACAATCGTCCCAGGAAAAGGGCTCTTAAAGTGAGATGCGTTATGGCAATTACTCTGAGAGCCATCAAGGGGAATGTTGATGCACGAATCCTTTCCCCTTCCCAGGCAGGGACTGTGCAGCATCGCCCCCCTGCCGCAGGCAATGGCCAATCTCCCCATCACACCCTAAACCCAATGTGCAATTCCTGCAAACTTATTTGCTGCACTTTCTGGTTTCTTGCAGGGCAAAGGGGATGTCTGAAAACAGTGATTTCCCAATGACACCGAGGGTGTGTGACAAGCGTGCAGTTGTATCTCAACAGGCCACTGCAGTGCTCAGCTGCAATCATGTGGCTTAATCACCTGACTGTATAAATGAGTTTCCCTTGACAAGATTCGATCCTTTTGGGCCCCTTGACTAATTACCTGCTATTGTGAGAGGCCCCGCTTGTTGGGAAAAGCAACTCTTGTCCCCCAGCAATAGCAAAATAGGGAAATAAACACAAAAGTCTTGAGATCAGAGGGTGCTCATTTACTCTCCATATTCAGTGCCACATAAAGGGCCATTAATTATGTTCCTCTATCATGACAAAAGTAGCTTTTGCAAACAGTTGTGCTTGTTTGCTTTCTTTTTTAAACAAAAGTACCTGTACTTTTGTCTTCCTAATCACTCTGCAGCACACAGCAGCCTTGCAAGGAGGAACTGGCAAGAAACCATGTCACCCAGCTCCGCATGACCTGGGTTTCTCCGTGCCCTGCAAAACAGAGGGCAGAGCTCCCCATCCCTTGTAGATCCCCTGGATCAAAGCTGCAAATCGCTACGAACATAGAGGAGCTGCCTGACAACTTCCCTCCGCCTACGCAGAGGTAAGGGCTGGCCAGAGAGTGCAAGGCAGGTAGGAATCAGGCCAAAGAAATGATGCAATAGCTGAGCCCTGGAGGGAAAGGCCTTTAGTGTCCACTCCTAACTGTGCATGCTCACAGGCATCATTTTCCATGCATGTGGGTGGCAATGATGTACAAAAAGCATTTGAAAAAGTAACTGAGTTGTCCAAGAAGAGAGTTGGCATCTCTTCAGAAGAAGCCATCAAAACTGTGGTGCAAGTGGAGAACTTTAGTTTATTCTGCCAGGCTTGCCCCATTAATTTCTGGGTATGTGAATCTGGAAATGGAAGGTGACAGAGTATGTGGCTTTTTGATCCTCTTGAGTGGTGGAGAGGACATTGAGATGCCAGTGCTTTCCCCGCACTACACTTGGGTGCCGGATGACTTATGGTCCTCTGCCAGAGCAGAGCTACCTATAAACTTCAACAGGCCAGGATCAACCCCTCTTCTTTTTTTATGTTTAATTCTTGTTTTTCCTGAATAGGCAGAATACAGCCCCAAATTATCCTAAATTAGCCTCTGTTCTGACGTGCTGTCTCACACCTCTTTGGTGTCAAATTCTTTTTTAGGTAGTGCTAGAAATCACAAAGATGAAAAGAGGAGAGTTGTCTGACCTGTGCCTTTTCTTAGAGCATCACACAGTTGTGGCTCACAAGCTGGTATAAAGCCAGCTCCACCGGTGTCAGTCGCCCTGCACCAGCCTGGTCCTGCCCTGAGATGAGCAGAAGGTCTTCTCCTGCCCTTCTTGGGAAGAAGAGGTCTCTTTGGTATTTCCTAGTAGGGATGGTCTATTTATAACTGATAATCCCCTGAGAAAATGATCAGGAGCAACCTAAGGTCATCTTCTATTCTTACATTTTTTGCTGCTTTAGGCTCCACCTAGAAGCTGCTATAGGCTTAGGCAGCAAAGCTGAAAACCAGCTGAAATGGGGCCTTAATAACAGACAGTGGTGCATTGGTCCAAGGTTTCAGTCCTGGCTCACTTTGTGCAGTGAAAACCCAGGAGAAAGATGTATCTTCAGGGGTTCTCTTTGAAGGACACAGTGGATCTATGCTTTAAAAATGCAGTTTCTTCTCCACTTCTGTTATGATTTGTTCTTAATGGGAATATTCCAAAGAAATTACCGCTCAGGAAACACCCATCTTTCATAAGCAAGATTTTCCCAGAAACAAATATACTTCAGTGAGACTTTTGAAGGGTGAGTTTCTCAAGGTAAGAATGATAGAAAATAAGAAAAGGACGCATGGATACTGACTCCTGCCAGCCAAGAAATAATATGTGTAAGATACTTGGCTTGGACCTGCAAGGACTACATTCAAGACCCTGCTCTGGGCTGTGAGGTAGAATGATCCCAGCATCCTAACCTCTGGCTCTTTCAGTAGTTTTATGATGAAGAGCATTTCTTTGGTCTGACTTTTAAACAACCCCCTGCCCCATCACTCAATGCAGATGGTTCTTTCCCAAGTTAAATGTTTATATTTTCACCAGCCTGCTTCCCCTGAGCAGGGGACTTTCACTGTGTCTGTTCATCAGGGAGTTGTACTTGATATGACTTGTATCTTGACCAACTTGCTGCAGCTCTGTTTTGAAACAACCTTGAGTAGCCCCACTCTGGGAAAGAGTTTTATCCTCCACAGATACTGCTGCATATCTTGGCAGTATCAGTTTGCAACTGGCCTTGACCCATGGTATCCAATTAAGCAATGCACACCTGGGCCAAACTATGGGGTAGGGTTGCCTTTCCCTGGTTCCAGACCTACAGGTTCACTTTCAAGCATCACAGCAATCTGAGTGTCTGTGGGGCGAGAGGGTGTGCACCAGCAGCAAGGACATGCACCTCATTGTTCCACATAATGGAGACCTTCTCCGTCCTTGAGTTCTTGCACCCCTGCAGCCAGGGTGAATGGTACCAGCATCTCTCTCTTGGAGCCTTTTCGACTGACTGCAGGGTCTCTTCCTGTGTATGTTTAATTTCTTGCTGCCCAAATTAATTTCCCCACTTTTAATTTTTTCTACTGACTTTAATGAAGCTTTCCCAAGAATCCTAATCTTCATGACCTTTCTAACAAGAAATACAAGTCAGCTTGTTTCCCCAGGCAATTTTTCCTAATTTCTTATAGCTCTGTTGACAACGCATTCCCACCTCCCTCTAATTTCCTCTGGATATGATGACTCCTCTCCTGCCTCTAGAGAGATGAATCAATATCAGGAGGAAAACCAGTCTTTTTGGCTGCTTGCTGGGGAAATTGTCCTGTTTAAGGGAACTCCAGAGAGGATCTGTTAGACATGAACCAGAGTGAATTACCACCTCTCATGACCTGACAACTCACATGTGTACTGTTTTCCTTATGCTGATGCTTTCAAAGTGTGCATCAGCTACTAGCATCCTCATGGGCTGCTTCTCACCTGACTGCTGAGATTCCTGTTGAAGACCATCATATGACTTTTTTTTGCACTATGATGTAATTATCTTTTTGCAGCCAGAGAAAGTAGAAGGCTTTTGGAGATGACCAACTGAGACATCAGCTGAAGCTCAGGTCTTCAGACATATTGTCCTGTTGAAATCAGCCTTAAAAAGCTGGCCTAAATTACTTGCCAAGGGTCACCCAGGACATCTGTGGCCGTGACAACTGAACTCTGGTTTCCTGAGTCCCACGCTAGTGCCCTAAACAGAGGATTATCAGTAGTCTCTTCTGTAGGAATTGGAGAGAGGAGAGGTAGGGATTTCCAAGAACAAAACCTCAGTTCTTCAAACCTCTTTAAAGGCTGTAGAGCTAAATCTTTCTTGTGCAACTCAACCCATATAAGCAAGGCAAAAATAATGGTAACCTTCAACTCAGGTTGGTCTGCAATCACAACACCCTTTCCCTGCTGCCTCTTTTCTTTTTCCACTTCCATACTGAGGGCATTTAAAGAACAACAAAGACTCAAAGACTATTCACAGAGTCTGGGTTTCTGGCACCACTTGAGCTACTGCAGAGGAGCAACATCTCTGTATTCAGATGACTTGCTGACTCTGTCATAGCCCTTGTAAAAACCTGTTAAAAATAGTTATTTCTAATGACATATTCCAATGCAATGGAGATTCCTGTGTACACTAATTTGCTTTGAGGATTGCATCATCCCGAACGAAGTGTAGCCAGAGAGATTTAAAACAAAAGTGGTCTGTCTCCAGGCTGAGCTGTGGTACTTGGCAGCAACACTACTCTCCGCTGAGCCCAGCGTGCTGTTTTAACATACTGCTCCCCTCCCTGTAATGTCACGCTGGAAGGATGGCATTTCTTGTCTCCCGATCCGTAAAAGATACTGGATGAGCTATTCAAGCTACTGCTGTCCTTTTGAATGAGGTTATTAGTCCATGGACTGTAAGCACTGCCAGGATTTCAGGGGGGTTGTTCAGGAAGCAAAATGTTGAAATAGAATCTCTCATTATTGAAGCAAAAGCCATTGAAAACTACTGATAAATTGGTTATAGGACTGACATGTTTATCCCTGTTACTGTCCCAGTATTATATTAGGTAAGGTCATAAGTTATGAAGTGAATTGAGAGGGTTGGTTGCCCGGGAGGGGGAAGGATTTCTTTGCTCACCTTCAGGATTCACACAGTGGAAACAATCCTAAGACACACATTTCAGCTCCAAAAGCTGACATATGTCCCTCGCTACCTGCAGAGGACAACTCTGGGTATTGGCTTTCGATGGGTAGAGCTGGTGAAAGGGCAGAAGGTATGTTCTGGGTGTCTCTGGAAGAAAAGATAACTGGAAAGCCAGCCCTAGTAAAGTTAACAAAAAAATTTGGATAAACAACACTGGTAAGTTCCTACCCATTGTTGAAGGTCCTGAGAGAGTTGTGCTGAAGGTTTAGAGTGCCAGTACTTCATCCTCTTCCTCTGTAAGGCCCCAAAAGGCCAAAGGATGAGCATCTAGCTCTTTCCTCCAACCACTTATAACAGCATCTTGATGGATGCTTGTCTAGTAAGCGAAGGGCGAATATATCAGCTCTACTGTTGGAAATGTGAACTGTGGCTGCATGCAGGTTGCAGCCAGATGAAGAGTTGATTTTTCTTTTCTGCTGTTGTGAGTGACTGCAGTAGAAGGAAAAGAGATGCCTTGGACATATGTGACAATAAGATTTTTTTTTCTTTTGAGATTGCAACAAATGAAAACATTGCCTGTCAGAATTCAAGGAGCATCTGGATGACACTCTTAGTCATATGGTTTAGTTTTAGGTAGTCCAGTGAGGAGCAGGGAGTTGGACTCGATGATCCTTATGGATCCCTTCCAGCTTGAGATATTCTATGATTATCTAAAAAAAAAAAAAATCATTGAGGAAATCAAACACTGGTGAAAAACAAAAAAAAAAAAAAGAGAAAATAAAGTGTCTTGGCTTTTGTAATTTCACTTATTGACAAATCCACCATATAATCAGAGAGATCTATGGTGAAACCTAATAGGACCTGGATAAAGAAAGAAGAAACTGCTTGATAAATGTTACTCTCTTTTAGGACTGGTACATGGAAAATACTTGTTATGGTACATTCCTGATATTAGTAGTCATATGATGAGGATATGGGAACGGATATGGATGGGTAAAATCCTCCTAGGATTTGCATAGCACAACCTTCTCCTTCTGGTTCTCTCCCTTGGAAGAAAGGGAGCTCCAAGAAACCTGGCCAGAGAACAGGGGACGAGGTTTCCCATAATGAACTTACCCCCTTGTGTTCCCTGGTACCTCCATGCTCTTTGTCTTGGTGTGGGTAAGATTATGAAACAGAGATTCCTAAGCAATCTCTGCTGAAATGTAAGGCTGTTGCAATGATATTATGTCTTCCCTCCTACCCCACAAAGTGGTTATTAATTAAATTGCATAAAAATTCTGCCTGGTATTTAAATATTGTGCATGGATTATCTTCGTAGTTCATTATCCATTCCTATGGAGATCAAAACGCATGGCTCTGACTCCGAGGAATATCTCAATTAAAAAATGTAATCTTTTTGTTGTGCTGATCTGCTAACTACTTGTAATCAGAGGTACATCTGCCCACTCCATCAGCTGGGGGCAGCTTCTGCCTCTGCAGCTCAGCCTTGTATGGGAGCTGCCTGATGAATTTATGCTCAGGTTCAATGGACTTCACTGGGATAGCTGATCAATTAAAAGCAATAGTCATTTAATCTGCTTTAGATATGCTTTCGATGGCAAAGTTTAGAGGTGCTTAAGTTTAAAGTTGGCAATTGTGGGTTTCTTTTATGTTCATTGGAACAATCACTCCAGGAACCTTTTACATTTTCTCGGTGGAGAAAAACAGCCCTTTCTAGAGGGTGGTTCTTCTGACCTCTTTTAGATGCTTATTTTAGGATGAGATCACTTCCCGTCTTGCCGTCGGCTGTAAATGAGGCCAAGGGTGAATATGTCGCAGTTAGACTTTTGGATACTTAAATTAGGGTAGATAGGCTGCACCCTGCCATGCCCCTCCATGTGAGCTGGGCTGTGGGACGCTCCTGCTCCCAGCCGGGCAGTGAGCCGGCTCTCGGCCACCGCCTGCCTCCTCGGTGGGTTTGTTTCCTGAGCTCTAGCTCTGGACACTTTCTTGTTCCTTGATACATGAGCCACTGGACATCCAAAACTGAGGGTGAGTTTGCAAGGTGGGTGGCAGGTGAAGGGGAGACCCTCCCTTACTGATTTATTTGGAAATGGAACACACTGGGTATAAACTTGCTGGATGACAATAAAACGGGGTCCATGGGGGTACCTTTATGGAGTTACCCTTCAGAGCACCTCCCCCACACCACAAGAGTCTGGCTGAGCTGGGAACACAGTCTGGGAGGCTTCAGTCTCTCTTCTGCTCTGTAATACACACTTCAAGCAAAAGGGATCGTGCTCTTCACCTGGAAGAGTGAGAGGAGCCAAGGGGAAGGCAAGAGCTCAGCATGCTAACAGGCCACATGCCTTTGTTACTGAGGAAATAAAATCTCTTTGCACCTAGTATTCCTTTCTGTGCCCATTTATAAGTGTTTCCACAATGCAAGTAGTGTTGTTCAAAGTTCTTTGCGTCTGACTTGTTTTTTTAAATCTCTGTTATACTATTATCTGGAGCATATTAACCCCTAGGTGCTTAGATTTTTAAATATATAAGAGATGCCAGAGGGAGGGAGAGGGAAAAAAAAAAATAAATCTAATCCTGCTTAGAAAAGAGCCAGAAGGTGAAATAGCAGAATAATCACTCTTTAACACAATTTGCTGTCACCTTCACCACAAGGTCCCTTTGCTCTGATACCCCAATTTAAGAGACAAACTCGGCTAAGTTGCTGCAATTCAGAAAACATGTGCACACCCACACACAAATAAATCGGTGCCCAGCAGTTCCCTATGGTACAATCATTAGAAGCACATACCATTTTTAAACTGATACCAGAAATGAACTTTTATTTTCAATCATATTTACTGTAAATAGAAATTACTCAGTAAAATGCAATCTGTTAGGCAAAATGCATCCTGTCACTTTCAATTAACCAGTTAAAAGGTTGTTAATGAATAAATATTGACTTCTGGAGGAAATGCTTCTTAACCAGCTGCAGATCCATGTGCGTGATATTTGACAAATGATCAATATGGAGTTGGTACACTCCTGCTAACCTGGAGGTAACTGTTCAAAATGCCTAGGCACACCATTAAACAACAAGTTGCATGGTGGCCTGGCTGTAGGGGTAGAAGAAAGAGATGCCAAGATATTGCAAAGCTGCTTTATGTTGGTGCATCAAACTCTACTGCCACTTCTAAACCTAAGCACCTAAGAGTGTAAACTTGGAGACAGAAATCAGCCATTGAAGCACCCCTGCAACTTTCATCTGATTTTTCAAAGCCTTGAACACCAATGAGAGCTGAGACAGCTCAGCCCCTTTCCAAGTCAGACCTTTTATTAGATACCAAAGATATGTATGTAGGTGCTGTACAGATTGACTCTTTAGGCTTCTAAGAGTTTGACTGACATCTGTGTCTGGAAAAATATCCCATGATGACACTCCAGGTCTGTACTGTCTGGTGTGTATGATGACTCAAACTGGGCTCTTTGCTAATCCAGAAAACTGAATCCTTGAGCCAAATGCTGTTGTAGGCCATCAAGTCTCAAAATCCAGCAGAATTAGTTGGGTTGTAGCATCTGTGAGTAAGGGAGAGCCAGGCAGACGGGAGGATCCCATGGTGAAGGAGCATGACTGGCGTTCAAATCCTGGCCCCAGGCTGTGCTTTCAGAGCTGGTCATATAGTTGCTCTGGTTCTTATTACATGTGAGAGATATTAGTGGGGCTGTTTAGCTGAGAGCTGTGGGTAGAAGGGTCCCTAGTAAGTCAGAAGCCTCTGGGTAGCAAATATGGAGTTACTTAAGCTTCCACTAGCTTCAGTCACTTCATTAGTAATGGCTGATGTGACATGCCGTGGGAAGTAGTCCACAGCATGGACTACAAAACACTGCTTTTTTTCACATGACTTCTTCTGTGGGAACTAAGGCTGTACCTGCCCCAGAATACTGTTGGACACGGCTCAGGGAGAGGTGGGGATGGAAGAAGGCTTCCATGCCATGGGAGGTTATTGGAGCTTCTTGGAATGACTAGGGCTGTCTAATGCACCCTGTTACAGTCTTTGTTTTTTCTTCCATGTCCTGTATGCATGAAATTAAAGTTTTTTTGGTTCAGTGCTTCAGCACTTCCAGTTGTTTCTACACTAAAAAAAGTACCTTTCAACCTATTGTTTCTAAAAACAGCATGTGTGAAACATGACAGCTGCTATTGGACATTGACTGGGAGTTTAAAGAGTTAAGTGCTTTCCCCCATATTGGTGTTTCAAGTGGGTTTTTTTGCTTGAAGGGAAACAATTGTCTCTGGCTCCCTGGGCTGAAGATGATCAAGATTATGAAGTTCATAGATGCTTTGCTGCTTTGGCATCTAAATGGAAATGAGCCCATCAGCTGGGACTCCTCAGGAGACCATCAGCAAGATTACTGTTTGAACTAAGCCAGTTGCCGCAGAGGTTAAAAGGGACTTTGTGGAGAGGCATTAGCCCTGTCTTAGATGGGCAGGGTAGTCTTTATTCTCAATATCCTGCTGATCACTCTGGTGTGGTGGGTTTGATTGGTTTTGTTATGTGAGGACTCAAATTTTTTTCCAGTTGCCCTTGTGGTGCTTGTGACGTTGCAGTAGCAGAGGGCTGTGCCATCTTGCCCTTTCAGGTGTATTTGCTCCTTTCTTTCTGCCTGTCCTGTTAACCTGGTTTACTTTTACCTTTGACAAAACAGCATGGCCTGATATGTGCAGGGCAATTCAATAATTGGACCACCTTTGGGATCCATCTGGCATCCAAGGGCGTGTCAACGAGGTGCTGTGCCCAATCTAACAAGCCCCATTTCTCAGCAGGACTATTTAGCACACTCACGATGGTCCAGCTATGGCTTCTGGCTCTGAGGTGACTCATTCAGTGCTCACTGGAGGATTTTTAATATATGTCCCAGTGCAAGTTGAAAGCAGGACTTTAGACACTTCTTGCCTGAAAAGTGTGTTGGGATATAACTCAATGATTTTCCTGATAGGCCAGGAATTTGGCGTATAAGTGAGTATTTGGAGGCTCTTTGTGAAAATTATAATAGAGTTTTGTTGTTCACTGAAAGGAGAGCACATATATAGATTAGGTTTATACCCAAACTCAAGTGCAAGGGACCCTGCTTTCCACATAAGTGTATCACTAGATTTTTCTCCAGCTCTAATACACAGCAAGAACTTGTGTGTGGTGATGCTGTCTCTCTCCAGTTGCTTTAATTTCTCTGCCTCAGATGCACCTAGATTCCTCTCACGTTCTCATTCGGGTGATAAGTAATGAAGCACAAATTATGGGAATGGACATTGGGTGCATCAACAACAGTAAAAGCTAACAGCATTGCACAGGGACCAATAAAGCTGAGATAAGAACTGCTGGGTTTTTCTCTTCTTCATTGGCAGTTAAATGTGATTTCTATTATCTCACTGTTTGCTTTAATGTTATATGGAACCTGTCAAAGCCCCATAGTCTTGCTGCTCACTGTTCCACTAGAAAGAAAAGAGTCTGTAAATTACAGTACCTTTTGCTCCTGAAAGGTGTGTAAAACTATTCCATCTAATTCATGGTCCCCTTTATCATAAGTGATAGTGGAAATGCAGAAGATTAGCAAGGTCAGATGAGTTTGGGATATCAGGCCAAATCTGTAAATCTTCTGAGCTTACTGTATTGTCACCATTATCCCTAGACCTGCAGCAACCTATACCCTCCTCTCATGTGCTCCACTTCCAGTTCATCTTCTCCCATAAAGTCCCCTGTTCCCCTGTTTTGGGAGCCTGCTGGCCAAAGCTACCAAAACTGCAATAATCCAATGTATACCAGAGGAGACATGATTTATGGGATGGTAAATCTTGTAAACCTCTGCACTCAGACTATTTCCTCATGTCCCTGTGTAGAGAACGATGGGAGACAGGTATCTTGAAGAATGATTGAGAAGGTCATTACCTGCACAGAGTGTCTTAACTGATTAATTCAGGTATAGTCTCACGCTAACCTCACTACACTGTTCCTCTTCAGGAGTTCTTTCTTGAACATCTGCATAAAACTGCCTTGCATGGTGTATAGGACCTGACATACACTTCAAGGCACTTCAAGGTGACAGAAACTTTGGTGTCTTTGTTCTACTTGTGGGGAGAAACTTTGTTATTAACCTTCGCACAGCAGCATCACTTGCTAACCAGGCTGGTCTATCATTCTCTTGTCTCTGCTATTCTCAGCTTCTGGCTAGTCAGATTTCACCCAGCAGCACTGACTTAGAGGATGGCTTTGATAACACAGTTAAGTCCTTGCTGCGGGTCTTAAGTTCCCTCTCTGGAGCTGTGCTAGTGGTGGCTGTAAAACAGCCAGAATGGGACATGAGTGTATAAGGTATGTGTGATATAGGAAGGAGACAGTCTCTTTGGTAAGCGTCCAAATCTTCAATATGATCAGATTTCTTCACTATTTGTAGAGTGATTGAAGTATCAGGGGAATAATGAAAATCTCCCAGGACACATTGCTCATCCTGTGCCAAAATCCTCATCACCCCGGTGTTGTTATCAACAGAAGGTCATAACATTACTACTTAATATTTATGTTGCAGAATAATCATGAACAATTGGGCCATGTTGTGTTATATGCTGCACAAATAAGTGGAGTTGCATCTTCTGCCCCAGGGAATTTGTAAGATATGCAAGGTATGTAAGGCGTGACAAAGCTTGCTGGCTTGGAAGGGAGAACCTCCATGGCAAACCATGACATTTTCCCATCTCTGGGGTCTCTCCTCAGCTCCCTACACCAGCAGAATAACCTTCAGAAATTTCAAAGTAAATTTCAAAGTACTCTCATAAAAGTTACTTTACAGGAATTAGTGTGGGCAACGGGAAGGAGAGAGTATGTCATCCCTGGTTCTGGACCAAACCAGAAGGGTCCTAGCACATAAGACATATTAAAGACCATTGACAGAAAATACAAAAGGGATGAAAGATAAAGTGCCCTGTGATTACTCCAAAATGGTGCATGCCTTTTTCTAGCCTACTCCTGCCTTGAGTATTACTCTCCTACCATTGCAATCTCACCTGAGCCAAGATCTCATCCCTTACGTCTTTGCATGAAGATCACCAGTGTCCCACAGACTCTGGTGATGCCCAAATGTACATGCAGCTGGGCTAGACAGGATCTAGTGACTCCTCCCAGGTAGGAAATAGGCAGCAATTTGCACCCTGGACCCAGCTCTGGGGGGTGAAGGGGAAAAGTGGAGGATATGTGTTGAGTCAGATCTTACTGGAACCAAGTTGAGGTCTGCACAGTCCTGCTTAGTTAACACCTTCTTGTGGAGCAAAAGGACGTGCAGAGTGTCTGATTTTGGAGCTGGAAAAAAGATAAGTTTTGAGCTGGCAAACCTGTGCAAGGAGGGAGAGGCAGAGATTCATGTTGACAGTTGCCTCTGCACCTGGTGAACAACATGTTACGGAGTAGCAGGACTGAGGATTAAAGGGAATCCATTCCCTGTGCTCACAGCAGGAAAGGATAGCAGTCTTGTCATCCTTTCAGGAGTTTCTTTTCAGACATGCTCTTATTTAAGAGAGGATAGTCATTAAATTCCTTCCCTGGGAGCTTGCCTTTCTGGGACAAATGAAAAAAGGAAAGGAAAAATGTAAACAAATATTAAACAGACAGACCAGCCTCCCAGATTTAATCAGGCTCTGGGCTCTTGCTTGGCTTGCCTTTTGAAGGAGATACGTGTGCCTGTGTTTCTCTGCTTACTTCTGTTTGCGTTAGCCTTTCTGCAATCTCCCTCCATCTTTATCTCTGTACCCATCGCTGTTTCTCCTTGTGCCTGAGCCATAGAGTGAACTGAAAATTTTGAAGTCAGAATGGGACTTTTGCTGTTAAGAGTTCCTCTCCAAATAGATTTGGAGATGATGTTTGATCATTCAGAACAGCATTTGAGTCCATGCAGAGGTTGGGTAGTGAGGTCAGAGTTTGCTCCTGCAAAGGACATGAGCAAGATAGCTGCCAAGAGGCACTTTAGCACCCAAAGCCAGCCTACGGGTGCAGGCAATGCTGTGTCTTTTAAACATTTTGGACGCATCCTGCTACATTGAGCTGCACCTCACAAGTATGTTCTGTTGCATTATGTCAGGAGCTGACATGACATGAGGTAATTGGATTTGATATGACATAATCCACCCATAACACAACATGTGATAGATGAAAGGACTTTCCCTGAGGCAAGCAGAAACCAGCTGGTACTGTACAACACCTGCAAAAAGGGAAGGTTTTTAATCATCTCCTCCTGTCTGGCTGGGGTGGCAAGTTGTTCAGTCTATGCACATCCCTAATTGAAAACTCAAAATGATTAATCGTTTTTTTAAAATACCACAGCACATATTATTATGTTTGAAACAAATGAAAGGTTCCCTAAATGCATATCAGCCACCCACACAAAAAAAGAAAAAAAGAAAATACAAGCTCAGGTGAACATCGACAATATATGAGATATGATCAGCTTGCTTCAAGCTCTTCTGATCTAAAGCACCTTCTGCTCATTCTTGATATATGCACATGTTTAACCTCCCTTTTGCTCTAAGAGGAGCACGGATGGGCTGATAGCCGTTTAGATCTGATCTTGAGCATAGCTTTTTGTGGTGCTTCTTGCTGTTCTGCCAACACCAAGGACCACTATGCGGTCGGCTAGCTGTATCAGAGGTGTAACTTGGAATGTCGCAACTGAACTCCACATTTGATTGTCCTTTCCTTGGGGACATCACAGTCTGGGATGTCCCCTGAACGGGAAGGGAAAGCCATGAACAGAAGATTATTCACGGCTTAGGAAAGTGTTTTGATACCTTCATTTCTGAATGAAGACATCCTGTGAAAAGAGCTGGAGGGGTTGGAGGAAGACTTGCTTTAGATAAATTAAAAGGGATCTGATCCTAAAGGGACCTGTCCCCTGTCTGCTTTGATTCAGGTTACTGTCATTCAGCCATTTTACAGGCTTCCCTTTCAACATTACTTTCTGGAATGCTGTCACCTCTTCATTCACTACAAATGTTTCAGAAAGGTTTAAAAAAAGGAGTAGTAGGAAATCCTGACAAATATAGGAGTGGAAAGGAGAGGGTGTCATTTTTAATGTATGTGTCCTAATTCCTTTTGGCTTTGATGTATAGCTCGTGTCTTAAGGAGTTTGGCACAGTCTGTCTTGTGCATGTGGTGCTCACACTTCCATGACCACGCTCCTTATTTTTTTCAGGTGCGGCATGTAAAGGCTCATGTTACATCACTCGGCTATCAAAGAGATGAAATGCTCCTTTTTATCTCATTTCAAACCCAACCCTACCTCCAGTATTTTTGTCCTGGGTAAAATCAAACAGAAGTTGCAGATGATAAAACAACAGTGCTTACTGCTGTCCAAGGCTCCTGCTTCAAGTCACACGGCTTTCCCTCGATTGCCACCAGTACTAGCACCTTACAGTCCCATGGACTTTCCTGTCCTCTTCACTGGCCCTGCAGTAACCAGGCTGGGGTTTGCTTGACTTCTTGAGTTCTTTTGTAAGCAGAAGCAGCTCAACTACAAAAATGAGGCATGTGACTTATTATGATGATCTCCAAATATGAGGTGATTTTGCATTCCTGTCAAAGGCTCTGCTGCAGTTTCCTCTTGCTGGTGTTTCCAAGTGCTCCTGCCAAGCATTGCCATCCCAGTGGATGCCCTAGCGAGCAAAGGCAAACTGCATTTCAGTGCTGGCCTTGAACGTCCTTCAATTGGGGTTGAAAGAGATGCTGAATGTTGTTCTAAGCTGTTTCTTTTGTGATGCCTTTAGTATAAATCTCTGCCCCCTTTCTTAAAAGCCAGCTCAGCCACATGAACTAGGCTTTATTTTATGAGGCTCATTATTTTTATATTGATGTTCATTTTCTGAAAATAGTGTGAAAGCTAAATGCATACAGCCCCCTAGACGTTTTAACAAAATCATATTTCAGTTGCAGTATTGATTGTCTATCTATAAAGCAATATACGGCCAGGAGTTAATGTTAACAGTGCACTATGTTAACTGAAGTAATGTAGTGAAAAACAAAAATGAGAGTTGGTCTTGCTTTACTTTTTGCTGCAGTGTGACACCTCCAGCTGAGCTTTATTGCTTCTCCTGAGTGTTAGGTAATCACAGAGATGACCTATAGCTGTTTCCCTTAATGGATGATAAGCAAAATCAGCCAGAGTTCATGGTTGCTAGTATGGGGTGGCACATAAACAATCCTCCTTTCATTGTGTTTACACACATATTTTTTTTTGTGTCTCCTTTGAGCAAGTAGCAGTTGGGTGCAGGTTCAATGTTAAAGTGATGCCCACACTTGGTTACTTCTATACACTCTTGCATCTTGAACCTGTCCTTGCTTTGCTGCAAATGGGTGAAATTTTTATAGGAACTATATTTCTTCAATCATTTTCTCCCAAGAAATGAAGCTTTAAGGGGACAAACAGGAAAGTGTTTAGGCTGCAAAGCCTTTCTTTTCTGGTTACTGCAGATATACAAAATGAGTTGGGGGACCCTGATCTACCTTATCTCCATCTATAGTAGGGGTGGATCAGCTCCTGTTTTCAAAAGTCAGCACTATCCCAGAAGATCCATAATCAGACAGGTTTTGTAGGTGCATTATTACTTTTTTTTTCCTGGAAAGGGATAAGAATTTTGTTTCTGTATATTTACGTATGGGAACATGGGTAAGTAGAACATAGTGATCTGGCCAAAATTACATTGTTCCACCAAAGATGGGAGAAAACCTAAAAACTCTCAGCCATAAAAAGACTGTGAGGGACCCCAAACAATGATCTAGTGTATTCCTCAATCACTGTGTCCTTTCAATTCAAACAAAAACTTTTATATCTTGTTTTTAAAATCCTCCAGTGATGATAATTTTTAAGATTACCCCTGCACTTGCAGAATAAGAAAGTTATCCTGTTGCCCAAACTAAAACCCCCTTAATTCAGTCCGGCCTGTGATTCTATCTCCTACCGACTGTGGTCATGGGAAAAAGTTTACCCCCTTTGTCTTTGCAGCTCCCTTGTATGTGTTTGAAACTACCATGGTGCCACTTTTCCGTATTCTCTTCTCTGGTCTTTCCTGTTCTTGTTCTACACAAATAATGTTTTCTGGCTTTCTGGTAATGGTCTGGGTTTTGTTTTCTTTTCTCTTTGGTTTTTGTTTGGTTTTTTTTTTTTCTGTAAATTTAAATCTCCTCTCTTTCCCATTAATCTAACTTCTCCTGACATACAGTGGCCAAAACGTGAAAAAGTTCTCCAGTAAAGCCTTTACCAGCAGCAAACAGAGCAGAAGGCTTTCTTCACACATCTCAAATATGACAGTGCTCTTTGCATGCCTCAGCATGGTGTTTGCTGTTTTCAGCATAACCCTGTTGATTCACATCTATCTGCCAATCCACTCTAACCCTCAAGTCCTTCTCCGCAGAGCTGCCACCCAGTCTGTTGTTCCTGGCTTGTAGTCGTGCAGTTGTTGTTCCTTTCTGATCTTGATATTTGTTAAGGACAAAAGCTCATTTGCATCCTATTTTTTCAGACCACTTCTATCATTTGCCAGGATGATTTTGAACTCTAGCGCTGTGTTTTCTGGCATGCTGGTAGCCCCTCCCTCTGTGGTGGTGTGTGTGAATATGTAAACATAAAGGTTATACTGTCATCCAAATTGTTAAGGAAAATATTGCATAGTGTGACATCCCAGTCAGAACCTTGAAGAATTTTTCTTGATATATACCTCCTTCTTGCAAGTGAGCTGCTTATTACTACTATACTAATACATATTTTTTCTCAGATAGTTTTGCATACTCCAATAGCACTTTCACCTAGACCGTATTTCTGTACCTTGTTATGAAAACATATAAGCTGCTGAAGCTGAGGTATGATCTCTACCGCTCTTCTTCCATTCACCCTACTAAAGTGCATCAGATTGGTTTAGAAATTATTTGATCTAAAAAAAAAACCCAAACTTGAGTGTTGCTCAGTGTTCCTGGGTATCTCTTAGATATTTACAAACAGCTTCATCTTTTGTGCTTGTATTTTTATAGAAATTGAAGTTAAATTGCTTTTCCACTCTTTCTCTCCCTTCTTTCTACATTGGCTGTTTTCCAGTGCCTTGTAATCACCACCATCCTTCAGGTGATCCAGATGAGCCCTGCCAAAGGCTCTGAGATCTTTTAGCCCACTTCTGAAATGCCACGGTTTCTTAGCCATTTTGTCTCTTCTTGGTCCTCCAGTGCTGACCTGCTGGATGCTCTTTCCTGTTGTGCAAATCCTTGAGAGATGCATAGAGCAGATATTCAGAGTCTGTATCTTAAATAGAGAGGTGAGTGGTCCCACCTAATGGCTGCAGCACTTCTCAGCAGCCAGGAGACTGATCTGTCATGTCTCTGGAGAGTTATCTCACAGTCATGACGAGGTGTCAGAGAAGAGTTGACCTCCTCTATTCTAGCTGCTGAAAGGCTTCCACTTTTCCTGTTTAATCCAGAGATCCCCCAAGCCAAGGAGAAGGCATTTGACTGTCATCCAGTACCCTTTTCTGGGAGGAGGAGCTTTGGTTTCCAGTCCCTCCTGCTCCAGGGACTGTTTTTGTCATTTAATGTGATATTTTATGCATTTTTTGATATGTAAAGTGGATAATTAAACCACATTAAATCTCTTCATAGACCCTCATTCAAGTTTAACATAGCATTAATTTGGCTGAGCTTAATTTACTTTGTAAACTGAATTAGTGACACTTTAATTCTGAATGAGAGTGTGCATAAAGGATCCTAATGTGGATTAAATAATCCAAATTAATTTAAAGTGTGAACAGAAAATGAAGTCATTTTCCTGAGTCTCCCAGTGTAGGCTCAATACATCAATCATCCTCTGCTGCAACTACTCATTCCATGCAGGTAAGGATTCATCTCCAGCAGTTCTCTCCCTCTTTGCTATATGGGCCTCTCATTTCTCCATGCAGGTGATGACCAGATCCTTCCAGAGCACTGATGGTGAGCTGGATTGGCAGAAAGGGAGCAGTGGTGTTTTGTCAAAAGAAATGGATGTAAGTGTGCAGAGCATGCAGGCAATGCAAGCAGCTCTAAATTAACAGTTAAATGAAGAAGGGAGTGAGAAACAGCCTCTCCTGACCATAAAAAGGGAAAGGAAAAAAGCTCTTTCTCTGCTTTTAGCTTTGTTCCCCTTTGCTTTAACCAGCACTCCTGATTTACCCTGAAAAGAAGGACTGGACTTATGATTCCTGAATGTAAAGTATTCCTACAGGACACCATCCATTACTTGTGCTGCGTAAGCACTAATAATCCCATTGAGCACTCTTTCACTTGTGCCTTGATGCTAATGCCTTGTACACCAGATTTCTCATGCATCCCCCTTCCTCAGGAGCTCTGGGGAGAAAACTAAAATCAACCACAGATTACTCAGACTTGCCGAGTGTGCTCTGCAGACCAGAGAGTACATCCTCAGCTCAATGCATGTGCATAACTCCGATTCACAATAATGGGAATTATGTGCTTGCATCCACAGGAGGCTATTCCCCAATGCCTGACATCTTGTTTCATCGTTTATGGTACTAAAATGACCTGCAAATTGTAGAGGTCAGGAGCGAACGCCAATACACTGGAGTGGTACCATGGTTACACGTAGGCTGGAGATCCCCTCTCTCTTACGCTACAACAGTGCCCGGCACTGCTAATAGGACAACTTCTAGATAGTTTTACAATGTTTTCCCCATGGAATTGAAATAAGACAAAAGTTAACCTCCCAAATGCTTTGACAGCCCTATAGAATAGATTTATATCAACCCTACATGAAAGGGAATTAGCCCTATGGCAACAATCAGCAATTATATATATATGCTAGGGAAGAAGAGCAGTTGCTGCAGAGGGGATTAATTAGGAGTTATGGGATAAAATTGAGGAGGTGGGGGAGTTTAGTTTGAATATTAGGTCACGCTTTATACTGTCGCATTTCTCAGCCCACAGAACAGTCTCTAAGAGAGGAAATCCTGCCACTTCGGGAATTCAAATGTGTACAGAGCTGGAAGTCTCCGAAAGGACTTTACCTGGCTCAACAGTAGTGGGGTAGGATATGAAAAGGATGGGACCCTCCTCACGGTGCATGAGAGTGAGGCCTTTGGCATCCCTGCGTCCCTTCCTGCTTGGCAAATGGGACACAGGCTGTGGATAACAGAGCTGCCCCACAGAGCAGGTATGAATATATCTATGCTATAAGCAAGTGAAATACAAATCAGCGACCACCATCTCTTCTTCAGGAGTGCTGAGGTCTTGTAGCCTCATTGACTGTGGAAGGGTGGTTGGTCGGAAACAGAACAATCCTTGTGACAAGTGTGAAAAACCAAGGTGCAGCTGAGGAGGAGACTGCTCTCTGCAAGTCTTGAAAGACAGTATAAGAGGAGGACTTGGTGGGTCTGCTCTTACGTTACTCCTGCAGCCACAAATGCATGGCTCCACAGTAGGGACTTTTTTGTGCCTCAGAGTGCCTACACATGGTTTTCATTTTGTCTTGAGTCTGGAGCATCCTACCTGTCCTGTTGACTATAGAGAGTGTGTCCCACAAGGCATGTGGCAGAGCAAGCCTGGGCCCAGCCTCAGGCAGGGAGATGGTGTAGATATACCCAATAAGTCTCTTCATAGGCATACACATACATCCAATTATAACTGTGCAATGGTTCATTTCTTAAGGCACATCCCACTTTGTGTCGCCTTCAACATCATCATTACAGCTCTAGACGTAGCTCTGAACAATCTCTTATTCTAACAGTGGACAAAATTGGTGAAAATAGGGTGGTTCCTTGTAATTCTTTAGTGTTGTTCCCTAAACATTTTTGAATCTAATTTGCTTTGTGTTCTCCTGAGTTTGTTTTTTTCCCTGACTTACTTGATTGGGTCACTAGGCTCATGAGTGTGATCTTTAGAGCCACAAAATGCCCATAAATTTTGGGGCTGCATTGTCATTGTGCTTTCCTCACATAGACCATCCAGGTTTCCTTTTGCTGGGATTTCTTAGTGCTCTAGTGATAATAGTTGGCAAGAATGTGCATCTACTCTATTCAAAACCTTAAAGACCGCAGGGGTCATGATGATAATCAAGCCTGGCCTGCTACTCAGAGATACTGTCTCTACTTGCAGAAAGTTGCTAGAGCAGGAAAACATCATCCTACACTGTTAGTACCCTATAGATCTCTCCCTCTTCTCCCAGCCTTCTCTCCCACCCACAGTGACACGTCTGCAAGGAGTGACAGCCTGCTCAACACTACCCCTTCAGCCAGGTGAAGGTTTGCCCGAACCATGATGATGCTGTGCCTTCAGAGTGACAGAGCATTTATTTATAGTTAATGGCATTTTTGACCTTCCTCATCTCCTTACTGCTCTTTTAAGTCTGCTTTAATCTCATTACATAAGGAAGTAAGAGCCTTAGAGGGAGAATCTGTACCCAAGCAGGCCAGCTCAGATAAAGCTCTAAGCACTCTAGGGTGAAAAAACCCCAGTATCTAGTTACCAGCTACGTGGGAATCAAGGGGAGTGAAGATGTGACCTGGCAGCCAAGTGACAAAAAGAGTTAGAAGGAGGCTGATTCCTCTCTCTGCTTCCCTTTTGGTTTAACCAGCCTTTTTCCAATACATTTGGGTAAACAAAAGTAATAGCAACAATCAACCACTGACTCCTGTGCTCTTCCCCCGATTGAGGTTTGAGGACCAGATTCAGCCCTGTCTTGGTGAAACACTGGAGAAGAGGTGGCCTCCTGTTTCTGTTTCTATAGGGGACTGCTGAAGGCTGGTTTAGCTCATGGCAAAATTTGCAGCAAGTCTAACATGTCCTTTGTGTTCACAGCAAATGGCAGCTCTGCTTTGGCCAGGCTCCTTCCCGCTCCCAACCTCCCCGAAACAGGAGACCATCCATCCCCACATAACCAGCAGAGGTGGCAGGGATGCACTGGGAATGCAGGGAAGAATTGCGCGTGCTGTGCATAGTATAGACCTTAGCGCTCTGAAAAGAGTTTGAGGTTTTATGTACTTGCAGCTAAATGGGAAATCCCCCTGTTATTGGGGTTGTGGGAGTTTCTACTTGGGTGTAAGCAGCTGGAGGCAGAAGTCCCAGTACCTCCATTTGTGCTCTTCTTTCAGAGATGAGAAGGATCCATAGCCTCAGAGCATTGGGCATTGTGGTGGGTTGACCATGGCTGAATGCCAGGTGCCCACCAAAGCCATTCTATCACTTCCCCCTCCTTCGCTGGACAGGGGAGAGAAAAAATATAACAAAGGGCTTGTGGGTCGAGATAAGGACAGGAGACATCATTCACTAATCACCGTCACGGGCAAAACAGACTCAGCTTGGGGAAATTAACTCAATTTATTACAAATCAAAACAGAGTAGGGTAATGAGAAA
>JANZLQ010000078.1:38423277-38445348 GCA_026212715.1 Elanus axillaris
GCTTGGGAGCTAACTGGGTGTCAGTCAGCAGGTGGTGAGCAGTTGCAATGTGCATCACTTGTATACTCCAATCCTTTTATTATTATTATTGTCTTTTTATTATTGTTATTATTATCATTATTAGTGTCTTCCTTTCTGTTCTATTAAACTGTTCTTATCTCAACCCACAAGTTTTACTTTTTTTCCAATTGTCTCCTCTATCCCACTGGGTGTGGGGGTTGTGAGTGAGCGGCTGCGTGGTGATTAGTTGCTGGCTGGGGTTAAACCATGACACTCATCATAAAAAATTTCTTCCTTATATCTAGTCTGAATCTCCCCTATTTTAGTTTAAAACCATTACCTCTTGTACTATTGCAACAGGCCCTGCTAAAAAAGGTTGTCCCATCTTATAAGCCTGCTTTAAGGACTGAAAGACTGCAATAAGGTCTCCTTGGAGCATTCTCTTCTCCAGGCTGATCACCTCTAACTCTCTCTGCCTGTCTTCACAGGAGACATGTTCCATCCCTCTGTTCATATCTGTGGCCATTTTTGTGACACCAGTCCCTGGGTGCTCCAGGGTGGTTGTTCTGTATCCTATTCTGAATTACTCCTCTCAGCTATTCTCCAGGTCTCAGGAGCCTTGGGCACCTCATTCATGTCTGGAATGCTTTGGTGGAAGCTGGATTTCGGAGGACCAGTACTTCAGGAACTATCCCTTTTTAGAAGCATCCCAAAGCTCATAGAAATTCAGAGATGATCTGTGATCTTCTTGATTCGTGCCATTTTAGTGATGCTAAATTGCTCCCTCTGCCACTCACAGACAGATGCTACCACACTCACATACCACAGACATCAGATTTTTCCTAACTCCTCCAGAACTCATGTTAGAGCTCTTGGTGTCAACTACTTGCCCAATAAATGGATTCTACTCTAACTCCCCCGCTATCCTAATGTTTAGGATGACTTAAAAAATGAGGCTATTGAACAAGAGTGACTAACTATGACTTTACTCCTCCGTGGTGGAACGTAGCAGCTCTGGTGAACACACAGGCTGCAGCACCTATGTGGCATGTCCTTGAGGTAGGGATTTGGCTAATGGCTTTGGAGCAGTAGAAATGAAGCTCCACCTGAAAAGCCAAGAAGGAACTCAACAGAAGTGAATTGGTGAGGACGCTAAAGATAGCTCGCCTGCTCTTGAGAAAATGTCTGTGTTGTGCTGTGCTCACAATTGCTTACAGTCTCAGCTTTATTTCTCATCCAAAGGGCAGCTGCTTGATAAGGCATTGGTTGGGAACCCATTTCTTGCTCTGTAAAGTTGTATCAAATATCCACTGAGGCCATCACAAGGAAACTTTGCAATAGCCTCAGTGGGTGTTTAATTGAGAATACGAGAAGATGTGAATTTTAAAGAGGTAACATTCCCTAGAACAAGTGACTTATATGAAGCAATTTCTACTTGCTTTGCCACCTAACTAAAAGATGCATAGATCATTAAAGTGCATGCTTCCTCGGCATCTGGGATAGTGATCCACTGTGGCTTCATTGATGGTTATCTACAGAGCTTAACTATGAAAGCCAGGATAGTTGATGAACTCATGGTACAGAAGATCAGTAGGATTCAAGGCTAGAAGAGACAATTGGATTATTGTGTTCTGTTCTCATGAACATACAAGGTAGAAAATGTCATCCAGTGATGCCTGCACTGAGCCCAAGGTCTTATGTTTGATTAGTCCATCTGCATCGATCCAAAATCCCTATCCCCCCTGTTTGCAGACTGTTTTACCCAGAAGTCCTATCTTGCTTGAGAATTACAGGAGTGAAATGGCAACTGTTGAGTCTATAAATAGACCAATGCTCTATCAAATATTACTTTGTGATCATATTAATTGAGACCTTTGCCCTTGCCATAGGACAAAGTAGAAAGGCAGTATTTACATTGACTGGAGGTAGCAGTAAATGCTGGATTCTCATGGGCTAATTTATGGTACCTTGTGGAGTGCTGAGGAGTGGAGTGACTGTTTTGACCTAGCAGGGTTAAGCCAGTTCTGTTCAATATGCTACAATGAAAATATTTTTGAAGGATTGTCCTTGCTATTGTTTGTTCTTAAATGAAAGAAAAAAGGAAAAGAGACAGAGTAAAACCAAGAATTGAAAAAAGATCAGAGAAAAACACTGGCATGGAGCTACCATTTTTTGAGGGAGGAGCGCAGGGGGAAATAATCCCTTTCCTCAAAGATTTTTGGGACAAAATAACTCCCTGCTGTGCTTGCTAAAATTCCCTTCCAGCTCCCATTGTCAATGTTAATTGGTGATAGCCCCCATCACACAGAAGCACTGTGGAGGTAAAATGAAAGGAAATATGTAAGGGTGTGTGTGTGAGTAAGAGGCTGCTGTATCATGTGAATGAGGAGCACAACAATGGCCCAGAATAAGCTAATATATATAAATGAAAATATCAGCTTGATCCTTTGCTGGACTTTTTGATGCTTTGAAAGTTCATGTTAATTCCAGCTGCGTGGGTCCCTTTATTAATTAAATGGTCAAGGCAAGCTCCATGTGCAGTACCAGCTACGCTAGCAAATGATGAAAGCACCGTGTTGACATCCTTATTCTAAGCTCTACAGTCACCTTCAGGGCCTGCATTCAGGGTGAATTACTTTGGCTTCAGTGAACTTAAAGAATCCCAGGCTTCTCTCAATAGATTTTAAATCCCTCAGTGCTGTTCACCTAAGAAATGAGAAGGTCTCTTGCTGACACCCTTCTTCATGTTCCTGATAGTAAAAAAACTTTAGAGCTAAGTAGGTAGATCTCATTATTTCAAAGGGTTCCCAGCTGCACTGCTGCTTAGCTTTCCCTTTCATCATCTATTTAATTAGAAAAGGGCTTTGTTTTATTTATTTTTACGTGGTATGTGGTAGAATTTTATTTTAGACTCCTAATAGCCCATGGCTTGTCCGTGTGCTGGAGACTGCAGCACATGTTCCTCGTGCTTGGATGGAGTTTGAGACCAGGTGTTGACGCTGCTTCTGTGGACAGCCACACAAGCATGGACAGCTTTGGTGACACAAGAGGATTTGCTCTGCATGGAGCAGCTTTGTCCTCTCTGTGCACAGGTGGGACCTAAATACAAAAGCTGAGGGTCCTTGCAATTACACTCTCAGTCCAAAAGCCACCTCAGATGACTATGCAACCTTTGTTTTTTATCACTTCAGTGCACAGTGTCTCTGGGTGGCTTTACAGAAACATACTGAATGCAGACCCCAGGGGTTTGCTGAGGATGAGGAGGAATAATTGTATTCCTAAGCAACAAATGTGTCCCAGGGCCCTGTGGCTCTGTTTCATGTAATGATTGTCGTCCCTCACCCTTCCCCTCCTTTCTCTGCGTGGTTGGGTCTGGTGACTTTTCTTCATCACCTTTTCTGCAGCCCTGAAGTTCTGCAGGAGCCAATTCTCTGTGCAGGTAAAGTGATGCAATGAGGTGTTGGTCTCCTTTGGAAATAACAAAGGATTTAGCTGCCCTCACTGAGGAACATTAGAAGTCAATATCTAAGCTGTTCTAAGCTTGTGACCCTCTGTGTCAAAGGAGGGACTTCCTAACAACTCCTCTTGACTCTTGTCTAGATTTTGAACCCTTCTGGAAGCCTTTTGCAACAACACCTAATTGAACACTAAATTAAGACTGCAAAAATAAGGGCAATGGAAATAACATGAAATGTCATTCATGACAGAGAAGGAAACACACTTGAAGCTCTGGTGAGAGCTATAAGGAGAGCTTACTTGGGGACAAACTCCCATGTAACTGGGCCCTTCTCCTCTGGCAGAGCTTGGGCTGGCAGACCCTGGACTCACCTGCTCCAGCAGCTCCTCAGCAGCAGCGTCCAAGTTTGGGTGCTGTGTGTTGGGCTTTCCTTACATATTATGATAGGTTTTGGTCCTTAAGTCTCAGAAAAGAAAGCTTGAGCTGATTTAGGGATGGATATCATTATTCTATAATAATTAGACATTGAATGAGCTTTCCCTGGTTTAATTCACTGTTATTTTACTCTATCGTATCATGGTTCATCATCTGAGGTTTGAATCAGTAATCTAATGACATGCTTCAATGGCCAAGTCAATTCCTCCTGGATTTTTTTCTTTTTTCTTCTTATATTAATAGCAATAGGGGAGATGAAGGCACTGGATTAACAGTTGGGCCCAGTGGCTGACCAAAGTGGTAATGGCTTTTTCCCAAGCCAGCACATGCCGCTTGCTACATGGTTTAATGTGCCAGGTGTCCAGAAGGTAGAGCCAGCTCTTAAGCTGCTTGTCATCCCTGGGTGGCGTCATTAGTGCATCATATGTTTCAGAAAGAGAGAGCCCAGTGAGAGCTGTGCATTGCAGAGCAGAAGCTGAAATGCTGATGCTCTGCCCTTCTGTTGCCAGGAAAATATCACAGCGAAAGGTTGTGCAGTTTTGGATCCATGGGACCATCTCTCCCATGCTGTGCACACTGGTTGTCCCGAGCACCAGTCCCACTTCTCCCCCAACAGCAGAACATAGGACAGAGCCGCCCGCAGGAAAAGGACTTTGCTTTAATTTTTGGGGGGAGGATTGTGTTGCTTCTCTGTTCTTTCTCCCTCTTTGTGCCTGTGCACGCATACACGTGCACCCTGCTCTTTCTTGGGTGCATTTGTTATTTACCTTTTCCTACAATACTAGGGAAAGCTTTACAGCATGTCAGCCTGTTTTAGAGCATGGATGCAAGCTGTAACACTCATATCTTGACTGTTTTATACCTTTCTTTGACCCTCCTGTGTGGCCGGAGGACATGGGGAGGTCTGTAAGAGCTCTCAGTGGGGTGCAAAATGTGGTCCCGGGGTGCCCACAGCCTCTCACAGCCCAGTGTTGTCCCAGGGTTGGTGAAGTAGGGTTGGTCTACACCAACACGGACACCCCAGTGGCATCTCCTGCCTCACTCCGCAGTGACAACATGCCCCTCGGAGTCAAGGCAGCGTAATCAGAAAAGTAATTGGCACTAATTAGAGCTCCTGTGAGCTGTTATGTTCCTCACTGGCAGCCATGTGGCCCTCACAAACACATAAAACTCTTCCTGGGCTTTGTAAATGTCAAAATATGTTTAATATAAACCTGCTATGAGCCCCCACAATGGAAGAGTTCTTCAGGAAATTAATAGGGGATCTGTGTTGGTCAAATATTATCGGGGTCAGGAAAAAAGAAACCCTACAGGAGTGTATTTTTTGCATTCAGTTTTGAGAAGATCTGTGGTTATTTCTCTGTGAAGGGTTCTGTTTCTCCAGTGACAGGGCACACCTTTGTAATAACACTGATGTGTTTGCAATGGGCAAATCGCTAATAGAGTTGCCTGCACCTACATTGCAGGTTTGCCAGCATGTTGCTATGTGAGTGGAAGAGGTCAGTGCAGTCCCACCTGAGTGACTGTTACTCCATCCTTTCCCACCTCTGTGCCTCAGTTTCCTCATATCTAAAATGATGGGACACCTCAAGAACTACAGTGGAAAAAAGCTGGATGGGAATCAAGCATTAACACAGGCGAGGCCACTGCCCTGGCTCTAGAGGCTCTTTCTTTCGCACGCCTTTTCTTTTTTGTGAAGAAAGAGGGCTTTGTGCATGCTTGAAAACAACCAGCTGAGAAACACAAGTGCTTGGACGAGGCAATACATGTGTGTATTTCCGTGGCTGCATGCACAGCCCTGCCTGAGCCTGGATGGTGCAGAGGCAGAGGGTGGGTGTGCAGAGGAAAGATGAGCAGCTCAAGGGATGAAGGAGACTTTCATTGTGCAGAGCTGCAAGTGCGTGGCTCCGTCCTGCTCCTTCAGCCAGCGTGCTCGGTGGGGAGAAGCATCACAGCACACCAAGTAGCAGCATGTTTTGCTTATTTTCAGGGAAAACAGCTGAAATGAGATTTAGTTATAAATGTGCCCTGTGTTCTTTAGGAGGAAAAAGCATGCGGAAGGAAATACTTTTAATGAGGAACATATAAAATTAGATGATTCCAACATGTGCGTACATTATCTAATAGCTTTATGATGAAATGTGCTATCATCAGGGCTCTTCCTAGTGTTTGCAGAATTAAAGTAAGTGCCACCATGTTTTGTGTTTTTAATATTATTTCTGCTGCTCCTGGAGCACAAGGTGGCCTCATCCTGGCTCAGATCCCTTTGTGGCACTGCACAAACACAACCTGGATGGCTGAAGGGCAGGTCAGACCAGGAGAGTAAATGCTTGCAAAACCCCTGGCTGATTCCCAGTTTGGCCAGCTCAGTTTTCCTGAGAGTCTGGGGTTCATACGAACTGCTGACAGAATGCGTGCGAGTGGGATGTCATCACAGGTGATGCATTTGCAGAGGTGACAATTGTTACATCCTGGTTGGAGTCACCAACCACAGAAGAGCCGCCCCAGTTGCTTTTTGGGGTTTCAGTCCTTCACGTGCCACAGGGTGAGAAGAGGAGACAATGTGTGTGCATTGCACTGACACAAAATGCTCCTGTGTATGCAGCACGTGTTTGCTTCCCCCATTACAGCTTATTCCACCTCCCTGAAGGGACAGAGTACAGTTTTCCACTTTGTCACAAATAATAATTATCTCAGCAATAGCCTATGATGGGAGCTCACCCTGAGGAGGCTGCTCTGGCTGCAGGAGGCACAGCAAGATGCTCCAAATGATGCTCTGTGCTATTTTAGCTGTGCACTTCTTGCACCGAGGGAATCCACATAGAGAAAGGGGGAATAAGCTTGTGCATTTACCCATTAGAAAATCTTTGTCTGCTTGGAGTCACACAGGTGCTTGTAGCTTCCTTTTGCCTTCTGGCCTTGCTCTTTGCACCTGCCAACATGGAGCAGCCTTCCAGTTTAAGCATTTTTCTGCTCTCAGGGAGCACAGCAGCTTCTCAATATATATTAGCCTCACATTCTGGCACTGCTGGTTTGCGTTCTGTCCCAATGAGTCCCTTACCATTAAAACAACCATTCATCATTCACCATGTACAATAAACCAGGAGACTGTATGTTATTCAGTTCCAGCCCCAGGCACCTCAAGAAGGTATGAATCTTTTAAGCGTAAGTTCATCTTTAACTTGTCCCAAACGTGCCACAAATTACTTATGTGGTTTGTTAAATGCCTGTAAAACAATCCTGAAATTGAAAATGATGATGTGGCCCCAGCAGTTCTCTAATGTTTGTAGAAGGCAATTTGCTTGGACTGTAGTTTGGACAGAGCTACCCTTCAGACAAGGTTTCCAGAGGGCTTGGCAAAATGCTAACAATTATGATTTCTGCTATCCCAACAAGGTATGACTGGTGGGAATCCAACATACCCAGCCATTGGAGGGTGACCATTTATGGTAGAAAATGTTCAGGCAGAAGATTAAGGAATTAGGAAAAATGCAATTTACTCGTTTTGTAGTGTTTAATGACCACAAGAGGTCAGGGCTTCTGTTTTTACATCTCATGTGCAAGAAAAACCCTGCCAGAGTGCGCATCTTTAAATGTACAGTTTCCTGAGCTGCTTAAGTTGAAGACTGCTACTAGTTGAAAGAGGCCTCTGCACCTTCTCACTACCCCAGGCCATGTTTTCTTGCCTCCTTCTTTGCCCTGGCACAGGTAATTGTGCTGCCATGTGAAGGGTCAGCCCCACTTTCTGATCTGGCTGAAAACATACAGGTGAACCTTATGGTTGCAGTTGGTAGAGCAAAGGAAGCAGATGGCTGGGCAAGGAGGCATGTGGACCATGGGTGGTGTTGCTTTCGGCAACAGCACAGCCCTTAATGGGCTCATGCTGACTATGAAATCATCCCCTTGGACCTGCAACATCCTCTGGCCCTTTAATAGCCCTTACTACGTTCAAATAATGACCAACACTAGTTGTGAGAAGCATGGGGAATCTAAATGGTAGCGATCCAAGCAGCCTGGGTTACTTGAGATAACCAACTTTGATGGGAACCAAAGGACAGGATGGCAAATCCAAACAGGTAGATTCTCATGGGCAACTAAGTACATCTTTGCCTCATCAAATATCCAGCTAGGAATTCAAATTTATTCTAGGAATGGATTGAGCTTCCTCTTGGAGGCATGCAGGTCATTTGCCCCTCTATTCCTACGGGAAGATGTTTCTGCCATCTCTCTCCTGAGAGGTGTAGACACTCTCTTCTGATTTCTAGACTAAGTAATGTATTGCATGCTTTTACCCATGGAGAAAGGATGTAGACATAGGTATTTATAGAAGTCTTTGTCCTTATCACTTGGGGGTTGATAGGGACTATCTATTGTCCTGAGTTTCACCTGAAACTGCATGGAAAGAATCCAAACTCAGCTCACTCAGAAAGTAGTGAGGCTAACCTCAGAACAGAAAGCTTACTCATGGGAAGGATCGCAAGAGGAAAAGCACTTAGGGGACTTTACACTGGGAGAGAAGTGCACCCAGTATCTCAGAGAATGGAAGATCTGAAGCAAAGCACAGTGCACAGAGCAAGCAGCCCTTACAGCAGCCATTCCTCTCCTCCTGTATTATCACACAGGTTTATCCCATCAATTTCTATTCCAGAGTCTTTTGTATGTCACCAGTGATGACATTAATGGTTTTGCTTTTCAAACCTACACTAAAGCATACCTTCCCTAGGGGGTAGCCTTACTAGCAACCTGTATTAGCACTGACCTAACTTTGGAGTACTGGGTCTGTAACCACTGATGAACTCACCAGGCTAGTATTGCTAAGCCTAAGACTGGAGGAATGTATACATTCTGGGGTGTATCAGGAATAATATGCATGGACATGGCTGTGCTAGAAACTTTGCCGTGAGCTTATTCATGTTATGCCAGAATAATAATTTGCTACCAGCCTCCTGCTTCCAGAGCACTGCAACATAGCACCTCTTGGGTTTCTGTTTCTGCTTTACAGCATGTGTCAAGCCCCAGGGACGTGATTGTTTTGTAAAGATGAAACTCACTGCCTCCTCTCCTGAGATGGAGTCAGAAGTGTGAATTCTAAAGGACCCAGTGAAGTCCTAAGTGGCTAAAACAGATAAAATACCAGCACTGGGTACTTTAGCACTCTATACTAAGAGCAAACGGGAGCTTCACAGGCAGAAGGGCCGCCTAAATACTTATGATAATGTCTAACAAGAATAGATGTCAGACAAATAGCAACTATACATCTTAAGGAGAAGCCTTGATGTTTCCTTACCTTGTTGGGTATTTATCAAAGCATAACCTGTAGGTTAGACTACAAAGCACCAGAAAACAAAGGCTCTGTGTTTGGATCTTTCAAGGGGGAAGGTTAAACAAAGGACATTGAAATATGCTATGTCAGAAGATCTGTGTTTCTAGACATCAGTGGAACAGAGGGTTTGGAATAGCCTTCTCACTTCCTTCATTGTTCTTGCCCATGGGTGTTTAAAAAAAACAAACAAACCCCAGATTAAGAAGTGGAAACAATTGATATCTGTTGATGCAGTTATTTGAATAGCCATATGTACATCACCTGGAGCATGAACTATTCATATTCCAGAAAGTGAACTGTGATCCACTCAGATTTCAACATATTTTGCTGCCATAGATGTAGGATCTTCAAGGTAAACTCATTTTCTCAGGGAGTAATAGATACAAAAATGAGTAAAATTAATCTCTGAGCAAATTCCACAAGTGGGACATACGTTAGAGGGATTCATGCTGATTTTTCTTAGGATGGGTAAACCAGTTGTACCTCCAGTGGCACGTCATGGCATTACTGAAATTAGGAGCTCTTTCTTTGGGTGCCATAGAAGAAAACCACTGCCAGGAACTGGTCTGACATAAAAGGATTATCATATTTTTAAAAACTCTTTGTTTCACAGGAGGACCATCATCCAAGATTGACTTTCACTTGTTCCTCTCCTCTGAGTCCTTCCCTATGAAATTCAATGGCTAATATCCTCCTCTTAACTCAGCAGTTTGAGCAAACAGCCCTTCCCAAATTCCTTCCAAGGGTCCCTTCTCCATACTACCAAGGGGAAATGTCTTTCCTTTCTTTGTACTCCAGACTCTGGAGCACATGCACCACATATCGCAGTAGCCTGAGATATGACTTTATCCCATGGGTAGTGGCTGCTTCATATAAAGGTTAAGAGACTCGTGTAGATGCCAGGCAATAGGTCTTCTCTGGCATCAGCCCATTCCTCTAGTTGATGCCAATGCCAGATGCTCTATGGGGTAATTTGTTGACATGCAGTCACATCCCACCAGGCTCTGAATACTTCACCAGTACAAGCAACTCAAAGAATAAGAAGAAATGCTTTGAAAGCAGGAAAACTGCAGTGAAACCACAGAGAAACAAGAAGGTCCCCTTTAAATACAAGTGAAATACCTGGTCTTAAAGAAACTGAGGTGGCTTCTGGATGGGGAGATGTGTCCACGCAGAGGGATTTACGTTGCTGGGACGTTGGTAATGAACAACTTGTACATAATTAGTCTTGTATGCAGGGGTCGGTTACCTCGTACTGATTGCTTTTCTCCAAGGCACCTAATTTCAGCTGCTGTAGGAGACCATACGCTAAGCTAGACATTTCACTGGCATGCCCCAGTACTTGTTTTGTGTCTATTCAAAACCATGCAGTTCATCTCCCATTGCTTCTCAGGCCAAGAATATACTATTCCCTGATGTTAGTAAATTCTGCCTATTGACGCTATAGGTTTAAAAACCAGGGAAGTTAAAAATCGGGCTTTTTCAAATATGTAAGGTGGCTTTCTGTGTTGCCTGCAGGCTTCACATTTTAAGAAGCAACTTTCCCTCTCCAATAGCTAATTCTGATGAGTTGATCACACAATCTGGTGATGATAGTTATTGAAAGGCCTGTAATGTAGAATTAAATGGGTCATTCTGTGTATTTCAGTGATAGACATAAAATATCATGAAAGTTGGGCAACTGCAGCTGGAAATTATGTTTTTTACCTTTTGCCACTGAAGTGAATATAATCAGTGTACAACAGAGAATAAAGGAGTTCAGCGTGTACATTCGGATCGTGGGGACAACTCCACTGTATGAAGTGAAGTTGCTTAACTTTTAATGTTGATTGCTTGAAAAAGCCTCTCCAGAGGAGTTTTCCATTCCCTGGAAACATGGCTAGGATAAATGTTCCATAAATAAAGGAGGGAACACTTAGTGGAACTTGAAGTGATCAGAAGAGACGTGAAAGATGGCCCTGGGTTTTAGGTACTGCATTTCAACTCCAAATAGCTGGCTTCACTGGCAAGCTCCCACAGGCTTCCTGTGACCGAGAGCAGTTACCTGGGGCTGCGCTTCCCATTTATAAATCAAAGGAACAAAGCAGTTTTAATGCACTTTTATAAGCCCCTGTTTACTACAGTCTCAGCAGCAAAAGACCATTTTTTCTCTTGCTATCAGAGGAAACCTGCTTGGAGAGTGACTTTCATATGGCAGCCCTATTTTGTCTGATTTTTCTTAATGCATACTGTATTTAGCATGCAGTTTTTTAATCATTTTACTCATTTATTTTAAAATTGTAATTTAAATATTAACTAAATGAGGCCATTTCTATCTCCACTGGTCTTTCATAGACATCTTGGGAACCCAACAGCCAAAACCACGCCACAGCTCAGAAACAGTGGACTGCTGTCATACCCGGTCACGGTGATGGGCCAGGGATGAACCTCACCTACATATTAATATAAAGCATATTAATGCAAGCTTTAGCATGGGGAAAGGCTTTTCTCTAAAGTCTGCAATTCCCAGGCAGGAAGGAGAGCTTTCCCTTTAGAAAAGCAGCCTTGCTTTTTGATGAGTAGGATCAGCTCCTGTGGGCTTTGTTTGGGGTCAGGGGGGGCTTTTGTGGCTTGGGGCAGGGGGAGGCAGTCCTGGTGTGATGTTGACTGGAAACAAGGAACACAATGTCCTGGGGACATCTGACCTTGAATAAACCCTAAATATATCGGGACAGTGGCATCCCCATGCAACCTGGGCCAGGGGATATGTGTTAGGGAAGTTTCTACGTCATCAGCATCTAGGGGAGCAGGGCAGAGACAGCCTTTTGGCTCTGGACTAGGGGTGTATTCACTTGGCAACAGCTCAGATCAGTGCTGTTTTATTTACTTTCCATTACCTGTGACTTTAGCAGCCTATACAGGCAACATAAGCTCTCCCAATGTAGTGCAGTTCTGGAGGAGCAGAGCTGTGAAAGAAGGCATTTGATGAAGAGGACAAATAATCCTCACTGTGGTTTTGGATTTTACTCCAGAATTGCTTCTAAATATCCATTAGTGGTAGGACTTCACTAGATGTGCTCCCAAAGAGCATCTTCGAAGGAATCCCCTTCCAGTGCTTTGTGCCTGCACCATGATGCCAATGCAAGCACGGTAAGCAAGGACCGTAAGAGGGTTCACTTCCAAAGTGCTCCAGACTAAAATGCTGATGTCCGTGTGCCCCCAGGCACCCTGATGGAGGATGCAGTGATCCTTAAACCTAGAGTGCTGGGTCCTTCCCTCAGACTGGAATTCAGTTGCCTAAATATAGCTACGATGCAGGACTTTGGGGAGACCTGCACCCACCTGAGGTAGGAGCAGGAGGCCGGACTACAGCACTTAAAGTGACATTAGGTGCCTGCATTGAAGCTGAACGCCATCTTCTGTGGCCAGTGTCCCAACGCATCTCTGGGTGACCCAGAGAGGACCAAGCTGCATTCCTGCTTGTGCTGTCACATCCCGTGGGAGCCAGATCAGACTGCTGCAGCCCGGTGGCTTGGGAGGCAGCAGGTGGGGAGAGCCCCAGAGACTTGGAGGGAGGTTCTAACAGTGCACCATGATGGTATCTAATTCAAATGGGATGGTTGCTCATACATCTGAGGCAGTGACTTGCAAAAAGTTTATTGCAGTGAAAATCCTATTACAGTGAACATTTATACAAGTCCCTCGGGGGTTTGCTGTATAGAGACATTAGATTGCGGTCCCCTTTCTCCTGTCATCTATTTAGATTATACACAACCTGTGGAGTGTGTATTAGCTTTTCCTCTGTGTTCAGTACTGTGAGGCTCAGGTCTCTGCTGAGCCCCTAGCTATGATTGTGATTAAAGGAGTTTGGGGCAAAGGGTGGCTTGTGGTGTTAAGTCAGAGACCACAGATAATACAAACAAGATGCCAAGTGGGGTCTGGTTTGAATTCTTGGATAATGGTTCCTCGTGGCTAATTTAGAAGGACTGAGGCTTAGAGTTTCTGTGGTCAGTTCTGCCACTGTGATCTGGTAACAAATCTGTCCTTGCAGAGGCAGAAAAAAAAAGTCAGTGTCATGTCCTCTTTTGCAGGCCAGATCCTGGGGTGCTTATTTAGAAAAGCCTCCCGTTGACTCCTGTAGTATGAATGCACAACATCCACAGGAATGTAACCCAGAAATGTGACCCAATAAATGCTGCTTCTTTAGCCATCAATCTGTTTTGCATCATGTTGTTCCCTCGACTGTTAATCCAGATGTTATTTACATCGGTACAGTAACATTAAACGCTTGTACAGGCAGTATTAATAGCATCAATAACAATACTAAACATAAATAGAGGCAGCACTGATAGTAATACTTCCAAAGCAGCTTGTAATTGTAACAACCTGTCATTCCTTTGCTAACTCGTGCTGACTCAAGATTAAATTGCTCTATGTGTGGAAAGCAACATGCAAAAGAACCCATCTGTGCCAAGACTGTTTTCCCTCCTTTGTATTTTCGTTTGTTTGCTTACACCGACTAGCTGAGAAAATGTCACTGTGCTTTACCCTCTTTATTGTTACCATGTTTTTGACTGGCATCGTTCACAGGCTGTTAGTCCTTGGAAATGCAGTATAGAAATGGAGTAACCATGAGTCCTCCTTACTGAGCAGAGTCTGAAGGCTGGTGAAACTACACTGACTTTGGTGGGTTGACTCCTGATTTATGGCATTGCAATCTGACTTCCCTGGTCAATTATTAAAAAAAAAAAAAGGGTAAGAGTTGTCAAAATATCCTCTGGTTATGTTTCCTGCTGGTTTGGTTTTGAGCTGTTTCTGGCAACTTCAAAATATCCAAGGCAGCCAAATTTCCCTAAAATGGCCCTTGTGTAGAACAAACGCGACCCGTTCCTGCTCCTGGGTGTGAATGGAGTCTCACAAGAAAAGAATTGAGACTTCTGACATGCAACACATCAAAAGTGGCTGTGGGTTTTATGAATTCCTCAGCTTTGTAAAAGGTTTGTATCCTACGAGAAGACAGGTAGGCTTTCAGCTTCCAAAACTGTAAATTTTTTTTTCTTTCAGTGCAGTATGGCAATGTTTCTCATTCTTAATTAAATGGATATGTTTTCATGTGTTAAGAACATGCAGAAAGCAGGGGTTTCCTGCATTCTTTTTAGAATTTTCTGCATGGCCCCATTTGTTCTCAAGCAAGCAAAGTGTAATTCCTATAAGAGAGGAATTTGATATGCCTTTTGCTGGCTATATGGCTTATCACAGATTGGGGAGTATACCTGCATGTCTTCATTCTACTATGGATCAAGCCTTAGGTCATTAAGTAGTTGAATAATTCCTACTCTGTGGTGTAACTATGATAATAGAATGATTGAAGTATAACAAGCATTGAGGAAGATTTGAGAAAACTTCCTGAGTTTAATGCAGATGCAACCAAGGTGTTTTATGGGTTTCTTTTTAAATCACTGTTATTTAAATGTGTTGGCTTGGACTCTACCCTAAAAGCAAACAGGTCTGCTAGACTATATACCTTGCCCCATGTAGCTCATATCTATTCTCCCATGGACTTCAAAAGGAGCTAGGCACCTTAGGAACTATATCCACAGCAGCAGTTTTGGAGTAGGACAGATCTTTACTTTACACTTTCAGTCATGACATGATGAATGGAGCAAGGGGATTGTCACTGTAGGAGTTGTGCAGTGTGGTCATCTGTCCTTCTACTCCCCATAAAATGGAGACAACATTGTTAGCTGCAGAAAAGGGACGTGGCAAACACGGATCACTGACTACTGATGTCTGACAAACCTGGTAACTGCAATTTCAGATGTTGTCATGCTTAAGTGTCTCTCCTGTCCAGGAAAAGTGGATTTGGGTTAAGATGCCTGTGTGTAAACCAAAGCAGCAGAGGAAAGGATGGGCAGCATCTGGAAGGGTCATCATTACCCATGGACCAGCAGGGTGGATACTTGGGGCAGCAGTTTTTTGAGTCACCACAGTAAAATTCAATAGGAAATATCACCTCTTGTCCTTCACTAAACAATATTAAGTGCCTAAAGCCTAGCTACAGAAAAGAACTAAATAGGGGAAAAAGTTGTATTTGCATGTCCCCTTTTCTGACAGCCTCACCTTGAAAAGCACTGTTAAAATTACCGTTAGCTCCTGTCTCTTGAGTTTTCCATTTGATTGTGTCATATAAGTTATAAACAGAATTGTAAAATGAACAGTAAAAAACCCAGCCCAGGTTACTATCTTTAAAGAATTTAAACTATTGCAGCTTCATAGGCACTGATGATGCTGAGTTGAAATTGGTGGCTGGATCCTTGATAGTTTGGCCAGGGGCTGGCCTCCCCATCCTGTTGTTGCTCCCTACCCCCTGTCTTAGCATGTTTTCAGGCAGCTGGTGGAGAAGCATCTCCATCTGTCTCAGAACAAATGCAAAATTTTGAAAGTGGATGTTGCTTTGAGGTGTTGGAGTCAAAGTTGTTCATCTGGCCTGGGTTATAGAAGATGTCAAATGAAAGGATCGTTGTAAATATGCCTTCTGGCCCTTAAAAAAAAACCTGTCAGTTTGTGGGTTTTGGGGATCTTGGACAATTTTGCACAATGTTTGCTCATAATAAGAACTGTAATAAAACTTCACTTTAAACTTTAAGAACCCTAAAAAAAAAGGAAATGGAAAGTAAAAAACTTAAGTGTAGTCTTGGCATGAGTGGTTGTACCTTGCTACAATTCTAGCTGTCTGTAAATGCACCTCTGGAAATCTTTTTCTAAGGAAATGAATTACCTAAGCTTGGGAGGGCTCTTCAGCATATGAAATAGAAGTTTCAAAAGATGGGGGGGGAAACTTCCCTTGTATCATGAACTGTATTTTAACTGTACTTGACAAGTACAGTTCAGATATGTAGCCAAAGATTCAAATGTTTACTCAAATCTTATCTGACCTGGAGAAATCTCTGAGTATGCCAAATTAGGCTGCAATTTTGTGATAACAAGATTCTTCAGGAAAATTACAGTGTTTCTGATGGGTCCTAAAATAACGGCAGCGTAATCTGCTGCAATGTATTCAGCCCACTCTCTTCTGATCACGAAGGGATTGCAGAAGAAAAGTATGAAAATAGAAAATGTTGATATATTTTTTTTTTCCTCTCTTAAAGAATATATCCAGCTGTGAAAAATACTGTATTTTCACTTCTCAGATCCAGAGTTTTTTGTTTCCCTCCTGACAGTTGTGGCCAGTTTCCCCCCAGAGAGAGGTGGTGCCAGACTCTCTTTTGCCAAGAATTCAGCCTGTCCAAATTGCCTTGTGTTTGCTGTGGGATGAAAGCACAGGCACAAGCTCACACATCATCCATGATGTGGCTACCTTGTCCTGTACCTGATCCTTGCCTCTCAGTTTATTCTGTGAGTTAGCCTCTTCCATTGGCACCCTATCTTATACTACACAGGGTGGAGTTTTAGGGGCATTTAGCAATCCCAACGTGCAGATTGGCACCTGAAGTATTTCTGAAAATATTTCTGAAATATTTTGTGCTTAATTGCCATTGAAACCTGAACCCACCTACCTAAGCCCCTCTTCTAAAATAGGATGGAGGTGGCCATAGCCTCTGAGACTTGTACCCAAAAGCCCCATCCATGGGACTGCACCTTACATGTCTCCATCAATGCAGTGTCCTTCCCCACTGAACACCACTTAAACATTAATGACACTGTCCCCATCTGGGCAATTGAATGCAGAAAGCTTTTCCTCATCTGACTGTAGGAATGGGAGGTAAGTAAGGTTTTGCTTTTGAAAAATCTGAAATAAGAGCAAGTCTGTTTTTTGGCCTTGTTTTAGAGCTGGGCACAGGAATGCGGCAAGCTGACATGCTCTCTGAGGCTCCTGGTGGGAGTTTTGCTCCCATGTGTCTTGGGTTCTGTGGACAATATCCTGGGACTGATGCTCCCAAGTCACTAGGGCACTTTCCAATGAGCGCAATACCCCGTGGCAACGTGCAGTGCACTAAGGGCACAGGACCAATTCTTAACACTTTTTTATTGCTGACGTTTTTCCAGGTAAGGCAGTTCTGTGCCTCTTGCTAGACAGAAAGTCTGTGCTGTACAACAGGATTAACAGTGAGCCATCCTCTCTTGTCGTGCTGACCTCTATCATTTCTTTGGACACCCCCTCTTCCCACCAGTCCCTCTTGTGCTCCTGCCTCCTGCTGCCTCTTGTCAGTGACACTGAGGGATGCTCCAGGGGCAGAGATCACCTTGCCTTTGCTGTTTCTGTACTGCCTGTGGCAGCCACACAGTCCTTTGATCTCCAAACCATTAAAACCACTCCTTTTTGGGTTACTTCATCCACCTGCATGGTGGGGCTGAGTTAACTAATTTTTGCAGACTCTTTTCTTGAGTCTCAATTGAGAAGCTACTCAAGCACAGCAAGTCCTGTGAGTGCATACATAGCCTGCATGAGAGCACCACTGGAATTTCAAATGCTCTGATTAGACTGGAGAACCAAACTCGCATGAGTCACTCAGTAGGACTTGGGCGTTGCTCTCCCATCGGTATCCTCTGAAAAATGCCCTTCTCTGGAAACAGCATCTCCATAGCACTCCACAAGTGCTCCAGTGGCTGGTGCTCATTTCATCCTTAATGTAAACAGCACAAAACCTGAGCTGGAATTTGAACACTCACATTGCACAGAATTACAAGAATTTTCTTCATTACTTCTTGGTAACAAAATGTCACTTTGTCTGGCCCCACGAGAAGAGGGTTTCGCTGTACCTCCTCCTGGGAAATTCCTCTTGGCTGGCAGTCAGGAGAACGGCAACGTTTTGAGCACTGCCGCAAGATGCTGCAATTACTGTACTTGTGTTTCTTTGCATTTCAAGCTGCTGTCTTAGTGTCAGCCTGTGCACATTAAACATGACAGTGCTCTGTAGACTCCTCAGTGATACCAGTATCTCTCTGACAAAAGCAGATTCCAGGAACATGGCTAGAGAGGAGATTTTTGGTTCTTCAGCCCCTCTCCTTTTTGCTGGCGGGACTAGTGGTGATTCAGGCATGAATCTGGAGCCAGTTAAAAATACACCAAAAACCTGAGTGTAGCTATGCAAAACATTGAACAAAACCCAGGAACACTTCATAGGAACGAGTTGTGTGTGCTGCAGTTTTTTGATTAAAGAACTAGAATGAAGCAGTGTGATTCAAAGTGGTCACACAATAATAATAATAAATAATAAATAAAAGCTGCTCTGAAATCCTTTAATTGGAAATAAAAATCAGCTTTTGCTAAGCAACCTGGAGAGAGGGTACAAAGGGAAGGGAGGGAGCATGGATTTGGAGCCCCTTTGAATGATCTATTATGCTGAAACTGCTTTTATCTTTTGTTTAGTGCAGTTGTTGAATGCAAAGTTGGCTTCATCTGTGTGACATGTGTGGCAGACGCCTCTTTGGTCTATGTATCCTACAGGGTGCAAAGGACCAGCTGGCTCAGCAAATTCCTCCTGGCATTATTTGCTGCTTATCTTAATACGGTGTGCAGGGATCCTCTGACATCCTTGGGAAAGATGAACTTGCACAAGAAGAGGGAGGCTGGGAAGGAGGGAGCAGGGGGAAGGGAGGTGAGGTGCATGGAGGCAGCTGCCTCCCAGCATCCCAAAGAGCTTCTTATGGTTCCCACATCCCTGCATGGGCCATGGAGATACTTTTTCTGCCTGTCCCCTGCCCTCAGTCTGGCAGCAGGTACGTCCCATTCAATGAATGGACAAACCCCAAGCCACGTGCACACTAAGTGCTTTGGTTACGCAAATTTTCCCCAAACCACCTCCCATGGCCTGTCCCCAGGCTGCTTAGCAGAAGCAGAACCTTTTCTCCTGTTACAGGGTATCCAACAAGCTCCTTCCTATTTATTCTCATCATTGCTTGGCCACTTTGGACCCCCTGTGTCACTCCAGTTTAGCTGAAAGGCAGCACAAGCAGTAGGCAGCAGGAGAGTTATTTACCCATCATATGATGGTGACTGACCTCCTGAGAAATGTGTGACCTAGTGGTTAATGCTGGCTTGGACTATGAGTGGTGGACATTTTTTTTCTCTCCTACAATTTTTAATAAGACTCCTCTCTGATGCAGGAAAGCCTGATCTAACTGGAGTACTGTCCTGTAGATGGAGTCACCCCTATGCTGTAGAGCTATATAAGTCTGTCCATCTACAGAGGTGGTAAGTTTGAAGGTCATTCTAATCAAGCTGATAAAAAATACTTACTTGGATTGAACTCCCCTGGAAAACTCTGAAAGTGATTTTGCTCCAGGAGGGTTCTGGCATGGGATATTCGCAGACGGCACAAGGCGTATTTTTCATTTCCGATCTGCGCCTGTAATAACCTTTATGGCTGAAAGAAAAGTCGACAACTTACAATAAAGGTGCTATAGCCAGAAAAAAAAATAATTCTAATTTATGGTGATTTAAACACACTGTACCTGCACTGCCATTTGAAAACCATGATTGTAAAAGAACTATAACATGAAAAACGTGGGGAGGAATTTATTAAAGGCCAGGCCACTTTAGCAAAGCCAAGATCTGAACTGCCTGAAATGTAATGTGGTGCTTATAAACTAAAGGCATAAGTTATTAACTTAACCTAAATGATTTCAGATTTGTGTTCAATGGACTTGGTAATTATACCAAGGAATTTAAGCTGACCTCATCAAGCCTGCTTTCTCTTTTAAAATGTATTTCTGTGTCAATTAAAATGCTTGAGTATAAAAAGCAAAGTTTTTATAGGCCCAGCCATACAAATTCATTATCGCGCTATTATATACTTGGCAGTCTACAAATATGCCAGTGATTAACTTAGTGTGCATTAGCTGCCAGTGTTGCAGCATTTCAGATAAGTGTGGCTATTGTCTACACTCAGCTGACTGAAATTGCCATGGATATAGACCTTGGATATCCTGGAGAAAGTAAGCCCTTTCCGGCTGATAGCGGCTGTCTGCTAGATGAAACTTATACTGGATACAGAAGCATCACAGTCAATAGACAGGTAACTGTTCTTGGAAAATGGCTGCTGGAGAGGCAGGTTTTCTTCATGGTGCTGGACAGGGATGGCAAATTCCAGGCTAGGATCAGTTCTCGCCTCTGCCCATGCATGGCTGGATAGCTTTAGTCAACAGCTTCCCTACTCCATGTGTTTCCATCATTATATTATTCCCATTTTGTTCCATTTATACGTCTGCTTTACATTGTAAATTTTATGGGGCAGAGACTGTTTTATGAGTGGCTGTTATTGTATTATTGTAAAATATTATCAGCTAAGCTGAAATTTCTCTAACACTTGTTTCTGCTCCTCTGTCTTACCACTGTGATGGCAGTGGTGGTGGGGAGATGAAGCAGATCACCACCAGACACCAAGACCCAGGGAAAAATAGTCCCTCCCTTTAAATCCCATCATTAAAGTGACGAATCAGGCCAAGAAAGGCTAAGCACCATGTCCAGGGGACACCCAAGAGGGCAGAAGCAGTGCAGGGCACACCCCAGCCCTCCAGCTTTGCAGTTTGGTGCCATAGCTGTAGACATATCCTTTGCCTCTGTACCTTCAACATTGTTTAGTTAAAAAAATACAATAATATCTAACCAGCTTGGTAAATATTTCAAAATACCTAATATAAAACTCAGTAAAGGGATAACGTCAATACGGGAGGAAACTATTTCCTCAGGGTAATGGGCTCTTTCTGTAAGATAAATGCTGGAGGAACGCCTTGAGCTGTAATGGTAATATGCATCAGGGCAGGCCCAGGGGAGAGCTGCTTGATGCTGTGACTGGGTATTTTTTTCTCTTGTGCTTTATGCGTTGGCATCTGGGAGTTTGTTTTTTGGAGGTGCTGAGTAGCTACATTCCCTATGGGAGATGGTGGTGCTCAGCACTTCCAAAAATGAGGTCTCTAAAGATGAATCCTGCTGACCTCAGTTGTATCTGAAGGTGAGTGACAGCTGCTGAGCGAGGCCATGTTCTGGAGTAAATGTCCAAAGGAGACAATATAGGGCTTTTCCTCTGCTGTTTGTCTGGGTTCCATCTGGAGCAAGTCCCAGGAGGTGTGGTGGGAGAGGCAAACAGCCTCAGTGGCTCAGGAGGCCACCCTGTTCTTGCATAATTTTTGCCTGTAGCAAGGGACTCCCAAAATGCAGACAGAGTAATCTGGGGAAGCATGAGGTTGGGGTTCCCAAGGCTGGTGTTCTCTTTTCCTCCATTGGTGGCAGCTCTTTGCTCCACACATCCCCCTGAGATGAATGCATCTCTCATCCTGCCTGTGCTGCAGTGGAGAAGTCAGTCCTAGAGGAGGCATCTGGGCTTCATGTCCATCATGTCTGGGCTTCAAGACATCATGTAGGTGAGATGAACCTTACTCTAACTTTACCCTTATAAACAAAATCAGGCAATGTAAAATAAGCCATGTTCTTTTTTTTTTTTTTTAAAATACCTGATGAACTTATCTGCATATGAAGTCTGGCTATGATTAGACTCGACCATCTTGGAAGGAGCCCAGAGGTTTCTGTATGTGATGGTTTTGACTGGGATAGAGGTAATTTTCTTCATAGTAGCTGGTATGGGGTTGTGTTTTGGGTTTGGACTGAAAAAAGTGTTGATAATACAGAGATGTTTTTGTTATTGCTGAGTGGTGCTTACACGGGGTCAAGAGCTGTTCTGCTTCTCCCCCCACCCCACCAGCGAGCAGCCTGGGGGGGCACAAGGGGTTGGGAGGGGACACAGCCGGGACAGCTGTGACCCCCACTGACCCAAGGGATACCCCAGACCACAGGACGTCATGCTCAGCAGATAAAGCTGGGGGAAGAAGAAGGAAGAGGGGATGTTTGGAGTGATGGTGTTGGTCTTCCCAAGTCACC
>JANZLQ010000078.1:38445704-38620030 GCA_026212715.1 Elanus axillaris
GCAGATAAAGCTGGGGGAAGAAGAAGGAAGAGGGGATGTTTGGAGTGATGGTGTTGGTCTTCCCAAGTCACCGTTCATCGTGATGGAGCCCGGCTGTCCTGGAGATGGCTGAGCACCTGCCTGCCCGTGGGAAGTGGGGAATGGATTCCTTGGTTTGCTTTGTGTGTGTGGCTTTTGCTTTACCCGTTAAACTGTCTTTACCTCAGCCCATGAGTTTTCTTACTTTTACCCTTCTGATTGTCTCCCCCATCCCATGGAGGGAGTGAGTGAGCGGCTGTGTGGTCCTTTAGCTGCTGGCTGGGGTTAAACCACACCACCATACCAAGTTGTCCAACGCTTTAGTAGATTTTGCTTTATATTTCAGGCAATGATGGAGCCAGCAGACACCGTTGTTTTTACTTAGATGTGTACTGCAATGTACATCCATAGGAAGCTTGCACCTGTAGGCCATGGTGAATACTACAGTCTCCTCATTTTAGCCAGCCTGCTCACAGTCTCTTTCTGGAAAGGCTTACTGCTTATTGTAAGCTGAAACAAGAGAGAGCTGGGAGAGAGATAGGTGCATTATTATTGTTTTACAGCTAGAGAAATAAGAGAAAGAGAGAGAGGAGTTGTTTGTGGCAAAGGCAAAGACTAAAGGCAAATTCTTATTTTGCTTCAAGCACGAGATGACTATGAACATCTCTGGGAAGAAGATCAGTCCCACTTGGGAGGTAAAACACTTTGGGATCACAAGCATCTTTGTGGGTTCCTGCAGACAACATCTTGTAGCTTAGATGTGGCAAATTCCAAGGCATGAATGGAGGGTGATGTTTTAGAGGTCCTGATACGTATTTTACTCCTAAGCAAATAAAACTCAATTATTGAAGTTTTTGGAATTAAGGAGGACAATTATGTATGCAGGGGAATATATAACACAGCTAGACATGTCACAAAATGAGACTCAAACTGATGCATTATTATTTAATTAGTATTGCTCCGTTTAAGCAAGCCCATTTGTACTTGTACATATCACAAGCCCTTAATATAATCCATTCAGGCACTATAATGGCACAGAAACAAACAATTAAAAAAATGTATCTTTCTGGAAATGGAATAGTAAAAAGTCTTCTCTGGGTCCAGTGCAATCCTTGTCTCTCAGTAGGGGAATTTGGCATCACCCACCAAAAAAAACACATAGGAATTGTCTTGCGAATTTGGTTATTTAGGTACTCAGGGTATACTGAACCTGGTACTTCAACTGTGACTCCCTGTGCTAGAGGCCTGGTTGCCAGAAATGGATGCAATAGCATGTTCATAAACCATGTGTTGTCCTGTATCTGTTAGGGAAAAAACAGCCCCTCTTTTGAACATACCTATAGATTTATACCTAAGGTAGATCTGACAGTGTCCCTGCTAGAGTGCTCTCAGAATGGGGTCACATCTCTTTGAGGTGCTCATGGCACTATCTCTGCTCCCCTCTATGCCCAAATAACTCTCTGTTGGACACAACAGGGGGAAAAGATGGGGACATGATCTCCAGATCACTGTCTTGAAACTCCTGCAGGTCTACTGGGAGTTCCTGAGTGAAAGGATTTCAGTTGTGTTACAACGCAAAAGTTGCCAACCCATTCAGGTACCTTAACCCTGCATAGATGTATTTATATGAACATGGAACTTCCTTTGGCTGTCTTCTGAAATTCTAGAATCTGATTTTACACCTAAAATAAAAAAAAAATCTAGTCCTTATCACTGTTGCTCTTGCCAGACATGGATTGTACAGTGATGCTTACCTAAGTCTGAAGACAGCCTACAGATAGCTCCAGGGAAATAGAGAACATGAGTCAATCCTCAATCTGGTGGTAGTGCTGCAATGCTATGGCATTCGTGCTGGTCTTGATATTAAGCACTATGTAACTTATCAATTTGCCAATAAAAACAGAGTGCAATTGACCTTATCTTTGGGAGGGGCATGGTCAAGATCCCTTCCAGTCCTGCTTTCTATGATTTTTCTATGGAGATGTGCATGCTGTGCTGGCATAGTCAACAGCAAGATGGAGAACCTGGGAGAGTATTACCATTTATTTTTTCCTCTGGGAAATGAAGGACTTCTTTTATTTTTTTTGCCACTACAGCCATTCATTATCCTTGCTTAACCTCCCACCTCTCTGTCTGCTGTGGGCATCAGTGAAGAGCTCAACAAGATGGCAGAAGCCCTCACGCCATTTATATTTGATGTAATAGCTTGGGACATGTGGATGTTTTTTTCCCCCAAACTAGAAACATGCTGTGAAAGTAGATGCCTGGTAACTCCCTGCCTGCTGAGCCAATGGAGCGAGCACAAGGGAATGTTTGCTAATCTAATGGGCTTCTGGCACAGACCCAGCCCCAGGTCCAGCCATGCGAGACTGGATCTGTCCCTGCTGCTGCTTCAGTTTCGAAAGAGCTGAGTAAGAGGGGTGCACTCCCCTTCATGCATTTCATCCTCTTGGCAGGGAAGAGACATGGAGGTAGTAAGTTATAGAAAAGGGGATGATTGTGCAGCATGATGGAAAGAGGGGGAGAAGCACAGTTAACTTGGCTGTTGATGATAAAACCGCTCAGAATATCTCCCCATGCCTAAATCAGTGGCACTTATAAGGACTTGAATGAAAGTACCGCAGTGCCATGACAGGTAAGCATTTGTTTTCCCAGCCCAAACCTAGGCTATGCTGTGAACGATCTGGGCCAGAGACCTGGCCTGACAGCCTTGTTTGTCATTAGAGGAGGTTGTGACAACAACCATTAATCTTTTTTAAATTCTTCTCTTACCACGTATTTTTTTAAACAGGAGCTTGTAGAATGAGCAATTTTGTCTCTATTTCCAATGATCAGTCTCTGTGAAGTCAAGCCCTTATTTATTTATATAGGGTTAATATTTGTGAGCCTCCTCGGTAATGTGGCTGATAGCTTTCTGTCTGGTGCTGCCATCCATCTCAGTTGGGTCTTTCAGAGGAGGCTAGTGGCTGAAGTGAGCAGTGCTTTTCTTTGACTTTGTAATAGTTTGAGTGGCTCATCAAAAAAATCACAATTTCTCCTTAATTAAAATAAACCGTCTCACCTGCATGTGAGAAATCTGCTTGTACCACTCACTGCCACCAAGAAATGCCTTTTCTTTCTCCTTTCCATGGAAGAGAGATGCACCTCAAAAAGTTAAACTGTCCTGATTGTCTTTCCTTTCCACCTTGGCCTGGGCACCAAATGAGGAGTGCACCTCATAGCAATACACAAACATGACTGCTGTGGTGTAACTGTGGCATGTTTGTTAATTATCAGTAAGCAATAGTGTAAGCCGTGTTTGCTACTGGAATGCCGTTGGGGTTACTGAGTCCCATGGCAGCTCCTGGCAGCCTGCTCTTCATGTGGCATTATTCATGGACATCCTACAGCTGGCCACGGTGAGCTCAGAGCGCTCCCAATAGAGCAAATTTTGCTTTGTAGAGAAAACATCTCCACAAGTGTGGGTTGGATGATTGACTGGATGGTGCATGACTCTGAGATGCATTGGTTTTAAAATAAAAAATGTTAAATATAGCATGATGGCCAAGAATAATGAACACTGAGATTCTAAATATAATCAGCATGGAGTTTGGCCTTGTAGGGTATTGGCTTAAATATTCATCATCAACACCAACCTTCATATTAATTAAAAATACTAAATATTTGTCTCACCATATCCAGTCAGAGCCATCCTGGATACAATACATTTCTGCTAACTGAGTGGAAGACCTTCTGGAGAGCTACCAGACAGAAGAAACCCTTAAGGAATCTTTCCCTGCTAAATATTATGTCTGTTGTTGTTGAAGACAGCTGACTTTGAATGGGTTTTGTGCAGGGATGTTTTGAGGAGGATCTAGAAGTCCACAGATGGTTTACATTTGGATTTGCAATATCATGGCTCGATCTTTTGACAAGAGGTGGGAGAGACCGTTGAGGCACTCAGCTTCTCTGAGGCAAGGGCAGCAATTTCTCACGTGAGCTCCTGAGAATATCTGGCAGGCTGGAAGTCCAGGCCAGGTTCTCCTACAATTGCTGAGACTGCACTGAGGGGAAATGTTCTCAAAGGGTGGGTTTTTTTTCATAGTTGATTGCTTTCTGTGTTTTTTTTAGGAGTAAAAGTGTTTGAGATTAGAAAATTCCTGTGGCTCACCAGTGTTTTGGCTTTACTGCCATCTAACCCTAAGGAGTCAGTTGAGAAACCAGAGCTTCAGGCACCTCTGGAAGAAGCTATTGAAGTGACTGATGTCTTAGTAGAGCTGAAGGACTGTTTCCAGGCTGCAAAGAGATGGGCAGTAGGGCTCCATATTGTCCAAACAAGATAATCTGGCATGAGCTTGACCTCAGGGTGCCCTTGCAATGAGCTGGTGTCCACTGGAAGGGGAGACAGGACCACTGTGGGACTCTGTTTAATCACTCTTCACAGCTCCCATAGGGCAGTTATCTGAGCACCTTTGTCCTACAGAACAAAGTACTAAGGGTTGTGCTTCTGAAGTTCACAGACTGTCTCAGAGCCAATAGGACTTTTTGTTGCCAACACACCCCCAGGGGGGATCATGTGAGACTGCCTATCAATGTAAACCAGCCACATGATGCAATGAGTGAGGCAGCGTGGCTGGAGACCATCCTGCTGGTTGTCATCCAAACCATGTGGACTGTAGTCAATTACTCCATTGCCATCTGCTTGGAGAGCCGGTGTTCACACAGCAGGTAGGTTTTGCCTGGAACCAGCATGTCATTTCTGCCAAGCAGGGAGTTAGGGATCAAGAAGAAACAGGAACCATTGAAGTGGTACAAAGTATAACTGGGTGTCTTTGCATGTGGTGGGTCAGCTCCCACATGGTGCTGTGCCTTCTGAAATCCTACTGAAATGAGGGAATTTTGGAGGATGTTGGAGCTCTGGGAGATTTGTTTCACTCCGTGGCTCTTCCATAGACCTCTGGTGATCACCTTGAGCAGCTGATTTGGCTTAACAATCATGTTTTTAATGGTGATTCCCTTGCATTTGCATGCTATGTGCATGGACAGTTCATCCGGTATTGTCCAGTAGGGCTGTTACAGACTCCAGGGAGCAACTTCAGTGACTGCCAACACAATCATTTTGGGCTTGCTGTCTCCATGGACAAGGACAACAGTCAAGAAAGGAATTCTTGATCTATCCTCTGTGCCTCTTTCCTCCTTCTTTAAAATGAAGGTGATACTGCTTTTCTCTTTTCTGTTTAGATTGTTGGCTTTTTGAGGCAAGGGACATTTCTCACTCTTTATGTTTACCACTTTGTACAATATGTGAACACTGACCTGCTGTGCCTCCTGTTATGTGTATATGAATGACCTGGTACAAAGGGCCTCAAACTATCCAGTAACAAATACAGCAGACAGGCTTTTCAATACTGCCTTTGCCACATTGAAGCCAACAGCTTATTAAATTAACTAAAAACTAAAGGGTGAGCAGAACTTAACTCCAAGCAGTGCACAGTGCACAGTGGGGTTGGCAATGCTGAGCTTTCATGATGCTTACACTCCACCAGCTCTCTGCCCTATAGTCTGAATACTCCTTGGGGGCCACTACACCCCCCAGGGCTGCCTTTTCATAAGTGGCCAAGATGGCAGGTGCTGTTCGATTATTACTAATTTCTTTTTTTTTTTACCTTTGACATGTTAAAATATTGTTTCATGATTTACTCCACTTTGTATTTAAATGTAGTGATTAGAATATCTTTTTATATTAGACTGCAGTTTTACTTTGAAGATGAAAAGTGCCATGTATTAAATTATAGTGCAATAACTCATGGGTCCTGTTATTCACAGTCTGCATAACCTGTACTTGAGAAGCAGCATGTTGGACATTCTTCATGTGTGTACCTGGATGCCTTTGTTGCTCCTACAATTGCATTTCTGCAGGGAGCAAAACTGAAAGCATAAAGACTACAAGGTCCACCTGTGTCCTCACAGCTGATACCAGCAGAGGCTCTATTTTGCCTCCTGAAGAAAGAAGAAACCCGCATCCCAACAAAACCATATCTACCCATTTTTAGGAGAAGGTCACAGACTAGGCAGGCTGAAAAGGCCATTCAGCAAAAATAAACTGAGGGAAATATGACCATCTGTGCTCATCTGAGATGAGCAAATGGTATTTGGCATAGTCATAGTCACAGCTGAGTACCATTACCTTCTGTCCCCTCCAGAGACAGAGTGTGAACTTCACCATTTAAGCACCAGGAGGTTTTGCAGTTGAACTGGCACTGTGAGCTGTGAAACCTTGTTGTGTGAACCACAGCCTTCACTGCACAACTCTCTCTATTTGTGACTTTTCTAACCCTTGTGTATATGTAAAGCAGACACTATGAACCATCTCTGGTGTAACTCCATCACCTGCTGTGGCTCACAATTACCCTAATTTGCCCCAGAGGCCCAACGGTGTGGCTCACTGTCACCCCAGAAAGCTGTGAAGCTTGGCATTATGACAAAACTTACTCAGATACTTTTGACGGAGTTGGTGGCCAAATTCTAGACAGCCATCTTAGAGCTCTTTAACACGTGTTTCCTCCTGTCTTTGTGGTTGGTTGGTGACATGGCATCTTGAAGGAATAGTCCAGAAATAGGGGGAAAACTCCAAAGGAAAGCAGAACAGTGTACAAAGGGAGCTCTGGTGAAAGATGCTGATGTGGCAGCACCTAGTCACCTCCTTGTACTACACTCTGCCAGATTTGTGAAATAAAGTATTAAAAAGAAAAAAAATCTACCAAAAAATACCATCATGCCAGATGGTCTGAGGTGCATATAGCTAATAGTAGTACAACTACTCCCCTACTTCAGCTGCTGACATGCACACCCAACTGTAGCTTTTACAGCATCACCAGTGATAACCATGGGCATGGTTCAGTTTCCTAGATACAATATTTAGGCAACTTTTCATGCCATTTGAAGTGCCGTTGGGTAGCTGAGATATCGTCATGGGTTGGGCAGATGTGACCCACTGGAGACCTGTGCCTCTGCAGTGACAGCAAAGTCCAGACAGGATAAGCTAAGAGAGCCCAGATGGACACAATACTTAGACACCTAAATTGTACCTCGTGTTTCCAGACAATTTTCATTGTGTAGATAAAATGGTGTGGCTTTTGAAGTACACAGGCAGTTATATTGATATGAAGTGGCTGGATGTGACTTGGGCACACAATTGCATTTCTATAGCCAGAGTGTGCAATCTGATGTTCATGCTGCCCATCTGCTGACCACAAGAGGATGAAGATCCTAACCTGGATAGAAGAAATGGGCAAACAACCCACATCTGGCATAAAGTCTTCCCGGACTGGATAATTTCCTTGAATACATTTAGATACATTTGAATCTGGGTTTGTCTGTGGGTTTTTTTGGGGCGCCGTGGTGGTTTTGTAATTAGGGTACATTTTTGTTCTCTGGCCACAGTGCTTTTGATGGAGGACTAGACACCCTAGAACTTGGTTTATTGAGTGGTTGAGCCATGATCCATCTACGCTGGCATCAAGGACAGGACATTTTTATAATTGTGCAACTCCATCTGCACTAAGGCATATGCCAGTGGAATGTAACTGCTTCTAAATGAAAGGATCACACGGATTTGCATAATATATATAGGGATATAGCACACAGAAACATGAAAAGTAGTAATGGGCTTATCTAGTTCCTACCTGTGGACTGAGATACCACAGCTATCCTTGTGTATATTGTTTGCTTATTTCTGTTACAAGACTTTCAGTTTAGCTTACCCCTTTTTCACCAAGACATAAGCTATTTTGCTTAACTCGCAACAAGAAGCTATTAGTTACCTTGCCAGTTTAAGATGCTGTAACTCAATTGACTGATTGTGTCCTGGTGTTTTAGACCAAGTCTATCATGGCTGCAAATGTTAACTTAATTTAGGCACTCACCAAATGCTTGTTTCTGGCTGGGGTCCAGCTTTCAACAAATGTTTCAATCCTGAAAGATGTATTCATGGAGGGTTGCTAATTTGCAGCCCTATTACTGAGGACTCTTTCTCCAGCAGGTGCTTCTGCTGCAGGAAAGGTTTTCTGCTCTCTGGAGGGGGCTATGGGAGGGGTACTGGAGAAGAGCACCAGCCCCCAGCGTACCTCTCCTCTCTCTGCCCTGCAAAATCCAGGGCTCTAAACAGCACTGCTAGCTGTGTAAGCTCATCCAGGCTTCAGATAACTCTTAACAGCAAGACCTTTGCATGGATTTGGACTTTGCATGGATTTGCAGAGATTTGGAGTAAAGCTGCATATATGCCTCAGTCAGCTGCGATGTGTAGATATGACTCAACATTGCGCCATGCCCTGGCTGGTAAGTTGTCCTCTGGTGAACCAAGAAAACAAGAGAATTTTGGGATTTAGCCCCCCTCAGCCGGAGCTGCCTGCTTACTGCTTGCGCTTTTCCTGGAAGTCACTGAGAACTTCTTACACCTTGTATGGGGACTTGAAGTGACAAGCGACTGGGTGAACCCCCTCATCAAAAAATTACATTTTCATTTGAATACGTTGAATTAGACTTTGGACAAGAAGCCAGAACAGACTCAAGAGCCTGTGCAAGGAATGTTTTTCTACGGTCACTGTCACCCCCACAGAGGGTGGGGGTTTCTACTTAGACTTCAAAGGTGGGTTTGTTTTGGATCATGTTCTACCATCCAAGATGGACCTTTGATGAGCAAGGGGAGCTGAGCATAGCACCAAAGCACTGGCTGCATGAAGAGCCTCACAGCGTGATTGGGCAGGACCCAGCCTTTATGCAGCACATCAGGGCTCAAATCCAGAGTAGCATGGACACGTGGACAGAGTTGTCGCTGGAAGGAAAGGCTTTCCAAATACACACACAAAAAATGGGACTTGGGGCATAACTGGGAGTTGAAAATCAGGCCACTGATCCATAATGAATCAGTGCAGGTGGACAACTGAGGTAGGATCAAAGATCCCCACCCTGGAGAAAATCGCCAGGCTCTCTTAAGTAGGTAGCTTTCCACAAGAAAACCACAGTTCTTAAATCTTAGCCTGTTTCTACCCCTGTCCCAGGGTATCCACTGTGTAATGTCTCATGAAAAGGAGAGGAAGATTTGCCTGTCCTGAGCAGTGAGACTTCCACTGCTGCCTTTGGGAGAGTCTGTGCCAGAAAATATTTAAGGGGAGTATTCAAAGCAGCAGCAGTTCTCCTAGTGTTTAATTTCTCTAGTGAGAAAAGCACAGGGTGGGCTGCAGATGATCTAAGCATGTCAGTTGTCAGATGAAAGCATTTCCAAATGGCTTTCTGGTTATATTTATGTCTTCTGGCTGAAAATGCATTTGATATTTTTTTCAGATGAGGACTTTTTTTTCCTGCCTGTCTTAGAAAGGGAATTTACTGATTAAAAGTCACTGCATTGACAGCACTGGAAATTGAAGTTCCTTTTTTATCTACAGAACAGGTACAGCTTGTACAGAGGCAGCATAAACCCAGGCTGCTGATGTATCTTAGCTCTGAACTGGGCTTAACAACCTGGAAGGAAGAGGGAATAAGCTGCTCCTCATGGCCCTGTTAGGTTGTTCTGCTGTTCAGATGGAGAACACTGGCTTTAAATCTGGGATAGGAGGTTTTGTTAATAGGATTGTCTGTTCAGCAGGAGCACGGCTGAAAACCTCTCTTGGTGGATTTGCAAAGAAGGTAACTGGATAGCTGTCAGGTACTGACAAGCGTTGATCTTCTGAGTTGGATTTGAACAGCTCAATGATCAGCGAAAGACTTTTCCCACTTCTGAGAAAGTACCTTTAAGAGGAAAGTGGTCTCTGACTGCAGAGGAGATCCTGTTACATACTTACAATGAGGATATCACTTTACATACAGGTCTCAGTCTTTTAACAAGCCTCTGAAAGAGGTCTTTGTCTTGTGATTTAGTAAGATCCACTTTTTTTTTTTTGAAAGATCTGTGCCAAGACCTAAACATGTATAAACTGATTTGGGAAAAATAATTCCACAGCAAGGTAATCGGCTGTACCATGAAAAGCAAGGGTTGCCTTACCATTTGGTGTATAGATGCTGCCTCTGTTTGCAAACTTAGCCAATATTGCAAAAACAGACCTGTAGTAAGCAGCCTCCGTTTTTCTTCCTCTAGTGAGGCCAAAATGCCTTGAGAACAGTTTCTTCTGCTAGACTGTCAGGACACTGGATGTCAATGTAGTATAGGACACTTGTTTCTGCATACAGAAACAAAAACATGAACATGAAATTAACGGTCATTGACCATTCAACAGGTATCTGTGTGCATGTAAGAAAAGACAGGGGGTATATTTCTAGCTTATTTTCCTCAGGAAATAAGACTTATGCGATTTCCATGTCCGTGTATATATCCTCTTGCTACCTTCTAAGCCTGCTGGGCTGTTTCTATCAAATTTGACATAGGTCTCAAGATATTTCATTCCTAGAAGTTTCATTAAAATAGACAGTACAGAAGGCAAACTCTCTTAATGCCTTCCCTAGAGAAAGGTTGCAGTGTTAGCATGGCTCTCCACAGACACCAGAGAATGCCTCCAGAGATGTTAAATTTGTGGGAAAACTGGCTTCATTAGTATAGTTATCTGTGGAGTTATTTGATGAATTATATGGAAAGGTGTCACTGTAGGACTTGCTCTGTATGTCCTTCTGTCCCCGAGAAGGGGTGACTCAGGAGCTAAAGCACAAAGAGGAGATCTAAGCAACATGGATGATGCTTAGCCAACAAATCCTTACTGTCGTACATTAAGGGAGGGAGTGGCTTTGCTTTTCTTGCCTTTAATTTTCACATGAAACTTAGTGGCCATGATAGGTCCCATGATTACCAGGACCTCATAAAGATATATGTGCTAATCAGTTTAGATTAGGTTCCTTGAAGTCCTTGGTTAGACGTTTTGTACCAAAGAAACTTTGTACTTCAACAGGCAATGCAAAATAATAGAAGAAGGTATGTTCCAAACTTGAAAATGCTAATGCTCAAAAAAACACAAAATATTGAGAGGAAAACTATCCATAGTTTGACTTGCTGGAGAACAGATGCAAGTTTTTGAAGCTTTCTCACTTAAACGTTGAAAGGTTTTTTTTGCAAAATGTTTCTTTCAGAGCTTTCCTTTCTTCTTCATTTTCTTTTTTTTAACTAGCTCCAGTGCAAAGAACATAAAGCGAGTCCTTCAAATGAGTAAATTCATCATTAAACTGGGATAGTGCTCTTTATAGAAGCCATTTTTCACTTTAGCTGGCAAATTAACTCCATATAACAGGGAGAGGTTTTGGTTGGGTAATCTTTACATAGCATGCTGTTTTCAGTGTGTACATTGCATGTTATTAAAAAAAAAAAGTGGTGTCAAATATCTAAGGTGGTACCTTGCATACATGGTTGTTGGAATGGAGAGTGAATCCTCTCTTGACTGTAAAAGGCAGCCCCCAGAGAAAGTTCCAGCTGAAGCCCTAATAGAGGCTACAATAGGACCTTTGGTGGCTCTGTGCCACTTGAGCCAAAGTGGTAATTCTTTGAGATGGCAGCTGTTATGAGCAACTATCTTCAGTAGGTCCAGCAAGTATATTTGACAGCGTTGCATCTCCTTTTCAAAACATCTCCCATGCAGGGGACAAGCCCCATTTGCCCTATATCGTGGTTTGCTACAGAAGGAAAATTTTGGCAAGGTAGAGGATCTGTCATGTTGTGTGTGACTAGAGGCAATGCAGTGCTGTCTGGGGGCTGTTTTTGTGCAAAAGCAAAAAAGTTCCCTAATGATTAATAATCAGAAGGTGTGGGGAAAGGGGAGAGAAAGAGACCAGCTAAATAGTTTCAGCTACGCAAAATTCATGTGGTCAGTAAATCAGTTAATAAACCTGTCTGTTGGAAATGCCCCGGTTTACACTGATCAAAACGTTCCAGCAGGCAGTGCCCCTGAGACCTTACAGCTCAGCAGAGAATTGCAAACTGTTAATCTGAAAAATATTAAGAAGCAAAGCACAAAATAAAACAACCCTCTCCCCCTCCAGCCCTGAAGTCAAGTGTCTGTGGTTCTAAATGCACTTTGTCTATGTCACCCCAGCTGCTAAATGCTTTCTATTGATTTCTTTCTTACAATCTTTTTTCCCTTGTTTTTTGTACTTTTTCCCCCACTCTCCCTTTACATTCAGTACACTTGTTCTATAGGTATAATGCATAGCTGTTTGTGACCATTTGGAAGATCACAGCCCTTTCTGTTGTCTGAGCCAACAACACCTTGGGAAGCAGATGCATTTTCATTGTTCCAACAGGGGATATTCAGCACAGCAGCTGAGCAAGAGGGGGATATCATCATATCCCATATATATGCTTCCATAGCTTCCATCCATCCCCTTGCATATGGGAAGGAGCAAACAGACTGGCATTTCCATCTGCACCAGTCCCAGCACCACACTTGCGCTGCACGTCTCAGAGACCCCCCCAAGGTCAAACAACCAGACTTTGTGTGCTGCTGTATACCCTTCTGCTGGCTTCACTGAGACCAAAAATTAGTAAGTATCCCATAAAACTGGGCTCTTTTTCACACCAACATAAATGGTTAAGTAACAGGGAGCTTTAGAAGATTTCATGCAGTGGCAATCTAGTTCGAATGACTCTGCGGCCCGTACCATCATATAACTGTTTTGTCTTTTCCCTTGCCTGCTTCCCCAGGGAAGGAGCCCGCTGAGATTTTTCCATCGGTGTGGGAATGGCAGAGGAGTGCTGGTCAAGTGACATGCGAAGCAGCGCACATTGGTATGGGCTGGAGGCTTCAGAGGGGATGTCTTGCAGGAGGAATTCCAGCTCTGGAGGGTTTAGTGTTTGTGTGGGTTGTTGTGACTGCTGTTGTTTTCTCCTTTGTTTTCTGCAGCTCGGTATATTGTTATAATACAGCAGAGCAGCATGGGAGTTGTTTAAGAAAAACATGTTCCCCCCTCCTCCCTTTAGGAGCAAAAGGGAATACACTTCCTCTAAGATGGAGGTAAAACGTGGTGTGCAAAGGTATGAGCCACCTGGCTTGAGGTATATGGGCAAGCTGCTTTCTCCCCCCTCCCTGCTTTCTCACCATCCATCAGAGCTGAGATCAATTCAAGCATCTTGGCCGCAAATTTGGTTAGTGAGCAGGGAAACTATGCCTTTGTTCTGATGCTGGCAAACCTCAGCAAGCTTGATTATCTAAAATAAAACCATCTGCAGCCACTCTAATCAATGGCACATGCATAGCAGGAAAAGCTCTAAGCTCATGGCTTGTGTAAAATGTTCATTACATCAGACTGTTGTGCTGTGGGAAAGAATTTATGGGTGAGAGCAAGTGGCTCGGTATTACCCAAACTTGTTGGTGGGACACATACCCCACTGTGTACCCTGTGACAGTTGTCCCCTCCGGTGGCTGGTCAGTGAAGATGAGGCTACTGCAGCTACTGGCTGGAGGAATTGCTCTGAGTGCCAGGGTCATTCCTGTGGCACTGCCGGTCCTGGATTCAGGACTCATGACATGGTGATGTTTCCATCAGGCTTGGAAGCCGGGGGCTCGTATTCAGCTCCTTGTCTCAGGGGTGAGCTGCGGTCTGCTGATGCCGCCAACCATGTGGGTCTAACTGGTGACCATATTTTGGTTCACAGGGCCTAACTTTTCAGGCATCCTTCGCAAGCTAAAGCAGATATCCAGGGTGGCTTGCCAGTATAGTAGTCAGCAATGCATTACTTACACAACCCTTGCCTTTTAAATGTGTCCCAGCCTGGACCAGAGCATATAGTACAATCTTCTCCCTTGAGAAGCTCAATGCAGATACCATATCTAGTTCCAAGAGCATTTTCTTAAAAACTGATGGCAGATCAAGTTCCCATGCTACTGCTATATTGCCCTTTTCCTACAGCCTTGTGCAATGCAGCTGATGATGCACCTGCCAAGACCAAATATTTCCTCAGGCATGGAAAAAAATATACCCCTTCACCACTGGAGCCTGCCCTAACATTATAGAAGTTGTTTGCTGCCATCTTTTCCCATTTGCACTTTTCATGTCAAACTACTGTGCCAAAATTGACAGGCATGGCAAAGCTGGGACACTGAATCCATTACTTTGGCTAATGATAATCACAGCGTCTCTTCCTCTGAACAGTATAAAATTCTGGTCCCCCATGGTCTCTTTGGAGCAACATGTAGCCTGGTACTTGTTAAAAAATTTCTTATCTTTTTCCTTGTGTTTGAACAAATGTTGAACCTGGGAGATCCTCTCTGAGTTTGTGATCTTCCTCCTGCAAAACCCACCTCTTTGTTCAGCAGTACATGAAGTGGTGGTAGACACAGTTGCTTTGTATTCTGAGACAGCACTTAAAACTAGCCTTTTCCCTTCAAAATCTGATACACAGGTCAAAGGGGCGACTGGTCACATGGTTTCATCTACACACTCTTGACAGCTCCCATCCTCTTCTGCATATTCATCGCTGCCTCTTTCACTGCAAAATGATGTACTTGAAAGTCTAGTCCACATCTGACCACTTTGGGGACTGATTTATGATAGCAGAGAATTTTTTCAAATTGTATTAATCTTTAGGTATTGAACATGGCCCTGGGCTACAGCACATAGGTTTCGGGCTTGTATGCCTCTGTTTTTTGAAGGGTTATTATGTTTATAGTAAAGATTGATTTAATCAGACAAAATCTCCCAACCTAGAACCAAATCCTAATTTAGCAAACCAAATCCGCTCAGCAAAGCATGTAAGCACATGGTTTATGGCAAGAAAGTGCTTAAATTGTGATAGGGTCAACAGTTTTGAAGGATTTTCTTAGGGAGCTCTGCTGAACTGGGTAGGGTGAGCGGAAGAGAAAATCTCTGCTACTTCTTGCACCAAAGGTAGGTCACTTAGGTACAGTGAAAGCGGTGGTGGGAGCCATGGTGATCAAAAGCAGGCTGGCTTCTTGTCTCTGCTCATAGAGGCCAGTGCAGTATTGGTGGTGAAAGCTTGACAAGGCTTTTTGCAGACCCACTGGCTACTGTCCCACCACCTTTAATGCATGCACCCAGCTGTCCCACCAGCTTTAATGCATGCAGTGGATCTGAGTGCTTTGCAAGTAATTCTATTGCTCCTGTAGAAGATACTTTGTCAGGGTGACATCTTCTCTAGAGCAAATAGGGCAGCTGGGTGGAAAAAACCCTTCCAGCCTCAGACACAGGAACAAGACACCCTGCGATCACTAATTTGCATCCGTATGAGAACTCTTAGCCCACAAATCTGCTAGTTTAACCTCCACTGAGGAGAGGCTCAATTAATGCAGGTTGCCCCAGCCTGGGATTGTTCACAGGGGCAGCTATCATAGGTCAGCTGTTAGGCTGAAATTTGTTGCCCTCCAGTAACTTTGCTCATGTTTCCAAGCCCTCAGATTTGCTACAGGCATATATGCAGCTTTGATATTTACTTTTCTGTAACACTGTTTGACCGTTCACCAAAGGGAGATTCTGAATTTGACAACAGTGCTCAGCAAGGGTGTGAATTTCCAAGTTTTACGCTCATATGTGCAGTTTGAAATTCATCCTGCTGTTGGTTAGTTACATAAGGCTTTCCAGGGAGGGAACAGGAGCGTTACCTTGACGTTCCTACAGCGAACCCACACAGCGTGAGCTGCAAACTGTGACTGCTCACAGTGTAGCACTCAAATGATCTGCAGACTGATTATGATTCACCGAAGAAACCTGCAAATAATTTTAGATGAAGAGTCCAATCAAGAATCTATTTGCAGACAATTCACAAACACAAAAAGAAGTGAGATTCATTGGATAAATTATGCATTATGAATTATTCATTCAGCTCCAGTTAATGAGGTAAATGGTACTATCAGTGTTTAAAGTTAAGCTCATTTGTATATATTGGGCAGATCAAGGCCGAAGTAAGAGATGAGCTTTTGGGGGAATAACCTGGGCTCCACAGAGTTCAACAGCAGAACTACTAGCTACTTGTGCGACCAATATTTCATCCTTCAGTTGGAATGTAACAGCATGTCTGTGCTCTTGAACCAGAGTCAAATAGAAGGTATTCCTAATGCCAGGTTTGGGTCTCCACATTAGATGCCATTCTACGGGACAATGAAACCAAGACATAAATCATCAGCAAGGAAAGCAAGGTTGAGGTGGCTTCTTTAAAGGTTTTGTGATATAATCAGTATGAGGATTGGCCTGAGCTCGAAATCTTGGGTCTTGACTGAGTTTTTGCAAGAGTTAAGTGATATCCAGACACCCATCTGTGTTACAATATGGAAAAATCCTGTTGAAGGAGGAATCATGAAAATTTGAGAATGTTCTAAAGCTTTCCTGTTTAAATGAGCTTACTTTGACCAACATTTTAAGACTTCCATACTTAAACCTTGGCTTTAGACCAGCAAAGCACTTAAGCACATGCTTGACTTTAATCACATGAGTAACTCTACTGAAATCAAGGGGAATACTTCTATGAGCAAATGTATATGTAAGCATAAGTCCATTCAGAAAATCCAATGTAAAAGGTTTGGGTTTAGCCACTCAGAGATTTAATCAGAATTAAATAAGAGGTTGAGTGGATATTAATTTCTTCCAAAACATTTTTCTTTCAGAGTCTCAAGATGGATTTAGTACCTTCATTTAATCACCCAAGTTTGAAAGTTTTCATTTTTAATCTCCTGAAACCTTGAATAAAAGAATTCAGAGAATTCTTCATGGAATTGATTATTACTTTACTGGAAAAGCCCTTAATCCCGAATCTAGCTTTTCCTTTGTATTTTCAAATTTTGAATTTTAAAAAACTGATTTCTATTTGTTCCAGGCCTTGACATTTTTTTATAGGAAATGACATTGTCAAGAAACAGGTTTTTGACATTGCTACGCTAAATCTTTAGCAGGTAATGCTTGAAATTACAGGCCACAAATCTCGGTAAGTGCTATTTACTAACATGATAATTGTGGAACAGTCGATGATGTGTTAAGTACCATGGAGTGGCAGTATAATTACAGTACATGGCACGTTACAATATAAATATAAAGTAAATACATGATTATTTCTGGCTTAGGTCACATGGTAAATACTAAGTGCAATTACGGCACCAAGTAATCTGCAGGAACGTGTAATTACTCTTGGGCTCAATTCATTTACAAATCCTTGTCCAGCTTTTCACACCACATGGGTTGTGGAAAATGTGGAAAACAGATTATTCATGGCTGTGATAGCTTCCTTATTACCACAGCCAAACCTTATATATGGATGATGGCTCCTCTGCCCTCTCCCGTGTCCCAGAGGATGGAGGTGAAGGTTGGAGTTATCAAGGCAGCACCGTGTAGCCAGATGTCCATGGAAAGGTGGGCCAAGAGCTTTCTCCAGCTCATTTGACAAACTCAGCTGATGTTATCTAAGAGTTTTCATCTCACCAGTTTTGCTTTAGTGAGATCATCTTGCCCCACTTTTGAATTATCCATCAGCAGCATACTCTGCCGTGCTCTGCGTCCTGGAAGCCAAAGGCTACAGCTGATTGCTGCTCATCACACACTGGTCCCAGGCTGATCCAGGAGCCTGCCATTTTGTAATCTCTAGTCAGATCCCTCTGCTCTATTAGCTAATAGGGGCTGAGTGGGATGGCTTGGATGATACAGCCAACATCTCCTCAGGCTCAAGAGCAACAGATGGCAGCAGAAGCACCCAGTGTATATGGAAATTCTGTATACCTAATGGAGAGCAGACATTTGAATCAGATGGTGTGAAACAGTCAGTCTATGAACAGCCACAGTGCATGATACTTGAAGAAAAGTCTATAAAAGAAAGGAAGAAAAAGAAGGGGGAAAAAAGTTTAAAGCCACCAGAGCATCATTCTCTTTATCCAGCCAAGAGGACAATATGGTGCCTCCCAGGCACCTGGAGCCTCAGAGACGGTGATCCCCGCTGTATTTTGCTAGGCAAGATTATTAGTATTAATCTTACAGTCTGTCAACAGGATCTGAACCTGGGACCTTCACTGTTAAAACCCAGATCCCCTGAGATAACATTAATGACTGCAGCTGTTTGCCATTAGCAAGTCATGCTCTCTGGGGACTGCTTCTGGGGTAGCTGGGATTTTGGCTTGTTTCTTTTAGGGTCAGCTGTGAGGCATTTGAAGTAGAGACGGGAGGTGGGGAATGGAGTCAGACGCAGCAGGAAGCTGCCGTGGTCTGTGCCGCTTCAAACCACGCGGGAGGTGCCAGCTCCTGAGTCAAGGCGGCTGATAGCTGATGGGGTCTGATGAAAAGAAAACTTCCTGAACTCAAGGACGGGCATCTCCTGAAGCTCTGAAACTCTTGTGACACTTGGGTGCCAGAATATCCCAACTGCAGAAGCAGGCACAGGTCGGGTAAAAGGCAATGTAGCTCTGGAGAGACTGGGGAGGGTTCGGAGCAGACACTGCTGCATTTTGGCTGCCCTCAAGAGCTAAATTGATGCTTCTTGTCTAAAAACTGCTTTCCTGCCCTCAGCAGGCCAAACACAACTTCCAAGGCTGGGGAAGTAGATCACCCCAAGGCACAGCAAGCATCCCATGCTGTGTTGCTCTGCCATGGTCTCCTCACACTTCCCTCTCCCAGCAAGGGGAAAGGCCGTGCTGCTGAGCCAAAACACTGGAGAAGAGATGAAAGGATGTGATCTCTCAGCATTTTTGTTTTATCCTTCTACGCTCCCTTCTGTTGTGCTTTTCTGTTGCTTGTTTAGTCCTATTTGGTTCAGTTTTTCTCTGTCTCCCTTGGCCAGAAGAGAGGTGGAAATAGCAAACAGCCTAAGGAAATATTTCCAGTTGTGTTGCACACACTGCAGTGCACACGGATAGTTAAATGGAGCCTTGGGGCTAAAACAGGGGAGAAATAAGAGAAACACCGATGATTCTGATTTAACTTCAAAATGCATCTGTATCTTGATAGTAAACCCATTGAAAACTCCTCTAAGGTTCCCAAAACTTTGGATAATGGTTACAAAGAGTTATCAAGTTAGAATTCCTGCCTTGCATTAGGCTGGAGTATATAATTGCATGTTATATGATTATGGAATCAAGAGAAACTCCAGAGCAAGAACCTTCTTATTTGTTGCACACCATTTGCTTATCATGAAATGCGAAATGCACTTAAACTTTGCTACAGCCTTGAGAAATCATTATTAAAATCTGTCATTGCAAGCGAAGACTCTTGCTTACTCCAACCACAGCAAAGGCAGTAACGAAGACAAGAATTACATGTTACCTAACTGAAGGGAAAAGTTCCTTGCCCTAGTTCAACAGACTAGTATAATTTTTCAAGATGCTGTGTCTAATGCTAAGTGTCTGAACACTCTCAGGTTGTTTAGAATCAATTGGCTTAAATCTTGTGTAATGAAAGTGTATTTGCCAAATAGGCTCAAGCTTATTGCCATGCAAATTAACATTTGCAGGGACAAATTTCTAAGTCCTTCCTCTCTTTGTTGCTTCCAAGATGTTATGGATACAATTTTGCACTTGCAGCTATGTGTGGGTGCAGTTCGTGTCATTTAAAACTTCTAATTATGGCATCTGATTGCACCCACGTATCTTATCAGCTAGTTAGACACGTCAATGACACGCACCATAACTACAAATAACTGGGGGTACAAAATTGCATCGGCAATTATTTGCACCCACTGAAGGAGAGGATGGATATAAAGCAGGCCATTAAATAGTTTAAAATACTTTTCTTACAGTAGCATAAACTGCTGCTACAGGGATATTACCTGCAGGAACGTAGAACAAACATTAGGCTGAATTTTGAGCAGCAGCTGGGTTGGCTTTGTAGCACGAATCTAACCAAGGTTCCCTTTATAGGTGCAAAGTGTGTCAGCCAGGTCTGAGTTTACTTACCTGGCTTCCTCTCTTAGCTCTGCTCAGGATCCTGATAGCACCAGCACTGAAACACTTCCTTCAATCCAGCTGAAGCCAACAACGACACTTATACTGAACCCTTTAGAAAATGTGCTCTGGCAGTGTCTGAGCCGACACCTGCAAATTCACTGTGAGCACAGTCTGGTTTTTTAAGCAGCCTCAGGGCTTCTCTTAGCAGCCAGAGGAGATATGTCGATGGGGCTTATGCTTATATTTAAATTTAAGCTTGCAAGAGCTCTGCTGAATAGGGATATAAATGGAGTGAGGACAGTTTAAGCAGAAAGAAAATTAAGCTCTACTCAGGATAATAGGACCTTACTATTATTAATCCAAATAACAAATTGTAGTCATCTTTGGGACACCTCCCTCTGCCCTGATCTCTGTGATCTTGCCATTCTTTCCTGGAATTTTCAAGAGGTGTCACCAGCACCATGGCAAAATGTAGCAAATACTATGTGATTGTCCTACACCTTTGTGCTAGTCCAACCCTTTGGTACTTGGCTTAGAAACTGATCCTCCACTGGTGCAGTATGGAAGGATAGTCCCCGACCCAGAAACCTTCCAGGTTGATTCAGTTCCCTGTATCAGGCATGGGACATGCAAACAGCATTTGCTCCCATAGATTCATGAGTGGCTGAAGGTAGTAGAGGTACTAACAGGAGCTGAAATACTGGTGGTTACATTTTGAGCACAGCACTGTGAAACCAGATCTGGTTTAATGTCTTTTTTTTTTTTTTTTAAATAGATGTCTTTTAAGTGATAAATATCCTTATTCAGAAATGGTATACATTTTACCATGGATGTTTTGCTGGCTGAATTGAAGTGTCCCACAACAACCTAGGTGTATGTGTCTTCAGATTTTTTTTTTCCCTACCATGAATACTTGCAATTTTTCAGGATTAGATCTGAGCTTTGCGAAGCAGCTGTTAACATTACAGAAGCTAAGCTAGAGGGGGGTTGCTCTTAGAAGGAAACCCTCTCAAAAGTGGAAGACAGTAGGGAGCACAAATATTTACATCTGCAGATACCAATGGTGATGAAGAGGTCATATCTTGGAGCTGTACTGATACTAGCTTCTGGGAGTCTGGCCCTGACTCTTTAAAAAGAAAAGGAAAGAAATGAAAAAGAAAACCTGGGAGGACTGTCTTCTGTTCTCATTTACCCTGGGGTAAATCCAGAGCAAATTCAATGATCCAAATGGAACTAGTCCAGATTTCCGCTGGCCTAAATGAAAACATTGTTTTCATATACTAGTGGGGAATTCTGCCTTCTTTAATATCATACTTTTAAATTTTGCAATCACCATGGGACACTGAAATTTTATTTTTTGGCTTATATTTTACCCATGAAAGAATTAATTGCTTCAGCTTCCTAGAAATCATTGCATGATTCAATTTACTCTTTTTCGTGGCTTGTTCGAAAGTTGGGCTTAGTTTTCACCACAACTGCTCCCTACTCTAAAACATTATTTGTATCCATAAACTACTGCATGTAGGGAACAGCCAGTGGAGAAGTAAAATAAACACAGTATTGCCTTTTAGCTGGAGTTGCACTCTGCTCCCCAGAAGGGATAACATTTATAAATCAAACATGAGTTTAATTAACCTTCTGTCTTTGCAGAGGATTACGAGGGCGGGCACAGTCACACTGGTTTGAAGATGCAAGGTGCTCACACCACTGCTTCACAAAATTTCAGGGATTCAAAACAATAAAATAAAACATTGTTTAATAAACTAAGTTCTGGGTTCGGGACTCCGCCAGTGCTGGCCCAAAGCCGTAAGAGCCACGATGAAGTCATTTCAAAGCAGCGTGAGATCAGAACATGGTGCCCAAAGTGAGTATTAATGCTTTTTACCCTGCAAAAAAGATTTTTTTTTTTTTTCCGCAGATGAAAAGACAGTAATATATGTTCTGGCATTTGAAAGGGGTTTGCATATACTTTACCATCTTGCAGTCTGCAATCATACACACTTATCCTTAACCCGTCATTTCAGCGAGTGACACTACTGCAGTCAGACCCTCATTTCTCCCTATTGAGAGAGAGAGATGAAATTCTTCTTTGCTTTGATAAAATGCTGTATCCTAGTTGAAAGGCATCCTTCCTGGCAAGCCCCTCTTTGTGCAAGTAGGCAGTTCAGTAACTATTCCTAGCCTAAAATTAACAGTTAGTATAAAATCAGTCAAAGAGGATAGCAGACCCTTTTGCAATGAAGTTAATTAACAACATTAATCAAGATTTGGGTGCCTTTTGAGAAGAAGAGCTCTAGCTCAATCACAAGGTGTGAGTGTTTGATGCAAGAAGCATGGGGTGCGTTTCTGGGTCTATCGCAGTAGGGTTGCATATGATGTTCAGACTGATTCCTGTGGCCTTTAAACTATAAGTCTACCAGCTCTGCCTGTGCTGGGAACACTTTCCAGAACATTTGTGCCATGGATAGTGTCATTTGAATGACATTATTTCTAGAGGCAAAAAAAAGACCTGCTGTCTACAGGTTACCCACTTGCATTCTTATTTTCATTGCTGTGTCGGTTATAGCTCCTGGGAGCTCAGGCTGCACAAAACCTCTGAACTTTGCTAGCTCGATGCAGGGAGCTGGTGCTGGCAGGGGAGGAGATAGGAGAGCTTTGTCTGATGTGGTTGGGGCATGATCGTTTCCAGAATCTCACTGAAGAAGACTGCAGATGAAGATTAACACTGATGGAAGTGTCAGCCTCAGTTTTCTGATTGACAAGGAACTGATTTCCACTTGGCAAAGGGTGTTATGAAGGTGGGCTGACACCTTTGCCCAGAAGCCCTAGTCCATGGGGTGGCTTCATTCCTCCACACCTGCTCGTGACAGCACTGATATCAGCAGGTATCAGCTTGGGAAAGTGTTTGGCACTCCCAAGCACCTGGGAGCCCTGGCAGGGCAGGTGGCTCTGCTTTTTATAGAAAAACACAGCAATGCCTAGGAATCAGGCAAAAAGTCTGGGCCCTGGTCCCCAAGGCTAGGGAGAGCCCCAGCACTGAAAGGAAAGAGGGGGCTCATGGGTGGTAAAGACAGATTTACTCTTGGGGAAGAGTTCATTCCTGCCCTGATGTCCAGTAGGAGAGAGAGAAAGAGTTTCTAGTTCCTCATTTTTCTGCCCTGTTTGTTTGCATTTAAAAGAAAATCCAGTTGGTCATTTCACTGTTGCTCTTGTTGTACTAGGCTGGCAGGACACAGGAGCAACCTTCCTTGACTGATGTCTGCTACTGAGGGCGCAGGGCTGCTGGTCAGACACCTGACTGCAGTTCCTAGCTTTGCTGAAGGATTTTTAACAAAGATTTCCCCTTTTCAATACTTCAGTTTCCTTCCTTTTTCCTTACTGTATTACTAAGAGTCTGAGGAGCATCTAACTGCTCCCACTGGAGGAGCCTACTGTCAGCTGAAGCTCCTGGCCTCCCTGGTGAATCAAGTATATGGTATATAAAAGGGTGCACTGCAGGGCACAGAGATAAAGCGTTGGTAATCCAGCCAGGAGTGCATGATAGGGTAAACCACTAAACAAATTGCTCTACAATGCATGATGCACATGTGTGTGTAAAGGACATGTTAATTCTAACTCCATTTTGTTTCTTCTCCCCAGTGAGCAGTGCTGACATCCGATCTGTGTTCTTCACTTGTTATTTCTAAGGAGTTACCAAGTTTAAGTACTGCCTTTTTCTGTCTTACAAGAAGGGAATGCTTGAGCCTGTTGATTAAACACATCCCTTGCTTTTCCCTGTTCAGGCACAAATTTCCAGACTCAAAATCTGAATGTAATTTCTATTCCTCCCACACCATGTGCGTGTTGAAGAATTTTACCATCACGTTCCAAATCTTGCAGTAAAAACTTTTGAAAGTTATTAGCAGACAGGATGCGTACTTCAGCTTTGACTGCTCTAGTCTTTGGGGTTGGGCTCTATCTATCTATCTATCTATCTATCTATCTATCTATTTATTTATTTATTTAAAATTAGGGATTCCCACCCTTGGAGATCTGGAGAAAAACAGGTTGAGGCAGGATTACATGGATCAGTCACGCTTCTTTGCACCATGCTATCAATCAAGGGAAAACACCACATCCTAGATGACCTTGTAGAAGCTTATATACCAAAATGGATAAGCATGTCACTCAGGTGAAAAATTGCAACCAAAAAGGTACTGAAAGTATCTGATCTTATTACAGTGTGTCTAGCAAACTGTATATTATGGTACCTGCATTGCTTTGCTGTTATGTATGTGTACATGGACATGATACAGTGTGGTGTAGACATTATTTTTAATTCATGGAAACATTAAATGGGAAGCCATTAGGTGCAAGGCAAAACTTGCAATGTACATGCCTATAAGCAGAGAAATGATCGATCGATTTGCAGAGGACCTTTCAGAGGCTTAAAATAATTCTCAGGGCCAGGCTGTGAACCTCATTCTCCAGGAGATCCAACGCTATTCACACATGTAGCCTCTTTGACTTCACTGGAATTACTCATGGGAACGCTCACCAGTGGGAGTAGGTGGTGCACAGTCTCACTGTAAATGCTTGTTTCCCTGGGTTTCTTGCAGCCAAGCAACACTGATAATTATAGTCACCCGCAGGTTTGAGACATGTGAAATGAGGCACTTGGGAGCCCTTCCTGGAGTAACTATACTCCAGGAGTTCCAGCTCCTGCTATTCTGAACATGGGCTTCAGGCTGTGATTCCTGCCTCCCACATTCAGTCTGGACACTGGATTTTTTCTTTCAAGCCATGACTTTGGAACCTTTCTGATTTCCAAGTGATTGATAAGGAGAGGTGAGAAACAAGGGCTTTGCTATCAGTACTAACCACATGCCCTGTTTTGTGACCCAAAACATGGAGTATGTCACCATGGCATCAGTACCCTCCTTGCATCCTGTTTGTGTCCCACCATAGTGCAGCTGCTCTGGGGTTTCTTTATGAAGAATGTCAGGAGCCTCCACTGTGTGATTATATCTTCAGTGGGCTGAATGCTCTCTGGAAATGCCTCTCCCTTGTGTACAGAGGGCAACTAGTGTGACTGTCTTCAGGCCACACTCGGGTGCTTCATGGGTCTCATAGACCCTGAATGGGCCATCATGATGTTCACAAGGACCCCTCTGCCAATATTAGTGAGAAAGAAGAAAAATGTGAGTTGTCCATCCCTTATCTGCATGTCAAATGTGTGCAAAACCTGGGTACTCTGGATCTAATAAAATGAACTTCTAAGTTCAGGATGGTGGGGAAGCAGGTTGCTGGAAAGCCACTGTGCCCCTTAGGCAATGAATGGAGAGATCTGCACCAGCAGTGCCTACATAGACACAGCCCAGGGTGTCCGAGTTGGGAAATCTGAACACCATCAGGAGAGGGCTTCTGCCAAGTGTCTCACTGGTGGCAAACCCCCTGATTCTTGTTCTGTGGGGCTCAGCACAGTAAGGAGTACTTTGGAGACAGTGCTGGGGCACCTCTGAGGAAGTGGCAGAGCTGACAGTGCTCCAGAGAAGGCCACAGGGAGCAGCAACCCAAAAGCTGATCTCTGGGAAGGACCCTTTATTCAGTCCGTCAGCTAGGGATGGTGCAGATGTCTTGGGTCTACAGTGTCCTGTAGAGATGGGTCTGGAGTTGGGGCCAGGGTGGAGGTAAGTGGGAGATCACACTACCTCATTACCTGCTCAAGACTAAAAGAAGACTAAAGCAAACAATGCTGCCAGGACATCCTAGAGTTAGGGTCTTCAAATGAGATCACATTGCTGATCTCCTCAGTGCTGGGCTTTCTAACTTGACTCTGCTTTTCCACCTCCTACCACTATTTTGATTGCCAAAAAGTTCCAGTTCTTGTAAACTCTTTGTGCTTAGTACTTAAGAATAAGAAACTATTGTACAACAAAGCATGTCCTGGAGGGAAATGTCTTCTCTGGAATGGCACTGAGGTTGCTGATGTTTTTCTATCCTTCTAGTGAATTTATTCAGCCACGCTGAGTCTTTGGGCTGGAGTCACTGGCCACCCCAACCCTGTCCTTCCCAGGACAGCAGCCATTCAGCTGCACAAGTTGTTGGAGAGGACTAGTTGAGGAGCAGATGGAAACCATGTGCAAATCCTCAGCTATGCTCCTGCCTGAGCTTTGGGCCAGAATCAAATCCTGTATTTGAGCAGCCTTCTGGCTGTGGAGGTGGCATAGACAAGAAGCCGTGCAACGCAGCTTACAAAGCCAGAAGGCAATAGCAGGATAGATTTCATCACTTCCCTTTGGAAACCTCCACACTTCTCTTTATTCCTCTTTTCCTTTATGCTGCTCTCACCTGCCTTCACAAGAGTCCTGTGCAGCGAAGGGGTGAATATCTTTGAAATCTTTCTTTCTATCAAGCTGCAGATATGATGAGAGGGAGATTCACCACAGTCTAGATTCACCCATCAAACTTCAGGCATTTCACTAAGGCTCCTAAATTAGAAGCCTCATTGTACTGACTTACTGCTGTTTGTGCCAGCAGCATCTTGAGAAATGGAGAAATACTGGCATCTTGAGAGCATGATTCACCCTCCTCAGATGTGAATCCCTCTCCTGAGGTGTCTCTCTCTTCTCTGTGACTGTAGCTGGTGCCCAGATAATGACAGTCCTAACTTCAGTGTCTCTGCCTACTATCAGGTGGGATGCATCTGAGCTGAAATGCCAGATAAGCAAAATAGCCCGTCAGAAGTACGACGGGGAATACGAACAACATGACTGATTCAGTATTTCTTGTGTGAGGGAATAAAGTTATCAGAACGCTTTAGATCTGCTTCTGGGATGATATTGGTCCTTTTCTTCATCTATCCTCTTGCAATAACCTTCTGGTAACCCACTTTGAGCAAAAGCAATGGCAATTTTTTAGTCCTCACCTTTCAGGACAGTGAAGGAAAAGCACTCCCACTCTTCCCCACTGCTAACAGATGAGGTGTCCACTGAAGAAATCAAAACAAGCCAAAGAAAAGAAAAAAAAGAAAAGACAAAAACCCCCCAAACCCCTACCAGTAGATAAAGTTTGAAATAAATGGTTGCTGCTTTCCAGGAAAAGGACCTAATAGGAAATACAAAACCTCTTGAATGACAAACCTGTATCTACCTTGCTAGCAGGTACCACTTTCCCAAAATATTTATGCTTTTAAGCCTTAATCCATCTGTCAGAAGTGATAGGATACTTTTAAAAGGAAAACACTGCTCCAAGCTATTGGGGGGTGAAAATGGAACGGAGTATGCTAGCAAGATGTGTTACCAGTCTTCTGACAGCTAATGTATCTTTCTTCACATCGCTGCGCCTTTGTCCTCTTCTGTTGCCAGATAAAAACAGAATCATTATGGATGTCCCTAAAGACAGCTTGGTAAACACGTTTGATAAATTAAGTTCTAGATTCTCCCAGTGGGATCTCGGCGTAGACAACTCAGTGCGGAGTCTGAATGGGGTCCAGGTACATCTGGTCTGTGGTTGTGTCTGTAGCCAGTGCGAATGGCAGGACCACAGGCCGAATAAGGGAGCTTCTTTCTTATTTGTAACAGTTCAATCTTGCCTTTTTTTAAGGCTCTTCTGCTTGTGTGCATGATTTGCTAAAAGCAAGGTAGCTTTGACTTTTAAACGCCACTTAAGCCATTTAAAACAACGGATGAGCCACTCAGGTTAAGGCACCATCCACACAAATTTATGGTCAGAGAAAAGCAAGACATCAAATGGAAAAGATGGTCTGGAAAAAGTGAAGGGGAAGCGCATGGTTTTGCAGCTGGAGGAGGAAGAAGAGGACATACTATCAAGACAAATTAGAAACTTCTGGTAACTAAATAAAAGAGAAGTTTGTTATGTTTTGGTTTATTTTTTTTAAAGCATTTACTTGTCTGGTGGCAGGACAGTATGAAACCTTACAAATAAATCATTCAGAACAGGACAAGATGAATTTAACCATCCAGATAATAGTTTTGCATCATTTTCTTGCATTGAATATTAGAGTTCAGGAAAGACAGAGGAAGAAATAGGCTATGCCAATGGAAGTGATGATTCTGTTTTCAGGAAAAGTCTCTCTCAGTATCTTCTCACAGAGAACTGGTTTTGGCTGCGTTTTTCATTATCTACCTGCACAAGTTTTTCAAGCAATTTGCACTCTGATTTGTTCTGCTGCCTGCTTGAGGGCATGGTCCCAGGTCACAGTCATGTGAGAGACAGGAAAAGCAAATGGTCCCTCAATGAGATATAAAGAAAATGCCTGGCTTGCTTCCACTCAGGAAAATCAAACAGTGGCCTTGCAGGTCACCTGCAGCAGTAGGACATGTGTGTTTGGGTTCACTTTCCAGCTCCATTACAGATGTCTTGTGTAATCCTGAGAGAGACTTACTTTGGAGCATTTCTGGAAACCTATGCTATTTAGTAGATCAACCAAACTGATTTTATCAGTCCCTTCTGGCCTTAAAATCTGTGCCTTGGCTTCACACTCTCATGTTCCTTTTTTAAACCTCCCTTGGCCTGCACTGTAGGACAACACATAGCCATTCCTCAAGCTGGATTGACTTTGCATTTATGGATATGACCAAAATTCCCAGCAGGGGTAAATCACCACTGCTCTACTGCAGGGAATAACGTAAAAGTTCTTACTCATTTAAATGGATACAAATCAAGGGTAGTTTAACACAAATAAAGAATATACTGGTAGAAAAGTAAATACAGAGAAAGAGGAAAGAAAAGAATGTTATTTATTACCAGTAGACAATGGTATGATGATGTTTTAAGTGGACTTACTTATTTCCAGCCTTGTCCCCTTTATGGTGTTATTTCCACCTCTGCAGAATGCACATAAACCTGTAGCAATTCAGGAAGGTCCCTTTCATGTCCAGTTGTCACTGCATTACAAAGTGTTTTAAGATGCAAGATGGCAGGAAATCCCTTCACTGGGAAGTCTTTCCATTACATCCTGGCTCTTGTTACATTTTGTGGCAGGCAGCTAGTCCTCCACCTCCTTCCCAGAGACCTCCTACAAACTTTCACCAGCCCAGCTCTCCTGCTGCCTGCCTGCTCTCCACTTACAAAGAAGCTTCTGTGTGGTTTGTATTTGCTTACCCATCTCTCATATTCACAAGCTGCTGTTGGAGAATAGCCATGAGGAATCCTTCGCTAATATATTGCCACTTGGTCTTTGAAAATCTTAATATCTGGTTTTCTTGTAGTGTCTGTGACTTTGTTTCTGATTCTGCTCTTTCTTCTAGCTTTTCACAGGTCCTTAAGACCTTTCCTTTCCCCTTTTATATCTCTCCATTTCAAGTTTCCTTGTTTCTGGGGGAATAAATTAACAATGCAAAGCCTGTCACAGTAGATGTCAAGTGATTCCTCCCCCCCCACTTCAGCCTCAATCTATGACTTAAAAAGAAGTTCCTGTGAAGGCTACAATTCCTGCTAGAAATGCCAAGTTAGTTTGGGCAGCAGGGCATATTGGCCACTGATTGTGGCTTTAATGTTTATACACACATGCACACAATGCTGTCCTGGAAACTACTCCTTATGCACATCCAAACCTCAAGCTAATCCTCATCACAGCACAAATGACCCAATATTGCAGGAGAACAGTTTTTAAAAGACATTTTAAGGATATAGTCTTAAGATAATGCTTGGTAACAGAGGAAAGATCTTATCTGAAAATAGTTGTGGTATTACTGTTGTTTTGTGATAACAAGAACGGCCATATATGAAGGTATGGCTGTACTGAGTTTCTGACCAGCAGAGTTACATGGACTTTTGTTCCTGCCCTCAGGGAGGCAATCTTAGTTAGAGACATGTTCTACAATAGTAAAAGACAGTCAGTCACTATTGCATGACCATCTAAATTCTGGGGTCTATAAAAGACTGGCAGATCAAAGTCTAGGTTTAGCTAGGAGAGTGGAAAGGGGTTTAAAATCCACAAAGAAAAATCTCTGGGAGCATCCGCATCCTTGAACTAGTTACAGAGAGATGGAAAAGAGTGGATTAGAGCTCAGAAAGGACTGGAGTCTTGGGTACTTTGGTCTACCGTCTGCTTGGCACATGCATTAACAAATGAAAAAAACCCCCACTGAATGATCTTTTAAAAAGAGTAAAGATTTATGCGTAAGTGGCATTTTATCCTCCTGTTTGTTCTTAATGAGGTCAGCACATGTTTAAAAATATTTTCTGAGGTGTCTTGTTTAATGTATAGTGTGTTTAGATCAAAGAATGGTCAATGAAATCTACAGTTTTCCACCTCTCAGTGGTTTTTGATTGTTTAGAGGCATGGAAAGTTCCCATGAATACTGTGCCTTCTGGGCTGACTCCATGCCAGACATTCCTGCTTTGATTTTCACACTGTCTCACCTTGAAAAGCTCAGCCTTGAGCGTTGTCCCCAGGTCACATTTAGCCCTGCGCTGGGAGAAGGCAGAAAGAGGGCAGAACGGACTGTCGGAGGACATAGTGTCTCCTGCTTTGTTGTTAACTTTCTGTAGCAAGCTGCTCACCATCACTCATATTTTCTGTCTTGCTTTTCCTGTCCATGGACAGATGCAGTCATTAAAGTCTAGGCTAATTTCTGTGGAGACCAGAAGCTCATCAGGACAGGGCTGGTGTACCATTGTCCACATATACTGAACTAAAACAGTGGGCACCTGCCAAGAGCTGTGCTGTAGCACTTGGGATTGCCTTGAACCGACTTGGGCTTGTCTTCCCAGTGTCTCTGCCTGCCTTTCTACAGACCCTTTGGGATCTGACCACACAGAGTGCAAGAGCTTAATTAAAATTAGCTTAAAAACAGAAGCAGTTGAAAAGATGCGAAAGATGCTGGGGACAGAGCTGGCAAATGCAGAGCCTCAAGTTAAACTGAATTTAAAAAAATAAGTTTAGATCCACTGAGAGTATCCACACAAGGGTTTCTACCAGTTTAAGTTAATTGGTTTAAAAGAATGCTTTTAATTAATCCTGTGTGTTCCTATAGGTGGATGAGACCTTCCTCAGAGGCAGTAGAAAGTGGCCAGTGTTCTCAGATAGGGATGACTGCAAAAATAAGCATTTAGCCATCCATGTCCTCCTCCAATGGGAGGAGCAGATAGCCCAGCCACTGCACCAGGGATGCTCATTCAGATCCATGAAGCATCATAAAACATTTTGTGTCACCTGGGGCGAGCTGCTTAACATTTTACCCATTTCTCTGCCCAGGAAAAAAAGGATAATTGCATCTAATTCCCTGGGGTGCCTAAGAATAAATATATAAAACATTATGAGGGGACAAGATACTGCAGTAATGGGGGCCATGTTAAAACTACCTGTTTCTTTCTATGAGCTTGTTCTAATGATGTCTATTGCTTTGCAGGGTAGCTACTGGCCATCCATTACTTTTCAGACAATGAAGGCATTAGATGTGTCACCAGAATTATTACTGCCAAACTTGTGATGTATTTTTTTATGAAATTTAAACATTTATGGTACTTTGCAAAAATAAAGGAAAAAAATTAAAAAACTACAAAACCTTCACCCTTAACATCTTTCAACAGATCTTGTGGTGTTGGATGGAAAATGAATTTAACAGGATATTACTGTTCTGTTGCAATATTTCTGGTGTACAACAATATTATAGTTGGTGTTAAACTTTATTACTAGCCCTGTGATAAAATTAGTTCAATATTGGCTTCTTTTATAATGTGGTTTTACAATTGCAACATGGGATAATGTGATAATACAAAAAAAAAAAAAAAAATTGCAAACAAACCCAAACCCCCTAAACCCAAAAGCATAGAATGGAGGAAAGGAACAGAAAGTTACATAGTGGGAAGGTACAGGATAGGGGTTGCATTTTAATGGAAGGTGCTGTGAAAATTTCCTTCTGGAATGGCTTAAAGCTAGAAGCAGCATTTTAATTATATTATACACAGGCTGATGACTGTCACAGTGAAGTGTCAAACAGGGAGCAAGCAGGAAAGGCAGGAAAGAAGGCAACAGTTTCATGGCAGTGACTAAGCCCAGTTTGCCCTGAGGTGAATTTAGAGCAACGTCATCATGCTGTCATTGGCTTCCCAAGGAACAGAGGCTTCCAAAATAGGGCTTTTTGAGGTTATTTGTATTCCTAAATTGGGTGAGTTTAACCTTAGGTATATAAGGGTGGAAATACAAGTCTAAGCAGTGTTATAACAGCATAATCAGTGTATGGTGTTCAGACACCCAACCTGCAACACTATGCCACGTTCAATCAGACATCTTCCTTTCACTGCTGTGTCATTTGCTATTTCATTTACAGAGCCTGTGACCTCCTTCGGGCAGATATTGTCTCTTATTTCATGTTTGTGCAGAGCCTGATGCAACAGGACCTATTCCCTGCTGTTATTTTTGGTTACTGGGCTAGCATAAATCCTAGCAGAGCTAGGATTGGAAAGCCCAATTCTGAACCGGTGCAAACCTGAGGAGCTCTTCTGGAGCCAAGACTAAGCAGGCAGAGAAAGAGGGCAGAAAGTTCTGTTTATGGCAATTGAAAACTTAAGTCTGGAAGCAGTGGCTTCAGAGTTGTGCTTAGGATGGCGTGTGGTAGGTATGTTGTAGCTTGTGTCCTGCTGTGTCTCCAGGTCACCCTTGTCTTGGGGATACCCATCCCTCAGGGAGCAGCTGGCCCTTGCCACACCTTGTCATAGAGTAGAAAATGAAATCAGAATCATCTCCTGATTAGTATTATACTATTATTTCATCTTTTTTTGGTGAAGGTAGGAATTTTACTTCTTGAGAATTATGGCATCTATTGGATGCTGCTATTAAAAGCAAAGCTGAAGTTACCCAAACTGAAGAGCTATACTGTTGTCTGTGCAGATCTCTGTGCTGATTTCAGAAGAAATTTCTGCTATAAAACTATTGAGCCAACCTGGCTCCAATGTTTCCTCTGCTTCAGCTTAATCTGTTCTCATGTTGGAGCACATGTCTAGTAAAAAGGAGTGGAAGGTGGAAAGAATCTGGAAAATGTATTGCCTACATGAACAGTGTATGCAGCCAGCAGAAGCAGTTATTCCTAGTTAAGAGAGCTGGGAATAGTTAGGAACACTCACTGGAGAGTATGAAACCCTTTGGGCTTTGTTGTAAAGATGTAGTGATACAGATCTGTAGTAGTTTCCAGAAGGAAAATACAGCTAATGAAAGGGCATAGCAAAATATCAAAACTTGAAGGTGAAGTTCAGACATTCCCAAATTAGCAGCTAAGCTGCTAACTGCCCGTGGAAGCCGGGGCTATGCTAGCTCCAATCTAACCCATTGTGCACTGACACCAGGGAGAGCTTTGCCCTGGACACCAGAGCTAGATCGTGCCAGCACAGACCTGGTATGATACACACCCCTCAGACAAAAAAAAGAGCAGGATAGTCATAAAGACCTGCCCAGCAGATGTACATGACTAGCTGAACCTGTGTTTAAATAAGTGGTTGTAATTTCTGGTGGTTCTAACATGCTTTAAACTCACTACGATTACCTTACTTTGCTCTTCCTAGGTACACAGGCACTTTGGATTTTCCAGACCATGCACGCTTGTCACGCTAGCTGATCCTGAAAGCCTCTTCTCTCTGAGACTCATTCCCTCCCCCAAGCAAACCATGCAGAAGATTTGGGTTTGTGCATAACTTTTTTTGAAGCACGTTTGTTTGGCTGTGAACTGCCACATTCTCCACGGCTTTCAGTCCATTGTACGCAGCTGAGTTGCATCCCATTAGGTGGGTTTCAGCAAGCAAGGCGATGGATTGGAGCACAGTGTCATTCATTGCTCGATGATCTTAAGAGTCTTTTCCAACTTAAATGATTCTATGATTCCATGAGCAACATTTAAAGGAGAAAATAGCCTTGCTGTGGATGGTTTGCTTCAAAGTAAGAGTGGCTGAAGGGTACATGAACATGTAGGTGGGAAGGATTTAAAATGGTGAATAATTAAAGCCTGCAGATAAACTGTTTATTGCTGTAATGGCCTTGGTAGCTAATAGTACCGCTTCCACCCATGGCTGGAATTGGTGGGATGCTTAAGGTACACTGAAGCAGGGAAAAACTTCTTGAAGCGAATGGTCGTTCACCATAGATATATATATAGATATATGTATACTTGACTTCTCTCACAGCACTGCCCATTGCAGAGAGTACAATATAAGCTCACCCAGAAGGACCAGCTTCACCCCTTGGTGCCACTGGTAGACCTGAGCTGACTGCAGACCGAGGCTGCTGCGGGGTGCCACCATCCCCTCTCTGCTCCTGAATGTGCATCCAAGAGCCACCTGCCTCCACCTCCTAGCTTCCATCCCTGGGCAGAGTATCTCCATCTCACGCTGGTGACCAGAGCCTGTCTCTGTCCTCCCCACCATCCTCCAGGCTCTCCCGCAGCCGGCAGCCTGCAAGAGTAGGGTCAGGGCTGCCTTAGCCCTCAGCCCCCAAATGCAGCCACCCCAGGGTGCCCACCATATCTCGGGAAGTGAGGCCTTTTCAGGGGTGATTAGGAACACAAAGGGCTGTGCCTGACAATTAGAGACAGGCTGTGGGACTGTGACAAGCATGACTGGAATTTGGAGCAGGCGAGCACTAAAATCATCCGCGGCCACAGCCTCAGCTTTATGTTTCAGCAGCAGCAAGTTTTAAAGTTGGGGGACGTGCTTTGTTGGTTTGGTGGTTTTTTTTTTTTTTAATGTAGATTTATTTATTTATTTCACAGCTTTCTCAGGCAGTTGAAAGGAAATTATGGTACCGAATCAGCCTGGAGTGGAGGCAGGAGGTTTTGCAGCATTTAGACCTGGAGCAAAGAACCAGGACCCAGAAACTAACTGTAATGAGAGTGCGTCCTTTCAGAGCCAGCCATCAGGGAGAGCAAATCAATCACGCCCTGCCCTCCGCTGGGACCAGGGAGTGATTGATTCAGCTCCTGTCGGCTGCCCTTATGGACCGGGATGTGCGTGAACATGAAAGGAGCAGAACAAAGGCCCCATTACCGCAGTGGGCAGAGAGAAGGCTCCCCTGCTGCTTGATGCATCTCTCCCTCTCTAAGCTATTGCAGCCTCCCAGTCTTTGTCCTCCTTCCTTCTCTAGCGCTTTGATCCTTCCTTCCTCTGCTTTCCAGCCAGCCTGGCCCCAGTCCCTTTTCCCAGTTCCTCCCAACTGTGATGTTTGCTTGTTGGGAAAGGCCCGATAACCTCACATAATGACTATTATTCCTGGCCGATCCTTGTGGTCAGTCCTTCTTTCCCATTGATTTTTCTCTCCCCAGCCCCATTCATCCACCCCTTGCAGAAGGGATAAAAAAATAGGCTCAGACAAGTGTCTGCTTTTTGGGATTCATTGTTGGTGATGCACTGGTCTCTCAGGTCTTGCTTGTGGTTCCCAGTGTCTCTCTCCTTCTGGGAAGCTCCCATTTTTCTTTATTTATTTGTCTTGGGTAGGACCATGGAGCTGAGTCACAGAAGTGGAACGGAGCATGGTTATTTTGGTTTGAAGAGTTTCTGTCCCTTCCCACTGCATAGAGAAGTGTGAAGGGATGAAAATTTGCCTGTGATTTTTCTTCCCCGAACTTCTTGTTTTCACCCACATTATTCTTAGTCCCTGGCTCTTCCCCCTCAGGGCTTTTCTGGGCTCCTGTTGCTGAGGCCTCTCAGCAAATTGATGGCTGAAACCAGCAGTACCAAGACATGAGATAAATGGTGCAAGGGGTATGGTACTGCTTGCCCTGCTGACAGCCAGCTGCCTGAAGCTAAGTTGCTCTTCTGCTGAGAGGCTAGCAGGGTTTTGGCACCTCAAAGATGGTGTGAAGCTTCATGCCGTAGCAACTCAAGTACCATCTGAGACCAAGGACCTGTGTGGGTCTTGTCCCAGCTCCAGCTGTCCCTAGATGTGGATATTGATGAATATTGAGTGCATGTAACTTGAGTTCACAGGCTGCAGTGTCTTGAGTGCTGCTTTCTTTGGGACTTCTAGAATTCCTGAAGAAGAACACAGATGCTCAGAGCTCCAACAGCCCATACATCCTGCTGCCCTGGTTGGCCTTTGGCTTGTGAAGACAGGTCCTGGTGCTTGTTTTTTCTGTTTCCAGCTCTTGTTTGACCCAGGAGCAAGCACCAGAGCTACAAGCATAGCTTCATAAGGCCAGGGGAAGGTCTGACCCTCCAGGATACCTGGAGTTCAATAGCTCTCCTCTACTGGAGCCTCCAAAACATGTGGGGTGGCTCAAGGTAAGGAAGAGCATCAACACTTGGCCCTTCCTCTGCTGATTCATGGAAAGTCCTCCCTTTGATATATCCTTTCTTACTTACCTCTATTCAATCACCCCTCCATTACTCATTCAGTCCAAAAGAAGTTTCTGGTTGTGCCGAGTGAAGAATTTTTATTTCTCCAATCCATATGCCAGAGCAAGCTCAGCAAAATCCACTGGTACAGAGCAGCATGGTTAGTATTCTGCAGCTCCATGGATAGGTTTTGAGGTTGTATTTTTTTCCCCCTTTGTCTTTGTGTGGACGCACACATGCACAAGGAGAGGGCAAAGGCTAAAACCTCAGAGGGGCTGCTTACACTTTCATCAATATTTCATGATTAAGAAGGTGACAGAATTCTGCTTTATTTAATAAGAATATTCCCTAGGTAGGTCCTGTTTTCCCAGCCTGCTCCTGTAATTACAAACTGTTTGTGCATTAGCTGAACAGCTTCGCTGAATTGTCTCCCCCCTCAACTGTTTTAAATTAAAGGGTTGACTTTTGCCTTGGTCAAACCCATGCTTTTCCTGGAAACCAGTGACATTTTTCAGAGCTGATTTTAAATGAATCAGGAAGGGAAGAAAAGAAAGTGTGAGAGAGAAACCGGGTGCTACTGGGGGAGCTGAATTCCACCCTCTCTGGGCACAGACTGCAAACATCAGGCAATAGTAGTCAAAATGTCAGAAGAGACTCTCTAAATTAAGAATCGTAATCTGGGAGTGGTGGTACCCACCAGCTGGATAGACAGTGGCCTGCAGAGAGGTGTGGATGGAATCACGTTAACCACTGCTGCAGCAATTTGCAGCAGAAGCTGTCACTCACTGTGGATTTCCACAGCACCAAGTATAATGGGCCAGTAGCTGGTTGGCTTCTCAGGGCTGCCACAAAATACCATACTAAGAGCAGGTCTGTTTACTAGTATGCTCAGGGTTTTGCAAGTCCCTGGTGTTTTACAGACAAAGGAAGTATGGGCAGCATGGCCATATTTTGAGGTCCCAATGTGGAGATCGGAAGGGGCTACACAAAAGCACCCCAGGTCTTCGGTCCCCCTGCATTCCTGCAGCTCACGCTGAGGATGGACACAACTCCAATGTGAAATGGGGACAGGTCATCTCCATGGGACTGTTGTCACACCATGGGAGCATGCAGTGGTGCAAATAAAGGGAAAAAGAGGGCTTAAGACTCCTTAGCATTCCCTCTCTCATCTAAGCAAATTTGTGACAGGTTTAAAAGTGTTTCTGTTGCTGGGTCTGTGCTGGCTCATCTCCACCGCCTGATGCTTTGGGGCACAGGATGCATCAGGGGCAAGCGCAGGGGTTCATGCTGGTTTTTTTTTAACGCATGAGGACCTCCTCTTGGCTGGTGTAACACACTTTCTTCTCAGCTTCTGGGAGAAAAGCTGATTTTCCTCTTGGACCAAGCGATGGACTTCTGGGCCCTAGCAACTCTGCAGCCCTTGGGATTACCCCCCTTAGCAGGACACGTTTCATTAGCATCTGCAAGGGATGCTCTTCGCTTGTCTGGAGGTGTCACTGCCGGAAGGATCAGTCCTTTCAAGGCTTCCCACCATGCTATCCACTTTAGTCCACCCAGCACAGTCACGGGTTAAGTGAAGCAGTGTTTGCAGTGTGGACATGGCAAACAAAGGACAAGGTGAGCCGCAGAGGGTCGAGGGAGGATGTGGGCAGAATGACTGGAGGTGGCTGCTGCTGTCCTGCCTCCTGGTATTCATCTGACTTCTTTGTTCCAGCCTTAGGAGGGCAAATTCCACAGGAGATCAGCGATTCAGCCTGCGGCAGGATCAAAGCAGCCTCATTTCCAGGGTTCCTGTCAGATGTTTGGATTCTCTGGCACTGAGACAAAGTCAGGATTTTCCATCAGCTGGGGCACTGAAAGCTGTATGTGTTCATATGTGTATATGTCTCTGGCTTCTGTCATGCCTAATACTGGCTGGGGGGTCTCCATCCTTCCTTCTGCTTGGGGCTCTCTCATCTACCTGGCTGCCTATTTTTATGAAACTTGGAGGAACAGCTTAGCTTTGGGTATACTTCTTCTCTTTCATACTTGGTGACAAGTAACCATTTGGTTCAAAAGTTATTTGGGATGAAAACACACAGGCCATGATTGCACAAACAAGCTAGAAAAAACCCTTCAAACCACTCTTCAGTGTCACAACTCCAGGCTTACCTCCCAACAGGAGCTAGAGTGCATTTTACAAAATTGTGATTTTTTTCCCCCCATTTAACTAAGTGTCTGAATACATGTAGTTGGAAATGCTCGGTAAGTGCCATGAACATGGGTCTGAGTAAAGGAAATGAGTCTGATGTGAACATCACTGCTCACTGGTCTTTTCTCACTGAACACCACCCATCACAGCAATCCCTCCTTCTCCTGGATAGTTTTCCCTCAGCCAGCACCACATGGAGTCAGTGTGGTGCAGCAATAGGATCTGAACAAACAGGAAAAAACCCTAATCTGTGCTTATATATCCCAAAGAATATTTAAGACATCCTGAAAATGTCTTCTGGGACATGGGGATATCCTACAGTAACCTTGAACATATGGTCACCTTGTGGGCAGCAGTACGGGTGGATCAAACCAATGGGCAATACTATGGCTCCCAGCTGCCTACATTTAGCTGGGACTCTGGTGATGTGGCCTGGGGTTTCTACCCTCTCTGTGCTGTAGTTTTCCTTTGGTAAAATGATGTCCTGCTACTGACCTTCTGTAAGGTGCTTTGGGGTCTTCAGTTGGGAAGAACCCCATGAAAATTGCATATTATTGGGAAGAAGAACGAAAAGCATTAAGTTCAGAAGGTGACTAAAAGAGCTGTTGGCAGTTCAGCTGTCATCTGTGGGCAGTGATACTTTGAAAACCTAATGTCATTAAATGGGCACTGTCATGGCTCTGAAAGCTGCTGCAGAGCAAAGGCGAGAAGGGAATGACTCCAAGAGGCTGCAAAGGCTTCTCTTGTCTGTGGCAAACCACGAGTTAAATGTGAGCTGGGATTAGGCAAATTTACTGCTCCAGGTACAGAAAACAAAAAACAGGTCCTAGAGGGTAGGACATGCCAGGTGGGGGAAATGCTCAGTCTTTTCTTCTGAGACAAAAATTCACTAATGAGGTTGTCCTCAGAAAAAAAGTCATCTGAGTGAGCTCTTTCACAGGCTCAAAGTTCAGCTATTGTCTTGCCCCAGGACATGGGTTTGCTTTTAATGAAAGCCTTGAAACTATAATAATAATAATAATAACAACAATAACAACTGGTTGGCTGCTGTTTATACTCTAGCTGAGAGCTTATGGCTCGAGGTGTTTGCCCTTATTTCACAGCTATTTTCCCTATGTTCCTGTATGTGGATGAATTTATACCATTCTTTATGAGCTTTTCAGAGGTGGGGAGGCAGCTGGGGTCACTACGAGTTGCAGGTTGCGGGGTGCTGTAGCAGAGGAAGCTCTGCCTCACAGTCCCGTCTTGCAAACCCTCCTCCTCCTCCTCTGCACCCGAAGACCTCCGCAGCCACAGGGCTACCACCAGGAGCTCAAGACAGCAGAGGAGCAGTGGCTGGGGCACACCACCCCCGTGTAATCAAGACACTCATCGAGCTCAGAGGTCTTGCCTCGTTGCCTACTACAGTTTTTAAGGTGATGCTCCATGTTCTCACCTGCAATAGAGCCTCCGCAGAGATCTACAGGCTGTCCACGGCTAATTTTAGAGAGATCTGCTAAAAGAGGCCTTCTTTAGAGTGACTCCAACATATTGGACCCCTCTCTGGCTAGTGCTGTAGTGAAGGGAAGGGTGTTTATGGGTGTGTTCGATCATTGTATAGGAATGAAGAGGAGTAAAAACATGTATGTATTTGGGGAATATTCACATACCTGAGCTAGGAGGCCAGGTTCCCTCAGGGGCAGGGGAAGCAAAAATACAAGTGGATGCTGTTCTGCAACAGCTGCATAAGGGACCTTCTGTTTAATTAGGCTGAATAGACCCTTAGCAGATACCTAAGTGGCTCAAGAGTTGGAGGAGCATCTGGACTTCATGCACCTACCTGAGATGCAGGACAGTGATCCAGAGGCATAGGGAAGCCAGGAGGTCTCTGGAGGAAGATTTCCATTTTGCTGTAGTGGCTTCCTCAGCTGTCCTGTGGCATTCAGTCCCATGGCTGATCTGCAAGGTCAGAGTGCCATGTGCTCCCAAGCAGTATAGGAAGACGAATGTGCAGAATCGGAGTCTTGGATGTTAGGTGAAAGGAGGTAGTCTGTTTGCTTCCAGGCATTGCGTTTGTGGGGTTTTAGTCCTGCAGACTCATCACTTGTTTTGGCCAAGTGAGATTCTGCTACATGGTGGAGCAAGTCCTCAGATCAGAGGGCTGCTGCTGGAGGTTGGAGCAGAGCTAGGAGCCCCAGACAGCCTCTCTTGCACCATATGGCACCAGACAAGGTCTGAAATCATTGACTGGATCCATGGACAGCCAGGTCTCTAATCTCATGGGATAACCCACCATCCACTCTTCAGTCCTATAGGCACTAAAGCATCTGTAGGACCTTAAAAAGTTATCTAGCCCTTCAGGAGAGCACCCAGCTCCTCAGCCTCTCTGTGCCTGAGCTGACTCCTCTGAAGAGGAGCCTCAGTGCTGTGCTACAAAGGCTGCAGAATAAGCAGCAGTACTTCTGTGTGTGCCCACGGGCACAGCCTGTCAGCGCTGATTACTTGTCTCAGAGTATTTTTTTCCCACTTTGAATGTACAGGTAGGGTTTTTTTTCTGTAATTTGAAAACCAGTGCTGACTGGACTAGAAGTGGAACAACCCGGGTATGTGGGTCTGTGAAACTGGTTGTGGCATAGTCATGGTCAGCAATGGTAGAGTGGGGGCAGGTAGGGCAACTCCTCCAAAAGATGGGTAAATATTTCCAATTCTTCCATCAGTGCCTGTCTCACACTAGCCAGAAAACAGCAAAATGATACCCATGACTGAAGAAATACCAGCCATCCCTGGAGTTCCATGTAGCCTTTTAGAAAGAGTCTAGCCAGGAAGGGAGAAGTCATAAGTTATTTTCCTGTATAAAGATAATACAGAATGGTTGGGTCTTACGTAGTTTGTACCCAGCTCTGAAGCTCTGTTTGTGCTGATGAGTCAGTTTTCTGCAGTGATACTTACTGGGAAAATGAAAAAAAACCACCATCACCTTTTTGAATATAATTTCTGAGAAGAGATGGGCTCACCTGAAAATTAGCTGTTGGTTAATAAAACTTGATCTGCTGAATCATGTCTTTGTGCAGGCTGGGCTGATCTGCTGTGACCTAGGGAGGTTTTTTGGATCTGAATGCAGAAAGCTTTGGCATCCCTGTGCTGCTACAGAATCCTTAAAAAGAAGTTTCATCGAGAGCATTTGTTACTGCGAAAAACTCTGCCTCGCTTGCAGTATGTTTCATGCAGTCAAGGTCTAGGAGAAAGTTATATAGCAGACAGTAAATCCCACCTACACTTCTTTTTTTTTTTTCTTTTTACAGACAGATGTCAGTGCCTTTCAGTGTATGCTACTTTTCAAAGTGGCTTTGTAAGCTGATAACACATTCTTCCGAGGCTACACAATACTTAGCACTGCTCTAACAATTTTTATCTTCAAAGTGCTCTCTCCTGTGCAAAAGGAAAGTCAGTCTCTTCCCTGAAGAATTTCAAATCTAAAAAGACAAAAAAGGTTTAGTGGAGAACGGAGCTACGTGAAGCAAGTTCTCAGACAGTAGTTCACTTGCCATAAACAGGTCGGTTTTGGTTAACTTGAAACTTGGCAAAATCGTGCCACATTTTCAAGGTTTTTTTCACCACCAAAGAATGAAACAAAAATACTTTTGAAAAGATTGCAGTCTTGCACCTTGCGGTTTGCAAAAAACAAAATTTTACATCTCAAAGCAGTATTTTGCTTGGAAATGTAACTTTTTTTTCCTTCGAAAAAGGTATAAAAATAATAATAATAAAAAAAACCAGAGAATGAAACAGATATTTCATTTTGGATAAAATGAAATAATCTTTATGTTTCCTGGTTCAGCCACTGAATCAAGAAAAATAAAATCAATGCTAGGAAGAGCCTTTACAAGAGAAAAGCATTATAACCCCTCCCGTAAAAGGGAGAAACTAAATGGTAGTGGATATCGCTGCACTGATTTTTACGGTCGACCTTCTGGCTACCCTTGCCCTTCCCAGACCTATGTCATACATCAAAGCCAGCTATGCTATACTTATGATTTCTTAAGCATGGTGCTGGGATGCAGCTGCATTCCCTCATTTCATGTAAAACAAGAACTTTGCAGGAGTGGGTCTGCAGAGCATTTGCATTTCTGAGCTTCTCTTGCTTAAAGATCAGCAGACAGCAGAAGGGATACAGAACCTCCTGGAGGTAGTAAAAAATACTATGGGATGGGTGCTGCAGATCCCATTTGTGGTGTGATCCTGCTAGGTATGGGCAAGTACCAAACCCCATAGAGGCTGGGCTGCTCAGTACTGAAATGTGAATACAGGAAAGCTCTCAGGTTTGGGCTGGGCAGCCACTGGGTTGAGAGTTTAAGCTGGTTGCCAGATGTGAGCTTGAAATTCATCTTAAATATCAGTGGAGGCATAGTACACAGCTGTGTTGGTTGGAGGGAGAGTTTGGACCCTGGATAAGATCCCAGTTTGTTGTGTTATGGTCAATAACTACATGAGCTGTTTTCTGTAAATAAGGTTGGGTAATGACCAAGGGAACGTCTTCTTTGTGAGGAGGATGAAGCATGTTCCTTGCTGCGTGGATAAAGTGAAGTGTGCCCTCAGCTGTGCCGATACAGGAACATGCAGTCTCCTTACTTGCTTTGAGATGGCACCAGTGTTCATTTCGTGGATCTCAACTTCCTTCGGCTCCTCATTTGTAGTTGAGGCTGCTCGAAGGGACCGTGAGGTCCAATTCTTGTCGCCTAAAGCAAAGAGTCTAAACATGGTCATATACTTGAAGGAGAGGAGTTTTGGGGATCCTCCCATCCCACAAAAGACTCACAGTATGAAATCTTTCCTCCACCAGTGTTTGCATGCCCTGCTGCAGACAGAAGTTGTGCAAGGGTGCTTGAGAGCATGGTGAGCCTAAGTAGTGAGACCTTCCCTTGCCTTACAGCATCATTGCTCTGCACACCGTGATAACAGCTCACACTGCAAATTTACAAAAGAAGCAATAAAAGATCACCATGAGTACTTTGAGAAGCCCCAGCATAAGGCTTCAGCCTTAAAATAATTAGTATTGATTTGCTCCAATAACTCGGGCTGAATGTGATAGTTCCACAAGCTACATCTGCCTAGAGGCTTTGTGCTCAAAATAGCTTCCTTTTCCGCTCTCCTTCAGCTCCTGCTTCCTTTGCTCCTCCAAATCACTGCAGAGTAGCATTCTGCAGGGAGCTATGGGGGAAATCCCATTATGGACTGTGTAGGAGCTCATAAGATATTCAAAAAATTGAGCCAGGTTAAGTTAGGTTTGAGTATTAGAAGACAAATTACTGAAAACCAGGCCATGCTTCTGCGGTGTCTTGCAGCAAACAACCAAAATCAGTGCTGACAAAATTAGCTACCTTAAAACTTTCTTTGAGAAGAGTAAATACCCTGTTTTGTGCAGGTGCTACAAAGCTGTCTGGAAGTGTTGGCAAATAACTTTTTAAAAATCCCCATTGCTTACCATTCCTGCACTAACAGGAGACTAATACCCCCTAGTCTTATCTTTTTGGAATATAATCCCTGCAGAGTGAGGATGTCTATTTTCATTTTCCCATTAGTGACTAGCACAGTGGGTGCAACAGAAGGCTTAATTACGATTGGGCTGAGGGAGGTGAGAGACACAAAGGGGAGAAAAGTTCCTGTAACCGACCACCGTTTCTCCTCCTCCTCCCCTGGTTTCTCAGAAAATCTCAGAAAAGTTTCTCATGCTTCTCCCCAGACTGAAGGGGAAGGCTTTTAAAGAAAAATTGGGGGGAGGTTGGAAGAAAATTAGTTCAATGTGTTCTGTCAGTTGGTCTCCTTATGCAGCCACTACCCTCCACATTGGTTACCTTAATGTTTTTCTGACATGCACAATTACCAGCCTCCAGAGAGACTGAAATAACACATTGCACAAAGTGATGCTGGGGCTGCCCATGGGCTCCAACTCCTTCCTCCCAGAGCTGGGCACTCCTCAACCCCCATGCACCATAAATATTCTAGAGTGTCCCATAGCAAAGATTTGGGGATTTTTGCCTCCCTATTTTTCTATTTGCAAAGCTGCAAGAAATGAAATAAAATAAATAAAGGCTCAAAGCTTCCAACAGAATGATATAAATCATTGGGCTGCTGTGTAGTAAAATAGTCATGTCCTGAAAAACATGCTTATGCCATTCCTATGCTCTTTTGGGAAACAACCTCACTCTCCTAAAGGAAGAAACTCTCTTCCCAGATCCTTCCAGAGATGCATGCCCCAAATGGGAGGAAATCCTCCCAGGCAGCTAAGGAGAATCAAAATTTGGGAGTGTGATTTAAAAGAATGAGTGTAATGATAGCAACACTTACCACGCAAATGAAAACTTAGATGTGAGGTTGTAGGGGATGAAACTGCAGCAGCTTCCAGGTCCCAAATGACAAAATAAAGAAAAGTGGGACCCAAGTATGTGATTAACTGTTTGGGGTAGAGCAGTTTGCTCCTTGCTTTAAAAGCACTTTATTCCTGAGGGACATAAATAAAGGACACAATGACATAGGGAAAAGGAACAACAAGCATATTTCTCTCAGTGCTATTGCCTGAAGGGTGATCTGCTGGATTTCAGTGTCATGTGTGACCACGTGTGGTTGTGTCTCCCATGCTATACACACATAGATCCATTGCACACATACCAAACTCCTGAGTCTGGGCCTTCCAAGTTTGCAGGACTGTCTTCAGACCCCATTTAACCTCCATTTTTTTAACTGAGTAGTTGGGGCATGAGGAGATGGTAGAGCAGATACACTTCACCTGGTCATCCCCCATCTTGTTTAGAGGGACTCAGCCTTCCTTTTGATCACACTTGCAAGTTTGGCAGCTGAACAGGTGCCGAAATAGGAGCTGCTTTCTTGAAAATCTGGCCTCTAGTGACCTGTTCTAGTGAAAATGAGGAGACTTTGACATTTTTGGGTGGGATTCAGCTCACAGATTAAAGCATGCAAATTTAGATGTCCAGCTGTCCAAATTCCCGTTATAGTCAATGGAGGTCAAGGATGTCATACAATTGTCTAAACATAGGCATCTAGTGTCATTTTAAATGCCCTGTGGTATCCAAGATACCTCCCTGGGGCTGGAAAACATTACCCAAAACCTATGGGAAACATGCACCCCTCTGGAGCAGCAGCTGGGAACCAACCAGGACACTCCAGACCCTGTAATGGTACCAGATGCCTGTTCTATGGAAAATAATTTATCTCCTGATCAATACAATGCAGAACCAAGAAAAACAGACTTGTACAGGTGATCAGTATCAACTAGATCTCCATTGGCTATAAAAGACATTAAGCATCTAGCTCATAACACATCTAAATTTAAGAGTCAATCTGACGCTTGATCCCATAACTAAGAGCTGATTCCTTCCTTTTGCTGTCTACACCTTCATAACCCAAGTGGAGCAGCCCTGGACTCCAGACGGGTGGCCCCTGTCCCAAACCCCGACGCACTGTAGCAGAGTGGCCTAGAAACCTGTTAGGTCTTATTCCTCTGGGAGCTCTTGGATGGTTCATGAGGAGACAGTGACAAGGACATGACCCAGGTGTCTCCAAAGGGACCAGTGGCACCACGGAGCAGCCCGGTACCCAAACCCCAAAATGGCTCTGGCTCACAAAGCTCTGGAGCAGCCTATGCCCAGCAATCTATGTATATCCTTGTCCTGGCTTTTCTCTTCTGCTATGGTCTGTTTCCATTGTGTTCATATTATCCAGGTTTCAGGTGGTGGTCATGGTGCTTTCTTTCCCTTGGAAGTAAGTTTCTTGCTTAATTTTAAAGCTTATATAAATTAAACAGCTAAGAAACTGTATATGAATATGACCTCATTTTTCCCTCCTACCTCCCCCCACACACTTCCCCGGTTGACATGTTTGTGCAAATGTTGAAGATGAATAACGTAAATAGACTTCTTTAACAGTGATAGCTTATTAAAATAGCATGGGTGTGTGAATTTCTATCGCTAACCAGGAACCCTGCTGCTTACCAGTTGCAATGCCATACATGCATTATTCAGCAGCTGAAAAAGCCCATTGTTCCTGTGTTCTGGAATTAATCAGTTGAGTATGAAAATTACCTGTCACCAAAATATCATGTTTACTCAGTCCATCAAAACAGCCTGCTCTGACGGCAGTTGGATTTCCTCCGTAGACCGTTACATGTTAAAATACGTGTTTATAAATACGATAGAGACCTAGCAGTGTTAAGGAGAATGCAAGGAAGCAATCTTTTTCATCTGTCTTGTGTGCTGGAGTTTAAAGCCTGTTGTGGAGGGAAGAAGGATGAAATACATGGAGCAAGGAGCACCTGTGAGTTATAATTCAATCAATCTGAAATGCATAGTGTTATTGTGACAGATCTAAATCCGACTTTCAGGCTTAAGTGTTTTCCAGCTGCAGCAGAAGCATGTGAGGTCCTTGACTTCATTATTTTGCTTCCATGCCATTTCTGAGCTCTGGTACTTTTCTTTACTGAAAGCTGTGGCCTTTCTTCCGTTTCTCTTCTCCTGGCCCTTGACCTTTTCACTACGTTTGCTCCTCTTGTTGCCAAAGTGAAAGTATTTGAACATCTGGCCTTGCCTATTTTAACCACCGTGCTGTATCAGATTAAGGAGGCCCAAGGTTGAACTATGCCGTGGCACATCTCAAAAGACTGTTGCAGACAGTCTGACTGAACTGACACCCGAGTGAACAATAAGAAAAAGAAATAAACAAGTCTGTAAGGGAGAAGAGTGGCCTACTTGGCTTTTTGGGGGGCTTCTGAGTTGAAATAGCCAGGAACAGTACTTACACATAGTATCCCTCATTTTTTTCATTTATACATATTTTTTTTCCCCAACACATACATATTAAAATATCCATAAAATGAGATCCCAGATCTTCAGATGTATGTGCAGTTGCACAGTCTCATCTAGAAACAAGTGGTTTTCTGAGCAGTGACAAAGGAGGAGGATGGAGTTGTCCCCGTTGTGTCTCCAGGTTCTTGCAGAGCCCCCGCAGGGCAGAGGCAGATGTGCAGCAGCAAGGTGCTGCCTGCTTCTTAGTCTGCAGAGGCACTAATTTCAGTCTCTCTCCTTTAATTTGCCCAGATGCTGCTTTTAATTAAGCTCCTAAAGTTTCATGGTCTTTGAGACCTCTTTCACTCTGTCAATTTTTGTTGAAGCTGGCAGGCAGCGTGATCACACACTTGCTTCCTCTTAAATTCAGATGGAGGGTTGTGAGCAGATATGACTGTTTCCAAGCAGGGTTGATGCATTCACCTGGGGTGTGAAATATCAACGATGTTGCATATTTCCCATATGACCTTGAATCTGAGAGTGACTTGCCATATGCTCACTTAAGCTGGTCGCAATTTGCCCCCCGCCCCCGCCTCCCCCCAGCTTGTTGACTTCAGTGGGTGTCTGATCAGGGTCCTAATCTCTGTGTGCTTGTAATCCCAATCAGTAAATAAGCACACGCTTTGCTTTATTTAAAATACAAGCTTCTCACCATCATCGTTTGTGAAGACCCTGGGATGACAACGTGGGGGCTGGTGTCTCCTTCTGGATCACCTATACCCAATAATAAATACCAAACCTTGCCACCCACCCCTGAGGGATGCTCTCCCATGGCCATGTTCCTGTCAGGGACTTACATAGAGTGTCACTGTCCATGTCTTACAACTGTATACCAAATGTGGCCATGCAAGGAGTGTAATGCAAGGAATAGGTTGGCCTTGTTAAGTGAGGGGTATGTCCCCTCACAGAAAGGAAATTGTCTCCGTGTCTGTTGGCTCTTAACTAGATCAAATCTGTTTGCTTTGAAAGGATGTTTTAAGGATGTTCTGCCATTCTTTAAATTTCCCAAGGAGAAAAATGGAGAGAACCCAAAGAAAGATAATGGCTTTAAACAGTACTGGAAAAAAAGAAAGATAATGATGCCGCTATCAAATATTCCAATTAGCACTTTCAGAAGAAAAGCTGTTCTCCTCAGAAGTGTTTCTTTGATCTTTTGACTGGCTGAGACCCATTTTTGTCAGTCTGAATACTGGTATCTCTGCTCTTACTATATAGAGCATGTCCCTGGCCTGGCCATTTGAATTCCCTGAGCTAGAAACAGCTTCATTCATTGCAAGTATATGTCAGTTCTGCTCCAGGCTCTGTAATAATAACTCTTTCACTTCAGCTGATGAGATCTAGATATCAATCTTGCTGAGGTCACCAAAGGAAAAAAATGAGCTTGGTCACTTCTCCATTGACAATTCAACACAAACCATATATCTATGCCTACGGGGCCTCACACTTCCTCCTTGTTTTATCCAAATTGCACAAAAAAGCACAACTGAGATTTCACTGAGTTAAAAAAAACAAAACCACAACAAACCCTCCATGACACTGTTCATTTTTGGTACCTACAATGTCATAGGGACAAGTGGCAAAAGGCTTCTCATTTTATTAATGCCAACCATCTCTAATCAAAAGAAGCTGTGAGACTGACCTGCGCTCTCCTCGAATGCAAAGTACAAAAACCCTATACCCAGAGACTTTATACAAAGCTAGTAACAGCCTTTTCTCTGGTGCTTGCTACTACTGAGTAGAGAAAAGGGAGCAAATGAATTCAAGTCTGTTTATCCCCATCTGGTTAGATGATGTGTTATTGGCAGGCCTGGCTGAATTTGCTTTGTGTGGCACCTTATACAAGACACCTAAGGCATATGTCTTCCAGATAAAAGCCAAGTCCCCTGATTAAAGGGTCAAAGCAGAGTGCTGACAGTAGGAAGATGAAGCAAGCTGTTACTGAGCTCTGCAGAGGGATGGGAGTGGAGATTTCAGAGCAAGACAGTGAAAAGCTGAGAAAAGGCGCATTTCATCCAAGCAGAGATACGGCACTGAACGGGCTGCACGAGACGCAAAAAATGTACCTGCTGTTCACCTCCAAAACACAAACGTGAGAGAAACCCCCACCCAGGGCCCAAACATGGACAGTGGGAAGTGGTGTGTGAAGGAGATCTGGAAGGGGCAGCTTCTGCAAAGTGCTCCTACAGCAGGTCTCATGTTGGTGGTCTTCACCTCCCCGCTTCCACCGCCTGCCCCGCCTCCCTCCCTCTCCTCACCCACCACTTTGGGCTAGCTGTGGGGACCCTGGGCTCACGATCACGCAGGATTTGGGCTGACCCAAGAGAAGGCACTGACCTTTATTAGATGGCTTCAGGTCACCAAGTTGGACCAGCACCAGCACTGGGGAGTAAGAGCAGTTAGAGGTTACAGTCACCACCATTTGTCACGCTGTTGTCTATATTGCCCATTCCTGCAGTTTTTTTTTGCTGTTTCATATCTCCCTGGGGACAGAAAGGCAGCTCTTGGTACCTCCCAGAAGCGGAGAGCTGAACCTTCCCTGCAAGAGCAGTTTCCATCTCCACGGGCAGCCCCTGGCAGCCAGCATGCCCTCGCAATCACGGCTCCGCTCCTGGGGACCAGCTCTTGGTGCCCTGTGGAAAAGACTGCTGTACAGGATTCCTGAACAAAGATTAATTAATGAGTGTTTGCACAGCACTTTAAAGGTGTGAAGAGCCATATAGATGCTGCTAAGTATCATTGTTAATTATGATTAGGTGTAATATTGTAATATATCAATATTGCACAGTAAATAGTGTGAAGAGCATGGGAGAGAATTTCTCAGCAGCCACAGACATTTTATCTTCGTAGCTGGAGATGGATCTACCCGTTGAACACAAACCCAGTCTGGGAATTTGAAGGGGGCAAGCAGTGGGGGACAGAAGCCAAAAAGCTATTTGGTGGTAAACTGACTTGTGTGGGTTTCTTGTAGGGAGTGGGGAGAAGGCAGAACAAAGTGGCATTTTAAAACCAAACCAAACAAAACATTGGAATAATCGACTACTGAATGAACATGATTTCTCCAGCCCACTTTAAGGAAACCACCACCTCACCATGCTTCACACCTCACCAACAGCAATGTTTTTGCCAAGATGTATTTTTTTCAAAGGCAGGTTTTACAGTGCTGAGCACTGAAAAGGATGATTGCAGCCCAGGGACAGTCCCCAAGGTGGTGCAGATAGCCTCTTGCAGCTTTTCCCTCCCTGTTATGGGAGCTTTTGTGGCTGTGCGGGGGCTTCCATCTGTACCTCTGAGCATCTCTGCCAAACGTTCAGGTCTCCATCCAGGCAGGCAATGATACACTCATAATGCCTGTGCTCAGCTCCCTGGGTCTGGGTTTGCCTGGGATCACTGGGATTTGTGTGTCCATCCACCGATCACCCAGAGGGATCTCAGTCTCCATCTCCACCTGCCCATTGCCTCTGACTGCCACTGTGCTCAGGCCAAGCAAAGGGGCTGTAAATCTGAGGGTTAAGCTCTTGAGCCAACACATCTGACAGGCTTGCAGTTTTAGGTGAAATCCTGTTAAAATCAAACACCTGAGTAACCCTGAGGCTGGGCCCTAATTTCTCAGTTGCTTACTTTCCTCACCTGTAAGGCTGAGGACAACAATTTCCTTTATGAAACAGGCTGAGATGTATGGCCAAAAGGCCTGAAGCCAAGGAGAGTTAACTTTTATTAAGTGGATTCTGAAGGCCATAAGGACCATTATGATTGATAGGTCTTGTCTGTACAGCCTTCTTCTGCACATTCTTTGTACCAATCCTTTAGCCCCTATTTTAGTGCTGGTGTATTATTCTGTGCCTTCACCCATCGCTGAAACCTCAGTCTTTCTCCTCCAGTGCCATCCTGGAGAATGGACATGGTACCTGGTGCTTTTGATACAAGGGTTGCTGTGAGGATGAATTTGTTAGTATTTGTAAATGCCTATAATTTGATGGCTAAGGGACAGGTATATTAATCAGCAGCATGTGAATGCTATTGAAGCCCAAATTTGCCAGAGAGAAAAGAAAAGGAGTAGGTAGAGCAAGGAATTGGTATATGGTAAATCTACTTAATATACAGAGAGAGAAACTTATAGGGAGTGAGCTGCTCTGCTTCCTCTCTTCCTTCTGTTGTTCATGCCTTATTAATAATGCTTGTGATGTTAATTTTCATCTCACAAAAATGACAAATAGAAAGGCCTGATTTATATTGTTCTTGAAATACAAAGATTCATACACAGCCTTGGAGAGAAACTCTGATCACTCATTCCCCCTGGTAAACATAAATATTCAATAATTAATATTGAATTTCTGGAAGGCTGATGTGTTCGCTTGATCTCTATAGCAGCCTGTTGACCCTGTCATATGTTATAGGCAGCATGATATTGAAAACTGAGCCTCATCTATATCTGCATATACCAAGTGAATCTATTCAGTCTCAGTTAGAAGGTGATATATTAACCATCTCTGAGCTGCTGCCACTCCGTTACTGCTTTGCTGAAGAAGCAGCACCCTGACTATGCCTTTCATGCAGTGCTTTGGAAATTGTTTGTCCCATATTTGCTCGAGAGAGTCCTTGATCTTCCCTGTTCCAGCTTGCAGAAAGAGCTCTGCTTCACAACAGAGCCAGCGCAGGATGACAGGAGATCCTGGTTTTCGAGTGCCCACTCGTACCCCAAAAGTCCTGGGTGCCTTTAAGGTTCACTGCAACCCTCTATGTTGAATTTTACTCTACACCATGTGGGGGACATCTGTGCCTTATCCACCCCTCTACAGAGCACCCAAGCACCCTCTTGAGGGAGGGAAATTTCCTGGAGGAGAAAGAGAAGAAGTAACTGGTTCAGTCCCAGGGGGAATTTGGACCTGACTCCTTCCTTTGTGCTGGTGGGCAGGGACCAGCCTTCCTGGGATTGCAGGAAGGAGAGCAGGGAGTTGATATTTTGGGCTGGTAACAACTACTTCCTCCAGCCACAAAGACAGCGGTAAGCAAAAGCCTGCCCATAAATTCTCACAGCTCAGTGCATCTCATTGCTTCTGTAATTGCATTTTTTTAGACCAACTACTCTTGATGGCAGGACATCAGCACTTCTTGAGTCTGAGTCCCCAGTGCCTCAGCCAGAGCATCATCTCTGTTAACTCACTGAGAGCCACCGACACAGAAACCTCACATGACCTGCCATGTCAGCTCTGAGAAGAAGCTTCAGCATTTGCTCTTTTCCAGAGCATCACTGCCAAAACAGCCACAGAGGAGGAAGGCAGAGAAATCAAAGGAAGGAACAGCTTCCAAAGCATGTTATTTTGGAAATTAACATTACAAAACCCCCCAAACCAACCCCCCAAAAACCCTCAGCACAACAAAATTCCTCTCTGGACTCCCTAGTGGTTTCATCAGAATTTCTTCCTCCTTGCTTGACCTCTCGTAACACCGCTGAACTATAAATAAACTTGTGATAGTTATGACACAAGCCAGGCTGCCAAAGCAGGCATGGAAAGTGGATGGAGGTGCTATGAAAGATCTCTGATATTTGAAGTGTTACTTTACTGTATTTCTTCCCAGTGACCAAGACAAGAGAAGGAAGAGAGTAAAAGAGTTGAAAAATGTCCTCTTATTTTGCACTTTCAAAATTGTTCCCTTTTTAAAAACTGCTTTAACATGTATAGCTGTTTCTCTGCCTGTAAATACGTGGCTCTTTTGTGCAATAAACATGTAAATTGGACTATCGAGCATTTCAGATACAAGGAATTTCCTTTAGGATATCATAAATTTCACAGTGTAGCCCCTGCCTCTATTAGCAAAGTTTCTGTGTCATAGTCAAGACATAGGAAGAATCATTCTCACGAAAATACCTTAATCCCTGAAATCAGTTTGTTGTAGGTTACCAATCAATTCTTTAAGAGTCTGTAGGCAGACCCTTTCTTGCTATAAATTGGTGTCACTCCACTGAAGTCAATGGAGATTATGTAAATTGAGGGTCTGACTCCATGTGTGTGTCTCCCACTCCCTTATGCATGGTGTGTTTTAATCAGCCAAAGTAGAGAGCTTGCTGTATAACCTATTTGGGGAAGGAGAAAAAATAACATTAGAGAAGTGATCTTCTTTATCTAGGGCATGGATTTTCTGTTTGAAGCTTGGGCTTGCAGTGATGACTGGGAAACAGCTTGTTGGCGAATGTTTGCAGGTCTGTATGTGACTGAGAAGAGCACTATTCTTTTAAATATTCTAAACAAATTTTCAGGAGTTCCTTGTTTATAAAGTGTACTTCTGCTGGTGGCATCTCTGACCACAGGAACATCATTTGTCTGAGGCTGCGCTCTTGAGTTCTGTTTGCTGACCCATTACTGCATCAAAAATGAAGAGATTGGATTTTGTTCCAATAAAATTGCATTAAGTTTGCAATAGATGTCTTTTATTTCCAATAGGATATGGCAGCTCCCTTCCACAAAAAAGAACAAAGTACTGTGTTTCCAACAAAACCTGTGGAGGTCTTATCTGTGACCTTCTCTCCAGAACTTTTAGCAAAGTCCTATTGAATTAGGTACCTATTTTGTTACAAAACATACCTTCGAACTAGTATTGATAAATAATTCCGGGTTGACAACACTTAAAATCTTACTCTCGCAATGCAGCTAGACTCACAGGCCTGTCTGGAATACCACTGAGATGATCTTTTTTTCATAGAGTAAGGAGGCAACATACAGTGGGGTATGTGATATCTATTTCCATAAGTATCTATGGGAAAGGGGGACAGTTTGAATGCATTCTTGCTTTTGTATTTGAGGATCATCATTACAACTAGACATGATCCAAATATCTCCATGAGTATTTGATATTCAGTGTTTGACAAATTTTTTAGAAAACAATTGTCAGGTGTTTAGTTTTTAAACTGTTTGTTCTGCCCATCCATTACTTCCACTGGGTGATTGGCTGCTATCTGATTAAAAGAATTCTCTAAACGGGAAAATAATATCATACTGAATTGTTCATTACTGAATAATGAATATTATTATTTTACCCTGGCACAGATTTGGAAACATTCTGGGCATTGTGTTTATTTTTTTGAATGCCCAAAGTCATAGCTCTACTTATTTGCAAAGAACAAGCAAAGCAATTCCATAAAATACCAGGAATCAAATTCAAGCTGTTTTGTTTATACTTATTTACCAAATCTGTTTCCATTCTCTGACTAGCTCTCATTGTAACTAGAGTTTATCAACATTTTTCAAATGCCAACATTTCAGTGAAACAGATTTGTTTGGGGGGAGGGAGAGGAAATGTTCATTTCATTCCAAAAAAGAAGACTACTTATGAGTCAAATAATTCCATTTGATTTTAAAAAAGCCTGATTTTCAATTATCATTCCATGCATCCTGCAAGTTTCTGGGCTGAATTAGATAGTTTTCAAGATATTTCCAAGAGGTCCCTGAAGCTGCTGAATGACAATTGCAAATTTCACTTGTTTCTGTTCAGTGAGAGTGGTATTTCTGACCGTCCCTATGTAGGACAAGTATTTAATTTCTCTTCACATGTCTGATGCTTCAAAGTTTAATTATTATTTATTATGAAATTATCTAGAGCTGAAGTGTACATAGACGCGCTGACGACTTTACAGAAACAATACAGAAGGGATCAGAGCTAAGGGGGACAAAATCAATATGTTCTTGTCATTGCTTAGAAGGTGATACATGTCACGTCGTTGGCTTCACCTCTTATCCTGACCTGTTTCCCTACCTGACTGCAATCACTGATGTACATGGTACAAGTAATCTGTGTCATAGACTTGTCTATAATTTCTCATTCTTACTTGATCCGGTAAACCCAAAAGATGGTGCACTGGCTTCGGTGAAGTGGTGCCTGAGTTATGGTTGTGCTAAGAGCAGAACTGAGCCCGACATTTACAGTTGGGACTGCTGATCTCTAACATTACCGATTATTTAATATCAAACGTTTTGTGTCTGAAATAAGTTTCCTGGTAGTTTGACTTAACAAGTACGGTCTGTACAGCCCACATACTTTTAAAATAATTATTTTCCTCCCACAGCTATTAGAGAAAACTGTGACATCTTCCCCTTGTTCACAGTGATATGTCATCTCTGCTTCAACACCAGATGGTCCAGGAAAATGAGCAGGAGAAATAAGCGTGTCTATTTTCCCCTTCCCTAACATGGCGAGAAAATAAATGTGAAATAAAGAATGTGTTACCTGTGCTAGGATAAAGCCTCCGGATGTGATGGCTCGCTCTGCCAATTTCCTCTTCTGCTCTTTCCTCCCTGTCCCTTCCACCACTGCAGTCCCTGCTGATAACTGGACCTTACGTATGGACTGGTCCTTCCCTCAGGCCCTCCTCCTTGAGCTTCAGGTGGAAGAAACACTTCAGCTGTCTTTTCTATCAAAGACTGTTGCATATCATGTGTCCTACCTGACCCATCCCATGATTAAGGCTCTCTGTTGGGATTAGAACTAACTTGGGTTCCTCACTCCACTATAGGGATCCCCAATGACCTTAAATGTCGTTCATGCTTTGTGTTGCCCCAGTTGTCAAGAGGAGACAGTTAGAGATGGGGTTTGTCTGTGTATCCCAAGTCAGGCAATCAGGTTAGAGATTTGTTCCTGTGTCTAGAAAGGTGTTTCTTACACTCACACCTGTGAGGCAAAACTCAGAAATGTGAACTGAATATAATGGAGGAAACAATATCTATATGCATGGATAGGCAACCGACACATTGGTTTTGAATAGCGTGACTGGGGAATCATCACCCCACCACCGGACTCAGATGCCACTATGCCCTTCCATCCATGCCTTAGCTTTGCCTGAAAACTGAAGATGGCAGTAAGTCCCAGCAAATATGCTTTGGTTACTGGATTAATAGGAGAGGACATTTTACTAACCCTCAGTGCCTTGCCTTGAGGGTTTAAGAAGTCGTCTTTTTCCAAGGGTGCTAGACAAGCATTCTCCAGGCTGGTGTCCCAGCTATCTAGGAGGGTATGGAGCTGTGGTGTCCCCTGTTGTGGTGTTCCTAGGACCGTATTTAGCTTTATCCAGTCTCAGTGCTCAGAGATGAGGGAGATAAGAAAGAGGAGTTGAGGTTGACCTTCCCAGTTCCCCTACAGCCAGGATTCCTCATCCATTGAAGCTGTTTCACACACATCTGCCATACAAGGAGTTCTTCACTCTGGCTCGAATAAGAGCAAAAGGAAGGTGACTTGGACATTAGCTCTAGTTAGCATCTAGTTAGCTGCCAAACCAGCTTAAAATCCAAACTGTCCTACCATTTCTGCTTTAACCTGCAATGTCAGGCTACCAGCCCATGCAAGGGACAACCATCTTTTTCACTGTAGGCATGTCCTTCAAGCCCTGATGGAGGATCTGATCTCTCAGTCTAATCTGCTTGCATGGGAGGTAATAATATTAATGAAGATGTGAGCATGAAATTCAGCTGTGAATTGTCTGGCCCCTCATTTTATTTTGCTGCCTGCTCATCAAAATGTTTGTTAATCCTCAAATTCCCTTCAACTTCTGCACCGGTGATTATGTCTCAGAGTTTCCTAATACATGTTTCTTGTTCTCTTTCTTGAAAGCCCTGTAATTTATCAGATAATAGAAACAGTATGACTGAGATGAACCACAACCCAATAAGGATATAAACTATTCTGAGTGAGCATCTTGTGTAGAAAGAGGTCCTGAACTTCCTTCAGCAATAGCTTGACAAAAACATAGGAATAAAGAGTATCTTTGCAAAAGCATAGATTGGGTCATAAGTATTTTCTGGCCCAAATTACAGCTGTTTATCTCTTCTTATAGCCATCCATCACAAATGGTTTGGGGAGATCCCCACAGTTCTTATTTCTGGCAAAATGCCAAGCTTCCATTTTCTTTTCATTACTGACCTACAATAAATTGTACTGATGTCCCAAAAGCAAAAGTCTCTCAAGTCCATTATCATTCCCTAGAGCCATCCTTTCAAATGTAGTTAAACTTGGATCTCTCTTGCCTCTGAGGCCTCTCTCTGTTTCAGACCATTTTCCATTTGGACTGAGTGAAGCTCTAAAAGGTTAAATGACTTGGCCAGGGTCATACAATGAATCTGTGTCTGAGCAAGAGAGAGACCCTGCACATGACGACAACTGCAACCTTCTTCCCTGCCCAAGCCCCCAGCCCCAAGCCCTCAAGCAGTATAAAAGGATTTTATAGGCAAAACTTCAGCTCAGAAAATTGCAGACTCTTAAATAGCAGAGTTTATAATGGAAATACTAAGAGAAACCTGACTGTAGCAGTGGAATAGTAGTAATGCATTACTTATTCCATTAATGGCTGTGTTCTTAATAGAAACAGGTTCATTACATGGTAAGAAGCAAAGTTTGCATTAAATAGAAACATCATTTGGTGTTTTATTGATTAAAAGGAGATTAGATTTCCATGATGTTCTTTAGCAAATAGGATGCCTCGGAGGAAATGTATATATTTATATTATAAGGAGGAGGGTTTTATTACAGCATAATGGAAAGAAAATGTATCTCATAATGATAGTTTATATCACACAAGGGATCCAATAACTAAAAGTTTAACTCTTAACCTAGCAGTGAAGTCCAGAAGTCTGTATTAATGTATTCATGCAAAACTAACGTTTTCCATTTGGATAGCCTATTGTTACATGCTGTACATGACAACAAGGTTAGACCCTCTCTTCTCGACTAGAAGACCAATCAAACCTGTCCCTGTGGACTGCATGGAGGGGGGAGAATGGTGAGGGCAAATTATTACACTGAAATATTAGCATCAGCAGAAACATAATCATCTCCAATCAGTGAATATTTGGCACACCCTTGTTTCGCTTCTCCCTGCATCCTTAATGGTATAAATATCAGCAATGCTAATTACCCACCAACTATTTCATTGCTCTCTTTCAGACACATGTGGCTGTGAAAGTGCATTTTTTCTAAGCTCCCAGACTGTGGGTCATGGGCTGAATTTCAGCTCTGTAAGGTTCACCTTTCCATCTGTCCCACCATTGCAGAGTCGTCAATCCCTGATATCCCAAAATCACCACAGAAGCTTTTGTTGGCAGATCAGAAGCACATCAGCTCCATCTGGAGAACATCCTGCTGAAGGTCAGGGTGGGCTAGGGCGGCTTGCAGGATGCTCTGACTTACACCTTGGACCCGCCTCCAAATGCTGTGATTCATATTCCCCAAGGACTGCACTGGATTCAGGCTGATGGATTTAAAAAATAAATCTTTAAAGCACAGTGTGGATCCCTGTGCTATGTGAGTGTTGGGTGTGTAGGCTGACTTAGAAGCAAGCACCTCTATGCCCCACTGTGTATTTCCAGTTCATGCAGAGAAAAGACACACGAAGTGAGCACTTCTTCAGGAGTGGATGAAATTTTACTGAGTACCCCAAAGTGATTGGGTTGTCTGAAATACTCCTTCAGCGTGTAGCCTCTCTGAGACCGTGTCCCCATAGCAGATGTTTCCATTCATGGGTATATGGCTTGAACAGAAACCCATCCCTTTCCTATCTGCCATGAGTCAAATCCATCAGGTTAGTCAAGAGTTAATTGAAAGGTTCCTATTAACTTCAATGGGGCCAGACTTTGCTCCTAAATAATTCTGAGGAGTTCAATTAATGTTAATGGACGCTTAATGCCGGTAACTAACAATCTACCTTTAACAACCTAATTATTTCTTGACAGATGTTGGACTAGTAAATAATCTAGTGGTCTTTGGTGATAGCTGTTTGACAGCTTTGGAAAAATGCCTCTCAAGGCAAAGTAAAAATGGTTTTCCACCAGCCGCCCTGCAGATGGTCAGATTTTACAACTTGGCTGTGTTTTGATGCCCTTTTTTCTTTTTTTTTACTATGGCTGAAATATGCATGATAGGAAGGAAATACTGTAAATGTATCTTGGTTGGCTCTACCGTTCAGCCAGAGCACAAGATTATAGTTCCTAAGTGCTTACTGGCAAGTATGACCTGATCATTTGTAGTCTCATTTCTCTCTAAACCTCTGTAAAATGAGGCTGAGGACTCCTGTGCCTGACTATGAGGTTTACCCAGGGAGCAGGCAACAGCCCTAACTATCCTTTCAGAAAGTGATGTATACAAGGATGCAGTTGTTTGGAGATACAGTAGTTCAGTGTTTCCAGATGGGTGCAATGGGTGACGTGGGAAGACAGACCATTTTAGAGGTCTCCCAAATCTTTCATTTCTTAACATGAGAGGTTTCTCTTGCTTTCAAATAGCCATACACAAAAACACACTGGCAGAAAAAGAAAAACATGTTTATTTGGAAAATGCGCTGGAAGGACTTGTCGAAATTGCAGGCTCCTTCATGCACTGTCCTCTATGGCCCAAGTCCCCGTTGTGTTGTCCTTTTGTGCCACAAACAAGGGTTCCCAAAAGGTAGCTCACATTTGTCACACAGGATGTAATCCAGCTGGTCTGTAGGTAATGATAATAGCAATAGGAACATGGAATAAATCAACGACAGTTCCAGAAGACACTGCAACACTTCCAGATGAAAAATGACAAATTTCTGAGGAATTTGTGGAATATCTAAATTTCTGCTGAAAAATCAAGACTCTTCCATAAATGAGGGTAGGGAGGCATAATTAGAGCTGATGATTATTGTGACTTCTCTCGTTTTCAGCAAAGAACCATGGAGTTTGCACCTGTAACAACCTGAGCTGTGAGATCAGTGCAGCATTCAGCCTTTGTTTGCGTTTGCCTGCCTTTGACATGGAACTTATATGGGAAACTTCCTTCACTCACAGAAACCTTTTTCACCAGTCTCAGAGGCCGGATCTGGAAAAGACTGTTTCTGTAACCATGTTCACCTCCTGCCTGGCAGCCTGCCTTGTGCTGCCTGGCACGGGCTCTACCTCCTGGGCAAACAACAAAGCTCTCAATGCTTATTGTTTTTATAGGAACAAGGCGTAACGATGATATTTATATAGTCCAGTATGGGTCTGATTCAGCTTAAACTGTGTGAGGACCTTTTTTAAGGAAATTGTTTCCCTTTTGATGGTATTGAAAGTCTGCTCAGTGTGTTTAATGGTGCTAGACCTGGACAGGAAAAAGGCAAATTCGATACGTCTATGAACTCTGTGTGTTCAAGAGCCTACTGGGGAGATGCCAAATAACTTCCCGACCCAGACTTGCCTGAAGATAAATGCTAGGGTGCTTGTTACAGAGTGTGCTTGAAGGCATCGATCCCATATTTTGGGGAGTTTGCCTGGCATGGGTGTTGGTGAGATGGTCAGAGCAGAGGCAGAGGTTGGCACTGCGTCTCCTCTGCCTCCTCGCTGGCGCCCTGGAGCGACCACCGCTGCGGCAGCATCCGTGTCCCCGGCTGTTATGGCAGTTTTTCACCAAAGGAGAGGAGTTTGTGCTGATGGGGATCAGGCAGAGGAGAAACCGAGCTGATTGCCCATGGCTTCCTTTATAGCTAACGTAGAGAAATGGGTGTGACTTACCTGACCCTAAAGCTGTCTGGTTTAGGATAAGCTGAACTCCACAATAAAAGTATCTGCTTTTCTGCACAGATATGGAAAGTCAGGCCATTCAGGTCTGGTGGAGATGCTCACACTGCCAGTGCTAACACTGGGTCAGATGAAACTCTCTCACCAGGCTTTGGACACTGATCTCACTCAGATGACCATTACATGGTGGCTGGACAAAATAACGTTAGTCCAGGCCAAAGATGATTTACAATTTGTCACTCACTTCTCTGACAGCTGTGATCTTTGCAATACTGATTTGAGGTGATTCCTGCAAGTTAATACTTTTATTTGTTGACTTCTATTGCTTCGGTAACTTGATAATAATATGCAACTTTTGCTTAGTGTATTTTGAAGCAGGATCAAGTGTAATTAGTTTCTGTGTGAGGCATTGCGGAGAGGAATCCTGGAACACTGAGTGGATGAAGAATATTGGATGGGATTGGCTGAGATGCAGAGAAGCAAAACCCACTATGATTCAAGAAGTAATGCTTATGCCTGTGCTTATAAATAAAACAGACCAGGGCCTGTGCTTTGGTCCTAGAAGCCACTGGCATCTCAGGACTCGTGTCGGTGCATCTAAACTCTCTTACACTCATAATCAGGCTATGAAGTACCCATACTAGACTGAATGATTTCAAGGTCTTTTTTTGGTAGACCAGCTGTGGATGCTGATGGTTTCCTTTGATTCACATAAGGATGAGGAAAACATGAAGCTGTGATCTATGAAAGTCAGAGTAGGTAACAGGAGGCAGGAAAACTATACCTCTCTTGTCAGACATGGGAAGGTAGGCATCATTGGTGGCAGAGGAGGAGCAGAAGCCCTTACGAGGTTTTAGGCATGCTTTTATCTGCTGGTACAGGGTTATGCCTCTGGGTGAACTTCCCATTGCTTTATCCAGGCTTTCCTGAACAGTCATAAGCACCGGGCAGTCCTCCAGGTGACAATTTTTTGGTTCTGCAAGAGTGCAGGACTTCATGGTTTGTGATTTAGTTGCACCAATGTGACAATCTACATCTGTGGAGCTTCACATTTGGTCACTGGCTGATATTTTGAAGAACATAATTTTATGGCCATGTTTATTACCCTGTGTGACTGCAGATGAGGGTAAGTCCATTTCCAAAGTAAGAATAACTCTAAGGATGAGAAGCAGACATAGGAGAAGAAGATGGAGGCACCTGCAACTTGTCGATGCTGAAAAAAGTAAGGAGAGATTGTTTGAAGAAGTGAGATTTAAAGACAGATTTGGATGTGTGAAGATAGAGGCCCAGATTCTCAACTGTTCCCAGCTGCTCTTGAGATACAACACGGCAATAAAATTAGGATTTGAAGCTCTGGGTGGCACAGAACTGGCAGATCTCTGGGGGTTTTTTATGCCGTTCACTTCAGGAGGAAAAAGTAGGAAATCCTCCTTGTTGGAGTGGTTCCTTAGGATCACATGTATAAAAGAAACTCTACTTCTAATGGATTTGGGTTGTAGTTGGACTAACTCAAAGCAACTAATGCCTCCCTTTGGTCATCTACTAGAAATATTTCAGTGGTCTACAAGAATGTGGGCCAGGGAACCCACTACTGAAGAAGGTTGGATAGTGGAGCAAAACAAAAACAAGAATGGGAAAATGTAGCGATAGAACCAAGAAGACGAAAATAATAACAGAAGAGTGTGGAAAAGGAAAAGATGAGGTCAGAGACATTAGAGAAGGAACAAACTGTATTTTCCCTGTCCCCTTACAGCATCTGCTAACTAACACATTCTCTCTCTCCTTTTCTCACTTTCATTTTCTGCACAACTCAAAGATGAAACTGCTCATGACTTTATTTTTGGCTTTTCAATATCTGTGTCCATGTGAATTTTACTCATCTGTATATCTCAAATGAATGAGATATGAAATGTAATTAACCAAGTAAATTAAATTAGCATGATTTGTCCTTTCCTTGTTCTTTGCCTCAAGTCCATCTCTTACAAGTTTCCATGAATTATGGTTTCTGTGGGGGAACGAGTTTGAAGGCCTAAAAAGAACAATGTGTTGAAATTAGTGTAGTGCTGAGATGGGATCCTTGATTTAGGCTTATTTCATATTAATGACATTAAAGGGTCAAGCTCCATCCCCACACACCTTTTGAGCAATGACTATTTCCTGGGCTATATTTACTTATGAAGGGAAACAAATAAGGAAAGGTGAAGGTACATGGCATATTTATTCATATTTCTGCAACAGATGCTCTCACAGTTCTGCTCTGTGCTGTAGCCACCACGTGAATGGTCAGGTTGAGTGGGCAAAGCAGAGGAATGGTGGCAGGAGTCAAGAAGCCCTGTGGATTTTGAAGTGGGGAAAAAAATTCAGGTGAATTTTCCATTTTCATCACACTCAGAGTGCCTGGGCCCCTAGAAAGCTTTTCTCTTGCATTTTCCCCCAGTGCTTGAAGCTGGTGACATGACTGCTTTGTATTTTGTATTTTTTCTTTCTTTTTTTGTTTGTTTTCTTTATGAGAATGTATTGTGCTAAAATGTCAGGACCCTCCTCTTCCCATATCTACTTCATCTCAACATAACACAATTCTTTGGGCTGACAGATGCTTTGTGTCAGCCTTGTGACATTACAGTATTATGAAAACACAAACCCATCAGTCAGATTTGCTTTCCAGGTTTCTTCTTAAAAGTGACACTTAGCCTCTGGCTCATGGCCCCCTGTGCCCACCCCCAGTCGCAATGTCTTCTCTTTTATTATTGTTGTTTATAACGCACTGACCCACATGGGGGAATGATGGTGAAAAGAGGCTCTACCAGCCTAGGATTGCGGTTAGTGGCCACCACCAGGTATTGCAGGAGATGGCCAAAGAGCCCTGTGGCAGCCAGAAGATGGCCCTTTCCCTAACCACCTTCACATCTCAATTTCCTTGGATAGACATTGCCTGGTGCCTAGGTCTCGTGCAGGTTCACAGCTTTCACTTCCGCTCCACTCACTTCCAAAATCTGTGTTTTAATTAAGTTTACGGCAAGTCTGGATACCCTGAGCTCTGTTTAAATGGCTTTTCCCTTTTCTGCAACCTTCTCAGCTCTCAGCCTTTGTCAAGACATCATGTTTTTCTTGCCGTGCAGCGTGCCATTGCTGAATTACACACAGTGCCAAGTACCATTCTGCTGCAGACTTTTGAATTTATCCTGTGAGCTATGTGATATCTATTAGAAGTTGTACAGTCCTTGACGACCTGCTACTGTTAAGGGAATGCTGTTACCTTAACCTAGACTGCTTAAAAGAAGAATGGAGAGCTGTCTCTGGTTCTCTACCTCCTCCTACTCCTAAAGCTGATTTTTATCTTTTTACAGCCCCATTTTCCTGTTCTTTGGGGCTGTTTTTTTCAGTCCCATTGCTTTGGGAGAGACCATACAAACACCAAGGTGAACTGCCTGACCCCACAGATGGAGGTCGAAGGGTCCTGGGGCTTTTCTTCTCTTGCTGCCCCTAAGCTTTAGGGGTAATTGCTTCAATGGCCTGGCTTGCCTCTGGGTTACGAGATGTGATTTTCCCTTTGGCCCTGCCTGTTCTCAGTGCTCCTGGCCCTCGGGCAGAGACAGGCTTTAAGGTGCTTGCTGCTGGAGAAGAGGAGTGTTTGCTTGGCTCTAGCCATTTCTGGTAGTGGTAACCCGATGCACTGCTGCCTGTGACAAGCTCATTAACCACTTTACATATTGGCTCTTACCTCCTCCTGAAGAACTTCCCACTAGGGCTCTCGCTGTGCATTAGCTTGAGTGCTGCTTGTGTGATGGAAATAAAGTGGCTCAGACAGAAATGTGAAGTGTCCTCTTGGGGAGTGCTTTAAATGAGACACAAAACCCAATTGTGGCTGAGATGTGGTTCCCCTTTTGTCTGACACCAGAGGGGGACAGGAGGAACTGGGTAACGGCCACCATGAATGCAGCCCAGGCAGTGGAGAGCAATTAGCTTGCATGGTTAGGAAAAGATGGTTTTGACCTGAGTTGTTTGGAAAATATGGGCAATGCCAGAACAGAGAGAAGATTCTCCCTGGGAGTATGACCACAAGGTTATGGGGGAAGCATGAGCAGAAGCATTCAATACCCTATGCAGGCAACCCCATCCTCTCCATCATTCTGTCAAGAGAAATGATGCCCCAGAGAACTTGCCTTGGGATCTTTTGATTGGTGCTCATGGGTCCTTGCCCACATGGGACATGTCTAACACAGTAGTTGAATGATGATGAAGAATGCAGAGCTCTTCTCGGAAACACAACCAGCAAAACTCTTTCTTGGAGGGAAATAGGACCAAGTGTCACAGCATTGGCTCCCTCAAAGCTCCTGGAGGCACTGGTCCAAGTCATCCTCTCTGCAGTGCTTTCACTGGACACAGCAGCAGTGAGAAGCCCCGGTCAGGTCTCCTGACACTGAAGTTTGCCCTGCCTCGCCAAGGACACAAGCAGACCATTTTGCTTCTCATCCCAGCTGCCTGTCACAAGGACTGTTCACTGTGGTGGGTCTGTTGTGTTCCCCTGTATCAGAGGGATCTTCAGGTTGGCTTTCCATCCCAAAGGAGCACAGTGGGCCTTTTGGACTGTGCTGCCAACTCTGCAGCAGTTTCTCCACTGTAATTAAATCACAACAGGACTCTCGGGCTTTTTTGCACATGGAGCCATGACCAGAGCAGAACTTTATGACCACCAAGTCAAAATCTTGCCTGGGTCTTTGGATGCTTCCCTGTGAGCAATATCTGGGTGAGATCCATTTATACTGTTACTGGGGAACCTGTACAATTGCACAGCCACTTCCCACATCGAAGGACTGTGCCTCCCACTAGCTGGTCTAATGGCCGGGTGGGTGAAGCTCTCTGGGTGAATCCCAGCACAGGCTTGAACACAGCCTCACTTCTGCACCATTGTCAAACTGGAATCACTGGACTAGAAATTTTTAATACTATGATGGGCTCAATGCAGGAGAGACAGGACTCACCATGGAGATCTTTTGTGAAAGAATGCAATGTGCACAAACCTGGTGCAGGACCTTTTGGCTCCCAGTTGTCTGAGCAGGTTTGATAATACATGTACTCTGGCTCAGACACTTTGCCGGAAAAAGTTGTGTCAGAATCGCAAACTCCAGCACAGCTTGCATTGCGAGGATGCTAATGCTTTTAAGCCATGTGCTTTACAGGTCTCTTGTCTCTGCATAACTCTGCTCATAGGATATGTGAGGACTGGGGTCACACATGAGCCTTCATTATTTGCAGATGGCAACGTTGTTATGGGAGTGGTAGATTTTGTTTTCAGTTTTCTGGGGAGAAGCTTTGCCTTGCTTTCACCTTCACACTGCATCAATTCATTCCGATGTTCTCCTGATCCCCCCCCTCCACTCCACCTCATTAAAATTGTTGCACAACAATTGTAAATTTTACAGCGCTCAAATTAGATTATTTCCCTTGACACAGAAACAAACAGACTGCTAGGAAATGACCATTTCAGATTACTGGAAGCGTCAGACAATGCTCCCAAGCCCAGGCCAATTGCTGTTCTCAGTTGCACATGTGTAATCCCAGGGATATCATTTAGGGTTGCGCACATGAAATGAGAGCGTGCATCGTGCCTCAATATGCATAAATAGCAGCGGACCCCATCCTGTGTACTGCTGTCATCAAGTCCAGACCGCTGTGCTTATAAACCAAACACAGTAAATTTAATTAAAGGATGATCCCACAATGTTAATCAGATACATGTGCAGATCTCAACCGCGGGATCAGGCCCAGAGCTCTTGAGGTCTGAGCCCCATCAGCTGCCGTGGACTCATTTAATAATTTAGGGTCTGAGGAACCACAGGATTGGGCTTTGGGTTGTTTTGCTGCTGAACCAAAGCACATGCCAAGAAATGCACCCAGAGGTTTTTGCTTCCTCCTCCATGATGTCCCTGAGGCTGGCAGCAGCAGCAAGCAGAGCTCCCTCCACTGTGCCAGGCCGGCAGGTTGCCCAGAGCAGTGCCGGGAGGCAGGCTGCTTTGATCCAGCACCAGCCTATGCCCAGGGTGAATTCAGCTCAGGCCAGTGCTGGATTCTCCATGCCACACAGCAGCGAACCTCTGTTCAGCTCCCAGCAGCTGCTGACACTTCAAAAGGAATGTCAACCTGGCATTAAGCCTGCTTGATGCTGTACAGGGTCATCACGGCAATGGCCATGTTATACCTTGAAGCCTGACACACACTTGGGACTTGGCTCAGAAATGTTGAACATGATGAGCACAAAGGGAGCAGTTTTACCATCGTCGGTTGATGAGCATCATCCTCACAGGAAATGTGACAGTAAGACGACATCATCTGCTTGCACGTGGAGACCATAGGTTTGTTCACATGGCTTAGGGGCATCTTAGGAGATGCAGGAGAGGCTTCCATGGCTTTTACGTGCACTGCGTTTAGGCTACAACCACTGCACTGAGAGTCTCCACTAGAACCCCTGCTGTGTCTGCATCTGCTGCACTGATCCCTCTGCTACGCTCTTCCATGGAGGAGGGAAGGAGTTTGGTCTGCTTTATTTACCACCTTTCCTCCTTTGACAGGAGAATGAAAAGCCCTGTCCCGAGTCTCTGTTGTGCAAACAGGAGCAGGGAACCCCATTTTCCATGTGTTGTGCAGTGCAATGCTGCCATTAGCTGCTGCAAGGAGGAATCCAAGCTAATGATAGCAGTTATTCCAACAATGTTAATGATTTGTAGAAAGATGAATTAAGCAAAGAGAGAGAGCTGCACAAGTCTATTATTACCCTGTGCCTAACTCTATTAAAAAGAGCTGAGCTGTTCATCCATTTATGAGCCATTGACAGGGAAGCATATATCTCCATGAAAAAGGTCAGATTGCTCCAAAATGGTCATGGGCACATTTCTTTTCAAGGAGGAGCTTTCTGTGACACAAAGTCTGTGTTTGGCAGAGGGTTTCCAAATGCAAGGCTACCTGAAAGACTTTTTTCCTGCCTGCTGCATGCACAAGGACTTTCCTTCAGCTTTTGAGGAGCCAATTAAGGGGACAAGAAACCCATTTCAGCCTTGACCGCTTGCTTACACCTTGCGCATGGCAAAGGTTGCAATTCACTGGCAGAGGAAAGCTCTGCATTTCTGGGGATGGGGCAGGGACAGGGCATCCTTGAGGAAAACTGGGTGTTTTGGATGACTGTTATTCCTCTGCCCCACTCCAGTCTGACCCACGGGTTTTGCCCTGTCTATCTATCTCAGAATATTTCAGGAAGCTGTCATTGCGGTATTGAAGAGCCACTTGTTCAGTGCAGTTGGGATGAGACAGACCTGAAGTTCCCTATTGATCTGCAGAAGAAAAACAGCCTCATCAGCAGCGGGGACAGCATCACGGGCAGCAGTGCGGGGTTGCCTGGAAGGTGGAGGCAGCCGGCTGCCGGGTCCCCGCAGTGGGGAAGCTGCGGTGCTGGCTCCTTGCTCCCATCAGGTGATGCACATCAGAGAGGACCTGGGCAAAGGGCAAGACAGGTTTGCAAGAGGCACTACTGAGGTCTGCGTCTTTTTTCGTGTAGCTGTTTACAGTACTGAGAGCAGATTAGCCGTGACCACCTCAGTATGGATGCACCAGGGTCTGTAAGTCCTGCCCTGCAGTTCTCCCTCAGGCATGCAGTTGCACCTCTGTGATGGCTGCAAAGTCTACTGCTGTTTCAATTCACAATGACAGTCAAGTGACAATGGCTTTTACCTACTAATGAGCTGCACAAGACTCAGCTGGAAAGAGTCACCTAGAAGTGAAGTACTTCATACTTCCTTTCGTCTGATGACCTGATGTCTGGTGCTGTTCTGTTCCTCAGAGTCATTTAGTGATGAAGGCAAAACCCAGCTAAGCTGCAGGTTCAACTGGTTCTTCTGTTGGAGGCTGTGAAACTTGTGCAATGTGTGATGTGTTTCACAGGATCTACTCCGGCTTTTCTCTGCCAGCTGAAAAGAGGTTCTGGAGTGGCTGTGTGCACACCTTGAATTTTTGTCGTGTCTTGATTTCAGGGTGTTGTGTCACTTTTGTTATGTCGGGCCATGGTGTGCCATCCCTGATGCCATGACACTATTTGCTGACATCTAAGGCAATAAGATGGAAGCAGGCTTTCAGCTGTCAGTGCTGCTTAATATTTGCACTATGGTCATGCCTAGACAGCTGAAGTGAGACAGGGCTCTTCAATGATGGCAGCACAGCAAAAACAAGGTAAGAAGTCACCATTGCCTGAAGAGCTTTAAGCTGAACATGAAAGACAAGGCATCGGAGGAAGGAAATATCGTGCCTGTTTATTCTGATGGCAGCCTGGGCCACAGAGAAAACATGTCACTTATCAGGATCACAGAAGACCTCAGCAGGGGAACAGGATGGACCCTGCTCTGCCTGATCCCACTTCCACGCTTCATTAAATCTGTCCATCCTTGTCTGGCAGTAAAAAGAGGCTGTGCCAAAAAGGGACTACAGCACCACACTTTACCCTCTAAACCTTTAAGAGTAGCCTGCTGTCTAGGCAAGGCACACACAGCTGACTATTTCCTCTGATATTTCCTCTTATCGATAACAATGGGCAACGCAGGGTAAGTCGCTGCTGAAGATCAAGTGTTTTTCATGGCATGCAATCCAATTTACCCACCTCCTGCTGCCAGACGGAGCCATGCTGTTGTAGCTGCTTCATGCAAGACGGGAAAGTTGCTTGTGAAGCTCCTTTCAAGGGACATTGCTTCCAAACCAAACCCAGCATGTAGGTTATGGAAGGTCGTTCTCTGAAACCAGTGATGGGTGAACAGGTCTGCGTAAAATAAAAGACAGCCCCAAACCTCTCCTATCACTCAGGCTGCATCTCACCCAAGCAACAACCACCTCTTTACCAAGGGAATTCTGACCTTTATCTGCAGGCTTGGCAAAATTATGTTCAAAAGTTTGTATTCAAAGTCTGTTGTTATCTGATTTCTCATAGCATTTTTCTGGGTGGGTGGGAAGAGCATATCTCTCCACCGTGTTAGTTCCATCATGTTCACTTGACAGGTTTGACAACGTCCTGTTAAAATCCATCAGTGTTGTGGGGAAGAGCCTAGATTATATCATCTAACTCCTGATATTATCATGGCTTTTCAGCCCTCATCAATTACTGCAATTCAGACAAATGTCTTTTTTGCTAATTCAAACCAAATGATGCTAGAAGACACTCAGCTGACATCCAAAATAACACATCATCTGTCCATTACTCAGGCACACTGTGGCTGTAGTTCCCCCAAATCGATGTGCCTCTGCCCTGATGGTACTAAAGGGCTCAATTCTACCTCTATACCTTTCCAAGTCTCCTTACTAAAATCATTGTGATAGATGTCTGGAGACAACAGTGAAGGTTATATTAGTGAAGATAAAAAGGATTAAGCAAGGTTGCCTGACGCTTTTGGGATCCAGCCCTATTTCCCCTTGACACATTACTTTCTGTTTTGTGAGTAGGAGTTCATAAAGCAGTTGTTAAACAAATTAAACAAAGCAGCAGGTTAAACAAAGCAGCAGGTCCCCATCTTGAACAAAGAGTTTGCTGTGACCTGGGAAGTCCTTTTATACGACTGGAACTGGAAACTTCTGGGGAAAATGGAGGTCCTTAATGAAGAAAATGAGGACTGCCAGCAATATAGTGAATAGTTGGCTGCTATCTTCTTTCAGAGCAGATTATAGATAAGAACCAACAGACACCAAGCAAAATTGATTTCTGTAGCAATTAAACCTACTCACCTTTGAGGAGTTTGTTACATCCTCAGAAAAGAGGAGATAAATGCTTAGAAGAGCAGCAGAAGATGTAACAGAGTATTGTGCACCACAGCCAAGCAATTTTGTCGGCTCCTTTGAGCTTCATAGTAGGATGAGGAGATGATGTAGCTGAATTTGTGGCAGAGCTGGAGGGGCTAATTGAATGTTGTTTGATTAGCAACCTCCTGAGGGATCTGCTGTGAGACAGATGGAATTTCATCATTACAAGTGCCATAAACCATCGTTGATTGCTGGTGGAGGAGAACTTCACCTGGCCCAGAACAGTGGTGTCAGCAGCAGCAAAGGAGGAAACTGTGAAAGGCTGAAAAGACGGGTATTTAGAAATAACCAAAACAACTGAGCTGACCAACCATAAAATGGAAAACCTCAATGAGATTTTTTTTCTACAATAAAAGAGCAGCTCGTTTTATAGCAAAATTTACGTATGAAGTAGCCCAGGGTCATATATGCTTCAGGATGGGATAAAACAGTGCAGACAAAAAAAGCAATGGCAGCTTCTAAAACCAACCTCTCAAATCCACTATGTCATCCAGAGGTAAAGGAAGGGAGCAGGGGCTTTTGATTTTGATGAGGTGGAATATTCAAGTAATACATGCTTTCTAAAACGCAATGACAGACTTTATGGTGTAAATGTAGAGTTAAACTGCTTGTCACCATCCGCAGAGGCACATACAACACCCATCAATGAATATATATCCCGAAGAGCAAAAGAGGACTGACTCCACTGCTGAGTGCCACATTGATATGTGGGCTTGCTTTGGAGAACTCCTTCTGGTGACAGTCTCTTGGTTTGTTTCTCTAAAACACAAACACAGAGAGAGATAAAATGTGTATTAGTCCTAGATACCTAGGCCAAAACCAAAACCTGTCAGGTAGAGATTGTCTGCAAGAATTAGAAGGGAAATGTCAAACTAGAACCCATAGATAAACTACTTCTCTGTGAAAATGCACGTAGGCATTTATAAAGGGTTAGGACATTTAGAAGGAAGAATAACAGGGATTTATGCAGAGGATGGCCTCATGCTGAAATACCTCCTAGTAGGGTTAGCTCCCCACACCCTTGGAGGAAGGATTGAGGAGGGGTAGTGAAGGAAGGCATCATTCACAGCTGTTCTTGTCTGCCTGGATTGCACTTTGAACCAGAAAAAAACAGTTTTCTCTGCAGCAATTGTGCAGAAAGCCACAGTGAATCAAATGTCTGGAAGACAAGCATCCCGTCCCTTGGACATGGACTGTCAGGCCAGGGTGAGGGGGGTGATTGAAAGCTTAGTGGAGTGGGTGCATAGGAGCAACCTCTGCAGACAGGGATAGGAGAGCACAGTGAGGATTTGATTACCAGGAGAGCAAAATAGGCCATGAGAAGCCTTGGAGATCATCAAAGAGCAAATGGAACATCTCTGAAAGGGAGCCTGTGTTTTACAGTGAGAATAGGCAATGCCCTCAAGTGCAGGAGAAGATATTTTAGTCACTGGGGGCAGCAGGACTTCATAACCAAATATCCGGTCTCTTGTAAAACCAGAAGTGTTGTAAAATCAGAAGTGTAGTACCTGGGCTAGCTGGTAGGCAGGAAAAGGATTTACCCTATGGCTGTTCCCTTGTGGCCTTTAAATGGGCCAGCCACTGGGGAGGCAACTAATTCATGAAACGTACTTAAGTCAGTTAAAAATTATTGCCAGAGTTACTCTCAAATATTTACATTCCTTTAGAGTCATCACATGAAAACCTGAGGTGACTTGGTACCACTGGAGAAAGGCAGAGAGGATTATAAGAAATCTAAAAAGATATGAGTTCATGGGAAGTGCTTTCCATTTTGACCCTATGACATTTTGGTATGTAACATGAAGGCTATTGGAGGGTGGACAGGTGGTTTCATCTTCAGGTCAGTGACTGGGGCAGAAAAAAATAAATTAGGTGATGAAAGAAAGGCAAGTTGTTCTGGGAATAAAACATCTCTATCATTGCCTAGATGGGAAGTACTTCATTTTTTCTGGCAGATCATAGCCTACTTAAAGTATTCTTCCATGGAAACAAAGGAGGACTGACCAATGCACCTGGCTGGATGCTCTGCCAGGTTTTATCCTTTTGCATGTAGAAAATAGTCTATCAGGTGAAGGCTAATATAGGTATCCTCCCTCTGGCAATGACTGGTACTGCAGAGATTGAGTCACAAAAAAGAGAGGACATCTTCCCCAGAGAAGGGAAGGGAAGGGGTAGCTTGGACCCAACACATGCTGAAAGCACAATACATGCTATTGTACATTCCAAGATCAAGAATTATATCAAATGCACAAGGCATTTTTTTCCTAAAATATTTGTGGAGGTGATGAGGACCTCAGAAGTTCATCAGCGTGGTTTCTTGCAAAGAGCCGTCTCCTCCCACTCCTCCCCAGGATCACTGGGATGCTTAGCATGTAGGATTGACCTCTTCCGATTTAAAAATTCGTCCTGTGGGACATATGCACCCAAAAGAGCAGGGATGTCCATGGTCACCTCAGTGACCTACACATCCATCTCCAAAAAGAGTAAACCAGATGTGGTTGTGCAGAAACAATCCCTAGGGATTGTGGAGGTTGAAAAGTAATGAGCCTGGACATACTGAAGACTCTCTGAGCAAGGATGGACTTAAATGTGCTCAAGCATTTTAATATAACCCAGCTTCAAATGGCATATCGGAGAGCTGCTAGAAAGGGGGTGTGAAAGAGATGATTAATGAGAGCTTGGAAAAAGATCCAGATAGATTTCTTTTGAACTATGCCTCAAATTACAATGGATGTGAGCCTGGCCTAGCTGTTGATGAGCAGGAAGATAACACTCATTTGGCCTTAATCTATCCCATCCTGGGAGAAGAAATAAAGCTACCCTTTTAAATACAAACCACTCGCTTTCATGCAAAGGATGAGCACTGTGTAAAGACCATCCACATAAAAATGCCAGTAGTTGACAGTCTACATTATCTCTGGGTATTGCCGCAAAGTAATTGGACTCTTTCTATTTAAGTGGTGGCTGAGGCTTAAGATCCTGTCAGAACTGTGTGTCTACTGGAGGATGTTTAAATATTGGAGCTCAGGCCCCTCTTGTGTGAAGGAGCTGAGGCCAGGAGGTATGTGTGTGTGCTGTGGACCCAAGGTAGAGGAACGTTTTCAGTTCCTTGGCTAGACAAGGGGGATACCTCTGCCATGTGACGAGAGGATGTGGGTGCTATGGAGAACAAGTATGAAATAGGTGACATTGATTTTTAACATAATGCATATGAGCTCTAGTTAGCAGTCTTGGTTGTTAATGCAATGGAAGAATAGAATAAAGACATCACTGAAATGTTAATGTCTTATCTGGAGCATTATGGGATGCAACACCCTCGTTTTCTGCAGCTCTGTGATAAGTACAGCAGCAGGTTCCTACCTGCAGTGCTGTGAGCAGAGTATTTGGTTTTCTTCAAAAAAACAGTCTCTTTGCTCAAGGAATTGTTCCCCCCACACACACCTTGGTTGAAGCTCTGAGGAGTCTGATCCTTCTTGGGTAAACTTGTTCCTTGGATGTGTGAAGTTATTTCCTTTTACTCCCTTTTCTTTGTTTCAAGAAGAGCAAATGAGAAAGGCTGGCCCAAAAGCTGGGCTAGTCTGGAAGACTTTTATCTGCTCCCTGGAGGCGCATCAGTCAGTGCAGTAGCCCTGGGGAAATGTTTGTGATTGTGTGGGTGCCAGATGCATGCCATAACCTGATCAGCCCTGGTTTTGAGCCTGCAAGCACTCTTGGGGGAAAATATAAGGGCCCATGCAGGGAAACTGAGCTAATCTGCTGATGGGGAGCTAAGTGGAGTCTTCTCTTCCTTCCATTCCCATGTCCACACCAGCTCCTACCACTGGGCAGAGAGGTCAGGAAGAAGACCATGCAATGGAAGAGCTCAAGAGCAAACTCTCATGGAGCTGGTTTGTGTTTTCAGTGGCAATAAAGAAGCCCCCAGCCCAGCTACTTGTTCAGCTGTGAGCGGGCAGCAAGGTGTGTGCTTGTGTGCGTGCCGGGGCAGTGCAGGACCACAGCTGCTTTTTAAAACTGAGTGCAAAAGAGCGTGGTTTGTCTTAGCAGCTGCTTTTTGGAGTTGTCTCTGGCTGTCATTTTTGGGGAGGGGGGCAGGGAAATTGGTTTGGGTGGCAGATGGTGTTAAACAGGAAGGGAGGCAGTGTTTGTTTGCAAACACTGCGAGGTGTCATTCCATTATTGCCCAGCGCTCTTGACAAAATCAGTGTGGGAGCTTTCTGCCAGCTACCGCAGCCCCGCAACGCTGTGCGGCAGATGAATCAACGCCAACCAGGGAGTAGGTCCATGCCCCAAAAGTCCTTCCTGGGAGTGCGACGAGCAGGAGAAAATGTGGCAGAGATTCATTGCCAGGCACAAACAAGGACAACGGTGCCCTGTATTTCAAGGCTAGCACGGGGCACTAGTGGCATGCCTTCAGCCAGCCTGCATCTATAGCTGCTTGTTTCTCCCCCACACCGTCCTCAGAGATGGAGTGGTATCTGCAGGGAGACAGAAATGCCGCCCGCCAACGTGCTGGGAGACGGCAAGCTTGTGTCTCGCTGCACTCACGTGGCAGGTTTCAAGGGGTTTGGGACCAGTGCTCAGCTCCTGAGTTTCGCCCCATCCTGTTATAGGGAACCAGGCTGTGGGTGGATGTCACAGCCCTTCAGCGGTGGCACAAAAGGGGCAGTACTCATGTCTGCGGCCATCGCAGGTCCCCACCAGGAGGGAGCCCTGCTGCGGATGCTGGTGGAGACCCTGCCTGCATGGGGAGCATCCTGCACCCTTAGCACCCATCTGGGCATGCAGCTGCTGAAGCCTCTGCACCCTTTGCACACAAGGTATAGCTATTGACAGCTCCTACAGACCAAGGCTGGAGTCTCAGGAGTTTGACATGTTTAGGAAAGTCAGCTTTGCCATGATCACAAGTTTACTGATGGTGCGGTTGGGAAGGATGCCCGGGGTTTTAGCCTTCCCTACAAGCCTCCGGGTCATGGTTCCCCTGGCACAGTGTTGATGGGTTTTGGGTCGCCATCCCCAGTGCCAGTTGTGGGCAGCACGAGAGACCCAGCATGGTTCTGCTGAGCCTGAGGCAGTTAGCATCTCCCTGCCTGCAGCCCCATGGCACGGTGGGTGCTGGGGAGTTAATACCCCGCTAAGCCTGGGGCTGCAGCTAAGTCTGCCTGCACAGGGACGGAGTGGGTTAATAACCAAAGAAGAGATGGCAGCTTTTATGAACATCTTCCTAAAAATCCATAGACCCTCCTCTTTTTTTTTTTTTTTTTTTTTTTTTTCTGAAAACATGGTGTTTTAGGACATCGCTGCTTGTGTTTCTCCTTTCTTCTCCTGCCGAGAGAGCCAGGATTGATGACTCAGAAATTGCTAAAAACATCACGCTCACCACTGCCACAATCAGGAGACTGGCTTAAAAATCATGAGATTTCTACCAAACAGAAATCAATTCTTTTCCCTTGTCCTCTGTGTTTTTGACTTGTAGGTCATTCCTCAGTCCTCAGCTCTGAAGAATGTGTTATTTGGTTGTTTTTTAACGGAAAATGGGTTTTCCATCTTGTATCCAGATAGGAAGGCTTGAGCACAGTACCAAATCTCGTGCCTCTCCCATGGAAAACATGAGTGGTGCCCACATCCAAGTGTAGGAAATACCAGGAAGGATGAATGCAAACACCCAACTCTGCACCATTAGCTCTTATATGAATATTAATGACGAAGGCACCACTGCAGTGAGTCAAGATCCGGGGAGCCAGCTTGTCTCCAGATCCTGTGACCACTTGCCAACAGGAAAAATGAGTGAACTTTCACTGGCTGTTTTTCAGGGCTGGATATTGTACTTTAACGAACAATCAGAAAGCAACTAGCTGGAAAATAACTGGACCTTTAACAGCCTCGGTGCTTAATTTACCATGTACTTTTTCTTATGTTCTCCCTCTCATTGCTGATATTATATCAGCATGGCTGCCTCTCTGACACTGGTTTTATTCAAATATTGCTGTTTCATCTCGCCTCTGCTCCTCACCCTGCTTCCCTGGGCTATTTCACAGGGTCTGCCTCACCTGTCAGAGCAGCCCATTACTGCCTCCTCAATCACAGCCCATTAGGAAAGGCTGCACGACAGACACCTCCATCCCTGTGCTTACGCCACGGTGCAAACACCAGCTCCTCCATCGGATCTGGGGTTGGTTACCACGCTGCCGGGTCCACCCTGCCTTGGCAGAGGGGGCCGTGCGTGGTGGCTGTTTGGATGGAGTCATTTAAATTTGTGATTTATGTGTTCTTCACACTTTAATTGCATCGAGGAATCTCTCACTCTGGCAGTGTCTAATCTCTCGACATTTCACATGCTCTGCCTGCGCGGTGTCAGAAGATGAATAGCCCATTCATATGGGGAGTGCTTCACATCCAGATATGCTGACTTACAATGCTGATAGACTGGAGCAAGAGATGAAGGATAGCAGCAGGGACTGGGTAACTTGTTTTGCCTACCAAACCTCATTGGTTCAAAAATAAAATGCACTCTGTGTTTATCTGTAAATGATGGCATTTTTACTCGCATGGCTTTTTCCTTGCATCTGCCGGCAGATCTCCTCCCTATTTGCTATTTTCTAAAAGAGCTGCAAAGCATATCTTTGCCTTTAGGGTTTGCAGGGTGGTGTTCCCAGAGCCAGCTTTGGCAGAACAGGCTATTGAGGAAACCTGAAAGCTCTCTTTAGTATATGTATGTGAGTATTGTTACTGTTTGGCTCTCAATCTGTCACCTGAAATGCCTGAGATTTTCTTAATGGTGCATGCACATTTTGCTGGCTCCTTTCCTCTGGTCTCCTTAAAATACGTTTGTTCTTGAATACTGTAGGGCTGAGGTCCTATATTTATTTTTTTGGCATTGTAACAAATGGAAAGACACCACACCATACCATCAGACAGAGTGGGAGGAAAGAGGTGACTTTATCCTCATCTGAAGAGCTAACAGATTAAATAATTTGCCCAAGCTCATATAGAATGTTTGTATCATCAGACCAGGGAACTGAGACCAGAGTTTTTTCAGAGTTTTGATCACAGGACAAGATTTATCATCCTGATCTGCTATATTTTCACACTGAAATATATTACTTACCTCTAGAACAGGTAAAACTTCCTTACAAAGAATATTTGTAAGGAATGTGTCCCCATCCAGTCAGCAGATCCATTGTGGATGACCCAGTTTTCTTCTGTAATTTGTGTATTTGCACTGAAGAGTTTGGAATAAATGAATTTCATCTGTATTGAGATGTGATACAGCACTGGCAAGAACAGTCATATAAGACAAGTTTAAGTTAATAAATAGATAAATAGAAGTACAAATCAGATGTTGGCTGGTCTGAAATCCAACATATTATAAATCAACAAATGTGAAGGTTCAGCTGAGGAAGGAGTAGAAGGGAATGTGTCTCACTGAAATCATAATGTCCTGTTTATTCCAACCACCCAAATGATAGCTAGTAAATCTTATTTGATTGCTTAATAAATGCTAAGTTACTTGTACAAAAGAGGAGCAGCTTTGGCAGAGTTTGAGGCTTAGCCTAGAGCAGTCCCCAGTCTGGCTGGGACTGGTTAAAGGAGTCTCCTGCATGACTGCTCCTTGGTGGTTGTCTCTCTCCATAATTTTTAGTCTGGAGGCTTTCTGTCATGCTCCTACAAAAATTTTTGGAATTATGGAATTATTCCTGAGAGAGGAAAATCACGTTTTGGCCCACATCTATTCTTGAAGTCTGAGGTCAGGAAACAGCACAGCAATGGGATCAGAAGGAAGGTTCTTGCATTTTAGTTGCAGTCCTATGAAGCACTTATAGCAAGAAAAAGTCATGTAATTACATATGTTTGAGCAGTCATGTAAGTGAAAGGCAGAAAAAGAGGCCTGTCTTGCCATAACCCAGGTGTGGACCAGGGGAGGATGCTTGTATTCAGCTGTCAGAGATGCAAAGGACTCTTCGCTCTAATTGGCTGCAATTATGTTCCCAATGTTCATTTGCTGGACTGAAGTTTCCTAGCCATATCTCTCTGCCACTACATGAACTTTCTTGGTAATGTTGACCAAATATAGCTTAAATGATGTCTTTTTCTTCTTCTGAGAACATATGAAAATCTGGATTTTTTTTTTTTTAATTTTACAATGGAAGTCACAGTTGGAAGTGTTGGCCTGTGTTTGAATAGACCAGCAGATAATTGCCTTTAAAAGGGAGGATGGGGCTTGGAAATGGATCTAACAGTAAGATTGCTTGTTTATCATTGCAACGAGTAACATGATGAGATATGTCTACTTTAATTTCCACTAATTTGGCAAGTTACTGGAGTAACTCTAGGTCCAGATTTTTGGAAGATCTTGGAGGATTTTGAGTGTGTCTGAAAATCTGGCTCTTATTTTAGGTGTCTAAATGGGAATCAAACACTTATAAAATAATCTAGCCCAGTTGTGGGTGCTGAGCACTTAGAAATCTGGCCTTCAGTTCTCGAGAAAATCTGGCTGCTAACATGTTTTAAGACTGAGAAAAGCATGGCTAGAACATCAAGCCAAAGGAAACAATTTGTCTTGTAATGACAGGGTTGAGAGGTAGATGATATTCTTTCAAATAAGTACAGTACCTAGGTCTGGATGATCTCTGCTTCCAACTAGATGAGGATATAAAGACACTGGTAATGAGATTCATTACAGCAGCTTTCTAATCTCTTTCGCTACAAAATACATTACATTTGGAATTTAACTGTGTGTGCAGCACACCAGGTGGCCAAGCTGCTTTTACTGGGAGAAAATAAAGAAGCTGAAATGCACTGCTATATAGTGCTCTTAATGCCTAATAATGTCATAGAGGAAGAAGTATGTTCTTGCTCTCTGTTGCTGATGACTGCCGAGCGAAGCACATGTTATACAAAGTCACATATGCTGGAGAATAACGCTGCTGCGGGAGCCCTTAGCTCACTGGTATGTGACACTGCAATGTGATTAGGAAAGAAATTACATACTGGCAACGAGCTTTCCCCCATTTTGGGAGTGAGAGAGAAGAATTACCCCCTTGGAAATGTTATATCTGAGTGAATTTACTTTTCCACTGGCTGATATTCTTCTAAGGAAGAAGGATGTTCTAGCTGTTGCTCAGCAGAAGGGACATTTTTTTACTTTATTGGCCCAAAGTGGTCACACGGTTGTGTACCAAATTCCACCTTGGGTGAAGAGGGGAGGATTTCACCAGTTTCAGGGGAATTTGAGTCTGAGGTTTGTGTTGCACTGAATTTGAATATGGAGACTTAAAAATAGGGCTTCTAGTTCACATCCCAGTCTCTGAGGTGTTCTTGCTAACGGTGGAGGTGTGTTGACATGGCAACTCCCTAAATCTAGCCCTGAATGCTGTAAGCTTAGCTCCTGGCCTACCAGGACTTGAAACTCTTCTGAATGAGAGACTAAGTCAAGGCTTTCCATCCACTGAGGGTGACAATTTGTCATATAGGTGAAGTTGGCCTATGTGGATTTTTCTCCTAATCCCATAAAAGCCCTCAGAAATTTTGCATTTTAATTTAATAAGAACAGAGCTGTGCTGCTCACCTGTAGTATTTGGTCATAATAAAATTGTGGCAAACACCATTTCTCCTGCCCTGGTACTTGAGCTTTCTGTGATGCAGAATTACTTTACCTTTTTCTTTCTCCCCTCTTCTTCTTTTTGGTGCTGAGCAGAAGTTCCTGCTAGTTTTGGTAGGAAGCTGTAGACGGGCTATAAAGCACAGTGCAAGTATTGAATGCTCTTCCCAGCTGTTTGTTGTGGATCAGATTTGCTCTTTGTCATGGGCTGGGATCCAGTTGCAGGACAGATGCTTTACAGTTTTGTTTATTGGATTTGCTACACAAAGAGTTGAGCTCCACATTGACAGGGAGCAGGTGGCTTGTAGAAAGAAAAACGACACCATGTTTTTTGTATTTTTTTGATGGTTTACAGATTCTATTTACACACTCTGATTGTGGCTGGATGTGCAAAAAGGGAGGGCTGGAGGTATCCATGCAGGCTGCCATGCCATATTGCTTAGGCGCAAACGTGGATGCACCAGGACTTGTGTTTTCTCCAGAGCTTGGGGATGCTCACACCATGGCCCATGGGCGAGCTTGGCCAACTCATAACCTCCTTTCCCATACCCTTCTCCCATGGCTTCTTACCCCTCTTAATGCTGTTGACCATGTGCGTGTCTCCGGTAGTCTACCATGTTAGGTGCCAGATACCCTGGAGAACCAAGGAGTGACCAAAATGCACCCAAGCCTCACCATGTAGTACCTACATACACACGTGTCAGGTCGTGTAGCAGGTCTGCTTCCTCCTCTTGTCATGTGCAGGACTCCCACCTGTCATTGCATGGAGGAAACTATCATTCTGGTGACAATTATGTTGGTTATCTCCTTCATCTGTCTTCACTGATGTCTGGGATGTTGCTTAGAATGGAATGAGAAATTAAATTATCAAAATATGTAGGTAAATGGAACATTGATTCACTTGAAAAGACAGCAGAAAACTGAATAGACCACTAAAGCCTGACTTTTGGGTTTGGCCCCAAATAGAGCTAAGCAGTAGCCATGCTCCCTTCACGAACTTCTGTTTCCTCCATCATGTGACAGGACATGAACCCTTGTGCAGCCAAAATTTAGGTGTCTCCCAATCCTTGCTGGATCTCTGAGCATAACAGTCATAGAAAGGTATGTGCAAGAAGTTCCCCTTATGGGACTGAGGGATGCCTATGTCCATGTGAAACTCCTCATCCCTGGGGACTCCAAAGGAAAGAGAAACAGCAGCAAAAAATAGACTAGTTTGGGTAGCAATCCATGGAATGCCTTCACCACATAATTTTAAGGCAAAATCCAGGGGGGCATACGGAAGGCTGTTAAAAAAATAACCATATAAAAGACTGAGAGGTCATTGCTTTCAGGACATTTCCATGTCTGCTTGATTCCTCCATGCTACGTTGGTTGTGCAGGGTACAACTGGTGATCTCTCAGGGACTTTTTCAAGCACTGCTAGCAAGTTTTAGAGAAATGCTTGGACAGTGGGACCAGCATTCAGACCCTAACTCATATAAACAGAAGTTGAAAAACCACACTACCATGTAGTATGGACCGCCATTCTGGTGTGCTTAGCCATGCAATTATTTCTGCATATCAAGGCATGGATAAGAGCACTTTCACTCCTGTGTTTGTGCAGCAAGCACTGGTGAAGCCATGTGAAAATCTCCATGCCCCGTTGTCAGCCTGCAGCTGAAGGGTAGATGAGGATGAGGATGACACACGTGGTCCTGGCAGCATGAAGAGCAGATGAGGAGCCAGGATCCTTTTATTCATAGCTGCGATGATCAGTGTGTGAGCAACCCTGATGTCAGCATAGGTTTGTATAAACCAGTCAAATAATTAAGTGTGAATAGGTGCGGATTTGGGAAAGCTCAGCCTCTATTAGTGGCAAAATTACAAACAGGAAAAGGAGCTGACTTTGTGAGACTGCTCACAGCCAGCAGGTTGCCTGGCTCTGGGCATGACTGAAGAGCTTCTGTGGAAATTTAGGAACTAAGGGGAGAAATTGTTTTACTTTAATACACAGGGAAGTTAACAGGCACCCACTGGAACCCTTTAAACTGGCAAGTAACCCTGTGGAGGCTGGGACATGTTAAAACAATTATCCTGGTAACCCAAAGCACAACTAGGCTGAAAGTGTTCACATCTACCTTGTGAATTCCTTAAATAATAAACACTGGACAAAGTTCAATAAACAACCAGATCAAATCTTGCTGAGGAGGGACTAGGAAAGCAGCTAGACAGAAGCGTCTATGGGGCAATGCTCTGCAAAGAGGAGAAAATCACAGAGACGCAGGCTGGAACTGATGTCTGCTCTGGAAGGATTTACTGGCAATGTGAGGTGAAGTGTTTTGGGAAGGGCAGGTGCCTTTTATTCATGTTCTGAAGCAGGAGTTAGAAAACTTTTCCAAGGGCTGAATCAGCCTTTTGGGCTTGTTTGGTGGACCAGAAATTAACATCAGTCTGTAATAATGCCAAAAAACAATGTGTCCATGAGCTGTATGAAATGGAATTGCGGCTTGTGGAAGGGCTACAAGTTCTCCGTTCACACGTCTAAAGTACGTGGGATTCTTCACTATCTACTACTTCTCTTTGCTGGGGAAAAGTTTAGTGTCCCTAAATGACCATCACCTCAAAATATGCCCTCCCTGAAGCATCATCATTATAGTTCCTTGCTAATGAAAGTACTTTTCTAAACTCCTGGCATGAATCTACCATATGATGCCTCCAAAAAAACCCATTGCTGGGGTGACTGGAGCAGTCGGCTTGGTCCCAGCTGAGTGGTAGGGATCAGATGCTGTGGCAGGATGAACCCAAGCAGAGGCAGCTTGAGGGTACCCAGAGGAAGCAGCTGTAGCCCGTCCCATCCCTCTCTCCCAGTGAATCCCAATGCAGGTAAGGTTTATGGTGTGATATGTAGTGCTGGGAGGAGGTAGGCTACGGTGTTGTGCAGTTGGGTGTATGAATGGGTGGGCTTTTGGGGGGATGTGAGGGATGTAGACCTTGGTGGGATCTGTGGGGTCATATATGGGAAGGCAGTGGTGCCATGCATGGGGCTGAGGGAGGTGGGTAACACATAGGGGAGGGCTGTGGAGCTGTGTGAAGGGGTCAGGGTTCATTTTCAGACATTGTATTGAGGTTGCTGGTATACACTGGATAAATATTGCTGTGACATTACTGTCCTTGAAAAGGGAAAGGTTTCGGTATCTCTATTTTAGCCAAAATGGAGATCTCTCAGCCTTGTGGATATGACACCCTTGTCATGTTTAACGAGATATGTGTGAACTGCTGGCTTTCCTACAGCCTACCTGTGCTTTCGCCTAAGCCGTTATGCCAGGCCTCTTATCATGCAACACTTTGCACCTTGCTGATGGGTTGTCAAGACAGTGCACGGGAATGTCACCGCACAGTTTGTCACCATGCCATCTGAATGGAAGCAGGCGGCAATGATGTGCAGGTCTCCTTCCCTGCCCACCTCCTCTCTGCTCTGCTGCTCACGGCAACATCCCCACGACTCCTCCCAGCTCTTCCTCACCCTTCCAGCAGGCAGATGCGACTGGGGGGTCTCTGAGTGCTCCAGGTCCCTTCTGTGGGTCAGAGGATGGAATTCAGCCTTTCCCTGCAGTGGTACCACAATTCTCAACCGCAAGGCAGCAGCACGAGGAGGGGTGCCTGGTCGCTGCTGTAGGTGCTGGAGGGGAGACAGCCCACTCAAACCCACTGTCAATATGGGTATTGATTTCCGCAGTGAAAACGAGGAGAAAAATCTTCTCTCACAATCTCATTCTCTGCCATTTTGTCCAAGTGCAAAACCAGTTAAAGAAGGAAGTAATACTTCTGCCCTCATGGCAGGTTGATGCTTGGGCCTTGCAAGGTTGTTTCTCTTAGGATGAACAAGCAGCTATGTGGGCCAAGTACTGGACTGATATTATTTTGTTTATTCATCAAAAAATGCCAACAAAATCCTGTTTCCCTAAATGCAGTGGAGGCAATGAACAGGCAGTCCCCTTGACCTAAAAACTCTGAGTGCAAGCAGCTTGTCTTTTTGCCCCTTCTTAAGATGCTGCTTTTGTAAGACTTCATGTCACCAACATAAATCCTTGGCTAAGCATGGCCAAAAGCAGGGAATTACTCCCTTAGGAGGTTTCAAACCCAGCCAGAGGGAGTTGATGTGGGGTGAGACCACAGGCAGCCCTGCCCAGTGCTCATGGATCAACACGACTTGACCAAAGCTGAGTCCTGGCAGAGTTCCCAGCTATGATGGGGTCAAGCTTGATATTTCATCCAAATCCTCCATATCTTGGTGAGTAGCTCCCCAGTGCCTGCTAGTGTTATTACAGCAAGTGGCAAGTGAGTCCCCAGCTGAGCAGGGAATGGACCCCACATGTCCTGCTGCCATTCATCCCCTTGCCCAAAGCACTTGAGTATGACCAAGGAGGACCTTGACTCTGCAGATGAGCTCTGAAAGGTGAAGCAGTGGTGAGCTGTAGGTATTTATAGGTGGAGCCTTAATGGAAGAGCAGCACTCATCAAATCAGTCAGGTTGCTGGCAGGGCTGGTTGTAAACACACTAATGCTGAATTGCTGTCAAGTCTCGAAAGGACAATAGCATGAGTAAAACAGCAATTTATGGTTGTGGTGGGCTTTGAATGAAGTGACCTCTATGATGGGCCTCCAGGAAATGAGACAGGGGAAGCTAGATGGGATCTGAATCAGACAGGTTTCAGCTATGCCTTTTGAACACCGACAGCACACCAAAATATTACACACAGAAAAGTGAAAGGGAATACTTGCCATGATTTGAAACACTCTCTTGCCTGCCTCCTAAGTATTTTTAAAACTGAAGGAGAATGTCAGACCTTTGTCTTGCATGAAGAATGAGTTAATTTCCTATAGAAGTATGAACATTTTGCATGACCAGCAGAGCCAGCGTGGAATGCACAGAATTGCTACCTGTGCAACAACGGATAATATGTACACTTTACTGTATGCAGTTTGTCCTTCCAAAATGTTGGCTGAGTCTTTAGCTGCTTCCCAAAGAGGTTGAAGAAGAGTGGTTGCTTGTAGGAAAGCCTCCTGCTGCTGCCCCTCTGGGGCTGATGTTCCCGGAGAGGGGAGCAGCTTCCTACATGAAACAGAGTGGAGGATTTACACCCATATACCTTCAGATGGGATTCATCTGGCATAATTTGTGGATCTAAAAGACAGTTTTAGATGCAAATGCAGACAGAGTTTGAGTTTGAAGCAGTCAGTCAGGGCATCCTTTATAGCCAAGTGAAGGGAGGAAGGGAATTCAGCTCCTCCAAGAGGTACCCACAGAGCCCCTGTACTGTTTGAGCTCATGTCTGACCATCATAAAAAGAAAGCTTTGGCCCAGATGTCTAATTTACAGAAGCCTGAGGTATTCCTGATCAGACCCAAATCAGCCAAATCAGCCCTGTTCTCCTTTTGTCTTAATGTTACAAACCTAAGGAGGAAGTCATGTGTTGCTGCAAAAATAATGCCAGAAGGATTTCTTAATTTCCTCTGTTTCCTAGCTCCAGGGGGGACAATGATCTGCACGGGTGATGAGTCAAGGTTTCCCATGCTTACCTCCCTGTGTCAGCATGGATCCAGTCACATGCGGATTTGGATCAGCTTGCTAAGAGGGTGAGAGGGACCTGAAGTGGACCTTGCTTAAACAAAATTGAATTACCCCGGGGGGAATCAGCACCTAGAAGCTTCTTCACTACTTTTTTTTTTTGCCTAAATTTAACTCTTTGGAAACATTGACTCATTCATTGTATTACTGCAGGTAGAGCCCATCTCTTTACAAAGTGTAGCTCAGCTGGTCCTTCTCAGAGCTCTCAGCATCTCTTGTGGGCACTGGTTGCTGGACCAGTGTATTCATGTAAAAGTTTTGGCCTCTGTGGGATTGTGTAAATGTTTCTTTCTCAAATTGCCCTTGAAAATTGGCCAGATCTCTGGATTCAATTTGCCTGGGCCTAGTAGACAATGGGATGACAATATGAAGGATTTATGGGATGTGCCTTGCACGTCTCTGAAGTCAGCATCCTCACAATACAGGGACAAAATTTGGTCCTGCTTGCAGTAACCTCAGGCTTGTCACTATATCTTGTAGCACCATCAGAGGCACACAATGTAAATGTTTATTGCCTTCTTTTCATGGGCCTGTGTCTTGTGTTCCGAGTTTCATGCAATGCAGTGAGGAGGGCCTCCGGAGAGCAGTGTTATAAAAGAGCCAGAGACCAGATGCCGATGAGACTCCAGCCCAGAGAAAAGTCCCCGCAGTTTGACTCCGTCAGGGCAGCAGGGTATTGAGAACAAGGGAAAATTGAGTCAGCCGTAGGATGCCATCCGGTCTTTAGGGCGGGCAAATGCATGTAATCTTGGTCAGGGCTGTAAAAGCAGCATTGCTAGGCTGGAGGAGAGGAATGTGTGGCCAGGGAGCTGTGATAATGGAAGGAGGAGCTCGGAAGAAAGAGGAGAGGAGCAGCATTCGTTTTCCCTATCTGTGAACTTGATGCAGAAAGACATTCCTAGTCTCCAATAAGCAGTTCATTTATCTTAATACCTTTTTACTCCATGGCTAGAAGAGTGATCCCAATTAAGGCAGCACAGCAGGGCTTCCTGTATAAACCTCCTAACACCGCCAGTTACGTTATTTGCTACAACCAGCCAGAGTTATGATCACCAGTGAAAAATAAGCTTCCTATCTGGCAGCTGGCCAGATTCATCCTAGCAAAACGGCAGAGTAGAAGGACTGGGAGAGGGAATGCATTGAAATGTAAAACAGTTAACATTTCTACAATATATGTCAGCATCCACCAAGCAGTGTGGGCAATTAAGTAATGTTACATTGTACACTTCACCTTGGAAGAAAAGCTCATTTTGATGGAATAAAATACCCAAATGCCACAGACTCTACTGCTGATTTCACATCTAAAGCAGTGTTTTCCCTTCTATGCGCAACGCTTAGCACAGAATTAAGAGGGAAAAAAAGCAGCATGATTTTAGACTTAGAAGATAAGTAAAAGTATGGGCCTTCTGCCAACTTTCTCACCATTTAGCAGTACTGAGATGGGATAAAGAGCAGATTTCTGACTGCTTCCCACAGCCACTTTTCTAGTTTTGCAGAGCTGTTTTATATTAGAAAATTGTTGAAAATCTTTCGTTGCATCTTTTCTTTCCTCTGATTTAAGCGATCTTCGTGTCTCCTCCTCCCCCTGCTTTTCAGTGGAAGCAGCCTCTATAGGGGCCCTGACCTCGCACTGCATGGGAGCAGTTTGCTTGCAGGAATGATAAAGCTCTTTAGCAGAGAGACCAGGGAAATTGTTTGTGGCTGCATACATCAGTCCTGCTGCACTACTGTTTTTTAAGGTAGGGGCGTGCCAATATTAAGTGTGATAGCACTGCTGGAAATCTTCCACATCACGCTATGGACAGCCTTGAAACTTGGTGACTTCGCTGAAAAATAAAACTGTGTATGTGCATCTGGGCTGTTAGTCTGACTAGCTGAACTCGAGAGATTAATGGAAATTGCCTGTTGCTTGAGTTCACCAGAAGGGAAAACCTGTCTTTCAAAAAAAAAAAAAAAAAGAGAAAAAAAAGGATATAAGCAAAAAAATGTAGTCTCTAAATTCCTGTGGGTTCTATTAAAATTCTTCCTCTGCTGGCATGTTATTGGAGAGTCTTTAGCTTTGAGAACTGATTGTCCAGTACTGCTGGCTTGTCTTTTTTAAAACTTAGATGCTGACTGGAACCAGATGAAAAATTTTAACTCAAATGTCTATTAGGGAACTAATTCTGGGAGGAATTCAACAGACTTTCAGGCTCATTTCTGATACACCCGGAGGCTGAATTGGTAAGGAGATATGCTGCAGAGCAATAGAAGGAGAGGAATGGGGAAGGAGACAACAAAAAAAAAAAAAGTGGCAAAAGTGTTTGCAGGACTGGGAGGTGGAGGGGCAACATTTTAACCAGGTCTTCTTTTGCCTTTGGTCCATGAATCTCATGAATGTTACTGTTAGTTCAGTCATTAAACATAAAATCATGAGGTTCAAGGAAGAAAGTTCCTATTTGCAGCTATGTGAAGTTTTCAAGAGGTGTTTTGGATACACAAACTGTTGTTAAGCAAATGTAAAATGGCTTTTTCTTTTTTTCTAAACCTCTCTGTTTGGAGCATTGGAGCCTGGTGCTGCATCTTCCTTTGGTGTGGTATTTTGGAACTTTGTTGGGCTCAGATTCTGAATGCAGACTCTGCTCTTAACACTTTGAGGGTGTAGGAGGCTGGCTTTGATATTTTGCATAGGTTCTGCTGAACCTATTTCAAGCTGCAGTTTGATGGTTTACACAAGAAAATAGCCTGAAGAAAGTAACATTTAAAACCTGATTGTTCATGAACTAGCAAAGCCAGGAGAAATTGTGTGTAATGGGAGAGCTGGGAATCCCAATTTTGTAGAGATTCCCTTCTGGTCATCAATTTTATGCTTCCAAATAGTTGCTGATCTTTCCTACTAGGCAGAGAATCAGTTTTTCAGACCTCCCAGAATACCCAGAAGATCAAAACTGGGTTTCTCAGGCAGCCAGGACCAAATGACTCCCAACAATGCCATGTCTAACAGCGGGGCAGTTATTCAAATGGCAACAGAAAGTCCCCCTAGAAAGCATCCGTGTGGCATTAGGGACATCTGGGCCACGGGGACCCCACTGCATTCAGTTGTCCAACACAAAATGTCCTTCTGCCACCTCTTCACTATGGGGTATGTTGCCTCAACCTGCTAAACCCTTTGTTATGGACATGTGTGCAAATTGTTTTCTGGACTTTGTCTTACCATTAATGTAGAGCTTTTTTCATAGCACAAAACCTCCTGTTCTTTGTTTGAGGTACAGCTCTGACACAGATAAAATGTCCAGAAGGTCTAAGGCATCAATCCTGCAAGGACTTAGCCTCCTGAACACATTGAATTAATTGGAACTACCTGAGCTTATCGTTAAGCCTACAGCCAAGCCTTTCCTGGGTTGAAGCCTGGATTAGTAACCAGGACAATAAACTGCTGGTGGTGGCTTAGAATGCCAAGTAGCAGGTCTAAAACATGTAGATGTTCGGGGCCTGAATCCAAAGAAAACAGATTCTATATTTCCATATTTTGAACTGACCTGTATGACATGGGGTCTTTTTTTAATGTTCCCGCAGCACTCTGTTAATCCCTATTCCTTGTATTAACTGGAAAATGAATGTAATGCCTGGGGTAGCAGCTTGGTTCACCTTCATGGAACAGCTCTGGTTGCATGCCAGCTCGAGCAATAGGCTAGCAGGATCTATGTTTTTCCTGGGTTGTTTTCTGTTGTGTTCACTATTATCCTTCTTATCTCTTTGGCCTTTTAATGATTGCAGTGGTCCTGTTAGTTTGCAGCAAAATTCAAAGATCATTATGCATTTCCAAAAATCTTTGGATATAAATCTCTCTGTTAACTGAATGCTGTAGTTGTCAGTGTGTCCTGTTACACCCAAACAATGAACATTATGACCCTCATGTCCTTCTTCCAAACTTCTCTTTGTCTAGCTAATACCCTTTTAATGCCTTTTTAACCATCTGAGACTATTAATGGTGGCAACTCCAAGCACCTTCTCCTGCTGTTGTTTCCCATCTGGCCTCTGAAATGGGACCCAGGAGCTTGAATAGTGTCTAGCTATGGCAAATCCCTTCCACAGCCGAAGGGAGTTGTTCTGTGGAGGACAGTGGGTGATGGATCAGGCCAAATGAACTGGTCACTCACATTTGTAAACACGGATGTGGCGGGTTGGGGGACACACAGTCGACTCCTGCAAGTGTGCTTGTGAGGCTTTAGTCTGCTCCCTTAAAAAGAAGTTCACATACTGTTCCTTGGTAAGATTCCTGGTCTGTTTAACAGGACAATTTCATCCTCTGCCTGACCTTGGTGAGTTTTATGGCAGCACTGTAGGTGGCTCCCTGTGCCCAGCTGAGATAACTCTGGGTAAAACCAGCAGTAGGGCCAGCCACTCCGTCATTTTCTTAAGGATCACCGTTACAAGCACAAAATGCTATCAGCAAAACGTCCCTAAATATGAAATCCTATTACATGTTCTGGAGAATGAATACAGAAGATAGCCCCATGTAAGCTGAGAGAGCAAGTAGCCCAGTACCAGTGCCCTGAGTTCCCCCCGTTCCTTGTGTTGTGTCCTGGTGCTGTTTTAGTCCGAAATAATCCAGGACGACTTCTGTGAGCAAGGGGCTCTTCTGTGTACAAAAAGCCTGGGCTTATCTGTGATACGGAGAGCCAATTCAGGCCATGGCTTGAATGCACAATGCAATCTCTGGGTTTCCTGAGCCTCTGTGAAATTAGGTAAAGCAATGCTGTGACAGCCCCAGCACACCCAGTTGGTGGTCACCCACCAACAAACTCTTATTGCCCTTGATAGGGCAGGGTTTTACCCACGATATGGGAAGATCCCATTCCTTCTTGTCCCAGTTTCAGCAAGAGGGGAAATGAGGCTTAAAGCCTGTCTTTGCTCTCACTAATTCTAGTTCTCTTGGCTAGATGGGTAAAATTCATCTCCACTATAAACATCTTCAAATATTTACATACAATAACAATTATGGGCATTTTGATTTAAATGATTAAAACACCAGGCTTGACTAGACACTAATTGCTATTGATTGTTTAATGATATTGTGGAATGGTAATGCAGGCTTCATATTGACAGTCAAAAGCAATTGACCGAAAAGTCATTATCCATTTTTAGCCTTACAAGGAAACTGCCTGAATTTTGATTGAAAAATATTGTACTAAATGTAGAAAAACCTCCTAAAGAAAAAGGATGCAAACTCTAACCTCCATATTATTGAAAGCATTTAAATTACTCTTCTGACCACACAGTGGGAATACAAGAAGAAATTTAACCTTCATTTCCAGAAGGAAGCTTTGACTACAGTCAGCGGTTAGAGCACTAATCTTTTGGTTCTGGGACTGGGATTTAAGTTCCTTCTCTGATTTTTATGTGCAGTATGTTTATGGCCTCATCTCACTCCTATAATTGGCATTGCATTTCATCACAAAACCATTATACATAATTTAGCTGTGTTCTTCATAGGTCAGACCTGAGTAGAAGGTCACATTGGAGCTACCTAAACCATATGCATTCTGAAGATAAACACTGAATCTTGATTTTCGTCTTGCTGCCAACTCTTTCTTTTTTTTATGGGAAAGGGGGAAGGGAGGATGCAAGGAAAATCCTGAAAAACGCTGTATTTTATCAGTAGCAGTATACTTTTAGTATTCTGTGTATATAATATTATGCATTCAGCTTGCAGCATAATACAGAAACCTACTGGGTAAGATCAAGGGTCCACAAACTCACTATCTTCTCTCTGATCATGACCAATATGGGAATTGTGATGATATTATTGGAGCTAATGTTCCTCAAAGGTGTATGCAAGTTAAGGCAGAATCAAAGCAGAATCATGGACCTACGGGATGCTGAGCCATTGGGAGGATCAGAGCTGGACCAGGGCTTACATAGAACTACCCAGTTCCAGAATAATTATCCTGTTGTTGGCCAAGGCCAGCTTCTACATCTCTTCCCTTTTAGTAGCTGTCCAGGTTTCAAACCAGATCCAAGTCCAGGAACCAGATAAGTTGTCCCCAGAGAAGTGACCTCAGTGCATTTCAGTTCAACTGTTGAATTTTTCCCCTCCTGAAAACAGAAAGTCACAGTTAATATGTTTAACAGGAATGAACCTTGAATTAAAGGAAGAATTTGAGGAAGTGACCTGGTAATTGTAGGGTGGGCACCAGCTAAGCAATCTGAATGTCCAGAAACCTCCAGCAGTTTGCCACACAGGCTTTTTCCAGGACTTTTCTACGAACGGGTCAAAACATGGCTGGGTGAATTGCAGTGGTAAGACCAGTGGGCAGAGCCATTAGAAAATCCAGCCATACACTCAACATAGAGCCTGGCACCCAGAGGGGTATACCCTGAGTATTTCTTTGTCTTCTAGCTGTTTGCACTGGGGTGAGCTGTCTCCCATGTTTAGACTGTCCTGATCACAGTCAATGGGGGGGGGGGGGTGGAACAGAACGGCTCCACCAATAAACTTAGGAGAGAGAAGCACAATTTAGGCACTTAAATTAATTAAGAAAAACATACCTTTACTGTATCATTTATTGTGATACCCAGGAATCTTTTCTAAGAAACTGAAAGCAGTCACTATTCTAATCAGTACACTGAAATCTCATCTTCTCCCCTTGTTCAAAGTACAAAGCTATTTCATTACAACTCCAAGAGGATGGGCTGCTAGAAAGGATGCCTCGATCAATATTAAATCACAACTGCTTTAAGAACAAAAATATACACTTTGATAATTGCACTGTAACCCCATTATATGACAGGTATAAACTATGGCTGCTAATGAGTTGTCGTAAAATAACATGAAAGCAATCAAATAAATTTATAAATAGTAATTTTGTTTTGAAATAATTCAGAATGTATTTTCCTATGTGGGATATTAAAAATTTACTTTTAAATATTTTTCTGCAGGAAATGTGCAAAATATTTGCATATGCTACAGTTAAGAAGGAAAATGAATATTAAAAGGTTTTACCTGCCCACCAAGCACAAATCATGACCTTTCTGGCTAGCAAGGCTATAAGGTTTTCTTCAAGGTAAGACCAACATTTTCAAATATTTTTTTCACTGGCAGACCCCTGAAGTCTAAACATAATCAACTAAAAGTAGCCTTATTTTTGCAAAACCGTTGAACCTTCAGTATCTATAGAAGCTGAAAACAATTTTTATTCATTTTCATGGCCAGAAAACCTTCAGAACAGCTCATGAAAAAAAAAAAAAATCTCATCATTACCATACCAGTCCTAGTGGTTTATCCAGCTAAAAGTTCTCTTCCAGAAAGAAAACTCATTTTGGCTGGGATTACACAATCTATGGAGAATCTTGCTTTATCCGTGGTATTCTGCTAAATTTCTGCATTAGTTGGCTTTTAGGAAAGGAAAGGAGCACGGGTATTTTTGTATTTGAAATGAGTTGAACTTCCAGGTGCTGAATCTAGCTGATAAAGTTTTTTCACTGAAAAGCACTTTAGGACCCGGTGTTCTCTCACTACGAAGATGCTTGAGGGTGCATAATTGCCACTGAGATTGCTCAGTTTTAGTCTCAGTTCTGGGAACTTTGGTGCGCCCCTGCAACCTTGCAGAGACTATTGCCCCGCTTGGGAAATGAAGGGAAAAACAACTTCCTCCAGTCCTCAGCGGCACTGAGAAGCTGGGAGTCAGGTACACTGCTCCCTGCTTTTGAATGACAGAAGAGATGAGCCTAACGAGGGATGACAGCTTCTCTGATGTGTGCAGCTCTCCTCTAACACCATGGTCATTCCCTGTGCTGTTCTTACACAAAGAGCACACACAAAGCAGATGGGCTTCTCCTCTCCATGAGCATTTAATAGTAGAGTGGAAAGTCACTGGCCAGGCTTCATTGCTTGATTTGTATGCTGTTTCATTGGAATTTTAGGTGCCTCACCCTGAGAAAGAACAGAGGTGATAGAGTCCAGGTTCACTAATGTACTTAAGTACCTTTTCTTATATAGAGTCTGACCCTTCTGAATAACTGCAGACTAGACTCCAGCCTACCTAATTTTGGTGCTTTCCTTCTCCATACATAGGAGACCTTCTCTGGACTGTACACAGGTCCAGAGGACAATTCAATCTGCCTCGCCTCTTTGCCTGACAATACTGGGAGGCAGTGGGAAGCCTTCAGTGCCAGCACTCAGCAGGGAATCTGGTCGGCCAGGCTAAAACAAATGGGCATGTGGTGGTGACAGTGGCAATGCTGCTATTTTGTACAGTAGCATATCTTAGCCAGGAAGAAGACCCTGGAAGACCCTGGTCTCTCAGTCATGGTCAGCAGGAGGAGGATGGCACCCCTTCTGTCCACCCCAGTCTGTGCCAAACAGTGTTGGGATTATCTCTGCCTTCATCACTCTCCTAGGGCTGCGGAGCAGTTAGGACTGGCAGAGTCATAGGGCTGGCCAGAGAGAAAGGAGACATCTAACTTTAGCCTAACCGTAAGGGCTCTTAGCTGGAGGAAATCAAAACTGGGCTCCAGGCCCAGCGTCCTGGCAATCCCATGCAGTTTTCTTTAACTCATCAATGGGGTAACAGTGAAGAAGTCTGTAGCAGGGACCTGAAGCCTAGATCTTTTCCCCTGGCCACCAGCCACTCATTTCCCCAGTTTTTACCTAGTCCTTGGGAAACATCTTTCAACCTCTTTTCTCTCCCGGAAATTTTTGTATTCCTGCCTGCAGACATAGACCAGCTGCAAGGGAAGAGTGTGAGAGCAGGCACTTCTAGCCTGTCTTATATCCTAGCAGTTAAGGACCTCTCAAGAGATAGGAAACAGGGAGACTAGTCTCCCCTGGACTGAGAAGATGTAAACTATGGCCTCCTGCTGTGACTGAGCATTTAATTGCTAGAAAAATGGGCCAGAAGCTGGTGACACCTCCACCAACCATGTACTGCCATCCTTGCTGCAGCCCTAATCCCATCTCTGCACCTCTAGCAAAATAAGAGGCAGCCACCATCTTCTAGATTAAGGACATCTGGTGATGGTTGGTGACCATAGCTATGCAGCCAACCATCTTTCAGGCTTAGTGTACTTAGATATCTCCAGGGCAAGGCAGACTTGGTGTATACACAGGCTGTTTGGGACCTTTGATGCATTTCAAGTGTTTAGGTCTCATTTGAAGCAGGATTTGAGCTAGCTAGATCCTTTTGTAAATGACTAAAAATGGTTTATATGTTTGTGCCTTAATATGTGATCTTTTGATAGGATTCACAAGTATCGAGCTGGGAAATGAAATGCTTTTGAAATGTCTGGCTAGGAAAATGCAATGGCTTTAATTCAAGTCACAGAGACTTTCTCTGTTTATTTTAGGACACTCAGTCACCAATTCTGGTATAATCCTATACACACTGGAATTAGAGATAGAGATAAGAGCTTTATGTGTTTCTTTCCAAGATCTCTTTTTCTTAAGTGATTGGTGCTCTCCCCTTAAATAGAAAAGTTTCTATTCGAAGTGTGAAACTTCAGTTATGGGTAGTGGTGTCTTCTGTATACACATTCCACCTATCTTTATATCTGACCTTTCTGGTGTTAACAAGAGAATTACTAAGCTTCTAATAGGTAAAGCGCTCTGAAAAAAAAAAGCATGTAGGCACTTTTACTACAGCTTTGTTTTTACTGCAGATTGAATAAGCTGGAATGCAATGCAGGTATTAATTACAATCCCTTTTGCTGTGTAATCAGAATATAGGAAATACTTTCCACTTTCCTGGCAGTGGCCCTGATCCAGCAAAGCACTTAGATGTAGGAATAGTCCCATTCAAATGGGCAGGAATTTTATAGGATCAGTGTCAAAGCATATGTGAAAGGGATTTTTTTGTCTGTGTGTGAAAACATGTATGTACACACACATATAATCCAGATGAATTTTTTTTTTGTTTAATTTTTGAAAGACAATTCTCTAATTTCCGAATATTAGGGTCAGACCCGAGGAGGCAAATGTTATTGTTCGCTTCACAGCACTCACAGTGAGGCCTGTCTGTTTGATACTACTCCTATTAACCCACATGTAGCACTATGCCAAGGTGGCCATATGACCCTGGGAAAAGAGCTGGCTGGTGGGATGAGTGGGAAGAAGTTGTTCGTCCATCCATGTAGACATGCCCTTAGTCATGCTGAGTGAATCACATATTAAAGAAAAAAATGAATTCCTAGATGAGAACATCCAGTTCTTTTGGATTTATGATAGCACAGTTAGATCCAAAATTCATGGCTGACTCTTCCCTCCAAAGATCCAAGCCAAAATTCTGGACAGGAATAAATGTCCTGGAACTCTTGGAGAGTTTGAGATCCAGACCAAAATTCTGCAATTCATATCCCTCCCCAAGGGATTGCAAGGTATTTTTTAATTCAAGGGTTGTTTTCTTCAAATAACGTAAGGCTTCAGAATTTGTCCTTTTGCCTCCAACTCCATGTTGTCACTTGTGAGCAATCTATACTAACGCATCCAGGTCAGGCATCCAAGGTTTACAAATCTATCTTTGCATACCTCTCTCTGTTTCCTTTCCTTGTCTTGAAACAGGAATAAAAGCTCTGCTTGCTAGTAAAGTGCAGGGAACTGGTACTTGCAGTGGGGCTTACAGCACATGGGTTTTGTTGATTACTTTTTTTTCCAACTAAGAATGAAAAAGAAAAAAATCCTAGGACTTGTATCTGTTACAGATCTGATTGGACGCCACCGCAAGGACAGGGAGCAAGCATAGGTGATTAGGGGGCCAGCACTTTGGCTTCCTCCCTAGACCTCTTCTGATTAACCATGCAGACATTCCCTTGCAGTCTTAAGGCCTCATTCCTCCAAAAATATACAGCTTTGCTTAATTGTGCACATGGAAACTTGATATATGAGAAAATCCATGCATTCAGGGCCCCAGTGAACAAGGCATTGACTGAGAGAAGTACAGTGAGGGAACAGCTTGGTCATGGTCAAAATCAATTGTAAATAGCACCAGGAACAAAATTCTGCTCTCCTTAGCATCAGTCCACTAAACCCTCCCAAGTGACTCCAATAAAGAAGTGTTGTCATCCTCTCCGATGGACACTGTGTAGTACTGTTACAGGTGGTTCTTGACACTTAGAAATGTGCAAAGATAAGCTCTGGAGTGGGACGGGCAGATAATTCAAAGAACACCTGGAGATCGAGAGAGACTGCAGCTGACGATTAGACGAGAAAGCAGGAAAGCTGCCTTCTTGCTTCTCCGGAAGAAAATCCTACAAGACCTGGTGGGGTCCCCTAATTCTGTAGGACCTGGCAAAGGGTTAAGCACTAGAGAGGCTCCAGCCTAACAGCCACACTTGCTGTGAGTAGTTAGGAGTTCTTTGGCCCATTCTTCACACTTTAGGAGGCCCCTCTCAAAACAAACATACGTCAATAGTTTAAAGGCAGAAACTATCAAGTCATGCTGTGTTACTCAGAAACAGAGAGAAGAAACCGGTATAATGGGAAAAAGAAATGATCTCACCTGCCTGGTGGTAGAGAGACATTTCTCACAACATTTAATCTAAGAACTAGTCCTAGCCGCTGGCCATATCTATCATTCATCATGACTTAATGAGAGAGGAATTGTCTCACATTGGGTGCAGACCTGTGCAACAGCAACAACAATAAACATTTTTGCACTTATAGTGGAATTCTTTTGTCTTTCTTTTTTGCTTCTTTTGACATATTCAGCACCACGCAGCAGGGAATAGTTTGGCTTTATATAGGGCTGTACCGTCTCTGTGTGCTTTGCAAAGTAATGGATTGGTATAGTAGCAATGATACAGTTGTGCTGCTTGGACTGTCAGCTCAGCAAGGGCTCACTGGTGGATGTGGAGCCTATGGAGATGAGGAGTGCTGGTCAGGGCATTGGAGATATCCTTCTTCTTCAAGTTTTTCAGTGGTAATCTACCAGCAGGATAAAAATATACATTGCAAAAATCCCACTGAACCTTTGTAATCCTTTGCATTTGAATTCTATTCCTGAGACTATGGTGCAACAGACGACTGCTTTTCAGACAAGCTAGGTCAGATACAGGATTCATTTTTGCTGCAGTAACATCAGGGTCCATGAAAAGCCATAACTATCTCCCTCTCCATCATAGTCCTACAACACAGTATGTGTCTGTGAATGGTACTGTTTTTCTGCTGCCTTAATTGAGATGAAATGTCATCCTTTGGCCGCTTCTTTTTTTCCCTATGCCTCCTGCTCAAATCAGGTGAGCATGGAGGTGTCACTTCGTGTCTGAGTGTGCTTGCAATAAGTAGCATGCCTTCCAAAATTCCCTCTCTGTCCAGCCACTGTATGGTATAGGACAAAGTGCAGTCATGGCTAAACCTACTGATGTGAAGATCTGATACAGGAAAGGCAGCGCTAGCCAAAGTACCATGAAAGCATATGGAAAAAAGTACCCCACTGTTGTCCAGATCACAAGCAAAGAGGTACCAAAATATGTCGTTAGCTTTTTAGTGATGTCAAACCCAGCTCTCTAGAGGTTTTGCATTCTGGCAGACAACTGGAGTCAGAGGAATGACAGCCTCAGGTTTTGGTAGAAAAACACCTAGTAAAATAGCAAGAAGGTGAGTGCTTCTTAAAACATACAGCCCACCCCAGGAAGGGAAGGGAAGTGGACTCAGAGCACTCACAGGCTCTTTAGGAAGATGGAGATGGCCTTACCTGCCACATAGCCTACGCTGTCCCTCCAGGGCACAAGGATCACAGTGTTTGCCAGATCTGTGATCCACCTAGACTAAAAACCAATGTGGCACTCAAATGTACAAAGTGTGAATTAAAAAAGGATTCTTTATCTCCCAAAATCTACGCTTCTCTAGACAGACATTGGATCAAGAAACAATAGTATATCTAAAAATCACAGCAATTATAGAGTGGAAAAGATGCTATCAAAAATGCCACCCTTCCTCCCAAATGTGAAGTCTCTCATCCCAAGGAAAGTGGTGATGGGGAGTCTTGGAATAAAAGGATATCAATATTTCATATTAGTAAACTTGACTTTCCCCCCCCCTCTATTTCCCCAGGAGTGCTGTCAGAAAAGTCTGAACTGCTTTTGATTATATTGAAAAGAATCAACCTGAGGCAAACACCCAGCGTGGAAAACCTTTTCTTATACCACCAAAAGTTTGCAGAGTTATAAGAAATGGAAAGCAGAACATTTTAATGAAAAGGATTGGCTTAGATTAGTAGTAAGCAGTGTTAGCTTCCCTAACAGCAATATTGTTTATTCATGGATGAGATTACAAATAACCACATTTCTAAGTACAAATTATGGCATGTGCATAGGAGCTGCTCCAAACCCCCTTGAAGTCCATGAAAGTCTTTCCACCAGTTTCATGGGATTTTCACTTGGATCAAGCCCAAGGGGCTGAATTTGTTAAAACAGCTTAAGACAGGAGAGTGTTACTTTGAGCTAAAATTTGCAAGGTAATTATAAAAATAGTTGGCCGTTGAAGTAATGTACAGGGAAACCACTGTTTGTTAATGAGAATAGCAATGGGCTTAATATGTCTAACTGGAGGTAATAAATAAGTCTCAGATTGAGAGTCTGGGTAGTTACCTGAAGCCAGGGTAAAAGAAGCTCTAATATTCTTACATATGTTGTATAATAGAGACTGGATTTGATAAGGATTTTGGAGATTTGTCTAGAGACAATAGAGCTTTAATAGCTGAGTGCTTTCTTATGAACATTCTTCAATTATTGTTACTTGAATATAGTACTGGATTACATGTACCAGCTATAGATACATTTGCGAAGAAAATATTGTATTTAAAAAAAAGAAATTAAAGAAAGACTCCAGTCTCACATTGTTTGACACAAAGCACCAAAACTCAGATCTTTGTATGTCCTGTTCCTATAAGACTCGTATGTACAACCCTTTTGAACTTTTAGGTGATTTTGATCCAATTCAAATAGCTTGCTTCCTTCATCCTATAAATTTCCATCTGTTTTGATCATACTAGTGGAATGGTACAGGTTTCTTCCAGCAGATAAAACAACTCCTTTAAATTCTTGTGGGTGTTAAATGTCTACTACCCCAGTGCTAGTTGTTATAAAAACTAATTCTAAGCTATGTTCCACCTTGAAATGCTTTCATTTGAAATTTCTTCAGGTCTTTTTACAGTGAGCAGGTTATTTGGAAGTTTTTCCTTTTCATTGCCCGTATAAATTCATAGACTGTGTGTCTAATTCCTGTCTGCAGGCAGGTACAGGTCTCACCCTGAAGGTCCCTGGAACTGACTCTTTAAAGCATCAGCTAAGGCTTGGTTTGCTTGTACTGGGGTTACCAGAGGGAGTTGTTCCCCATAACCAATGCAGTGCCTGATTCCTCCTGTATATTTTTTTATAGCTTGGCAAAAAGAGAGTTAAGTAGTAGCCAAAATACTCAGCATATCTGGGTGACAGCTCAGTGCACTGTGTGGTCACAGACACTGGTGAGAACCTGATCTGCAGGTGGGGGTTAAGCTCCACGAATACCGGGGTGGAGAACACAGGTCCATGGTACGTGCACAGGTATCTGGTGTGGTAAGTCAGCCGGCTGGATGCAGCACCCATGGCATCCCCCATCTGCCTCTACTTGTCAGACATAGATGAAGAGAGTCTTTCTGGAACATCCCAACATTGCAAGCTTGGGTGGGATTTATAGGCCACTGGTGCTTGGTCTGTCCTTTGTGAGGACAAGCAAGATTGCTCAGAGCTAAAGCAGGGGACAGGAGGGACTGGGGACAATCTGTCTTTCTGGAAAGCCAAGGGAAGCTCTGTGCATCCAACAGATGCTGCAGCCCTTGTCATGAACAGGAGATAAATTCAGACCTGCCTGCCCTCAGCAGAACCCGAAACCAACCCTCCTTCATTCTCCTCTGGCAGTCTTGGCCCCAAAACAGTGGAGTACTCGTGTCCTGGAGTTGTCCTTTCCATTTGTGAGCCCTACACACACTCCCACAGGCAGAAACACAGAGATTACTAAATCAGGAATGTTCTGTCTTTGTAGGTGGGAGAAAGAAATGGGAAGGAAGAAGATGTACCTGGAGACAGAATGGGGAAAAGCTACAGAGCTAATTTAGGAAGGATGGCTTACTTAGCACAGCACACAAACACTCAAAGGGACAGCATGCGGAAACACTTACCATCCTGGGGTGGAAGAGAGAGCTCATTCAAAAGAGCATTTCCAGAACAGGACTGTAAGTGAGGACACACAGATGTCCTTCTTCCTCTGTACCTAGAGCAGCTTCCTCTCGGTCATCTTCCACCTTCTTCCCCTCTGGGTTTTTTAGGGCAATTGTTAGGGTGGGTCAGGGAGAAAAAATCCCTAGCAGTTAGGATGGCTCAGGCAGGTAGAAGATATGCTCTCCTCTTCTCTTCAGAGCAATGTGTCAGTGTTGAGAGGGGTTGATGCTGGTGGTGGAAAGGGATGACCTTTCTGCATCTGCCCCAAGCCAGGGAGATGGGATGTGAAGCTCCTTGGGAGGAAGGGCACTTGAGGCAGTTTGGGGCACAACTGATGGGAGGCGAAATGGGATTTACTAGTAGTAGGTGAGGACACGGGGTTAAGTTGAGGGATGGCAGCGGGTCTAGCTGCTGGGCAAGGAGACAGGCAGAACTGTAGGAAAGCAGAACAATGGAAACACTGGGCTTTTCAGGGCTTTCCAGATGACTCTGAAGGCATGTGTACTAAGAAGAGTTGCTTATTAGAGGTGGCAGACTGACCTTTGCAACTTGGCCAGTCTTTCCCATGCAAACTGTCCCATCCCACTGCATGTATAGGATGCTTGAAGGGAAACAGGTAAAATCCCCAGCTGTTGAGGGGCACTTGGCACAGCACGGTGAGCAGCACAGCCACAGCAAGGGCAGCCTTGAAGCTTGTTGTGGTCCTTCTTCCAAGGGAGCATGCTGCTGCTGAAACATCTGCAACCTCTCAGATGGGCAGGGTTGTTGGGAAAACAGCAAGGAAGTGGTTGAGCCAAAGATCTGAAGCAATAGGAGTCAGGAGAAAGACATCTTAGGAAGATGGGTCTGTTCTGAATATTGCTGAGCAGCTGAAGTGCAGAGGCATCAGCATAAACAGAGCATCTTTGAACACCCAGCTTTCCCCTTTCTGCTCCAAGCTACATGAGCACGGTTCACATGTACAGCAGAGAGGAAGCCCTTCCAGCTGTCTGCCTGGCACGTTCACAGCAAAACAGAAATCATTTTGGCTTTCAATATCTAGAAAACCCTCATACTTCCTACAAAAATAAAAAAGACCCTTTTGTAGCTGAGCAATGTGGGAACAAACTCTGAGTCTTTCTGTTGTTTCAGTTATCTTCGTTAATAAGTAAAAATACTAATGGCCTAAATGCGTGTGTCATGGAGATGGCTAGTGTCATTCCGCTCCATCATCTTGCTGATGCTAAAAGGATGCAGTAAGGGACAGTGATGCAATACTGCATCCAGCACACTCTGGAATTATTAATATTGCATTGTGAAAGGCCTTTATCAGCTAGATTAGAGCAGCAGTGGCGGTAACACTAGGAAATGCCTGCGCATTATCAGTACAATAATAATTATATAATTGTGCCCCAGAACCATGCTGTCATTAAAGAGGGCTCTGAGATATAGAAAAATCCAGCGGCTGAATTCTAAAGAAATTCATTTGGCCAAAGTCCCTCTCATCAGTAACCTATTTTTCTGACTATTGAGGAAAGAGGCTGATGATTTTCCTGCTCTGCTCATTTAAGGATCACCTCCAAAATAATGCCCTTTATGAAAAATTTCAATCAGGTTTCAGACCTTATCATAATGCGGAGGCAGCTCTTCTCAGGGTCAGCAACGATTTACATATGTATAGTGTGCTGATCGCAACTTACTGTCAGCTGTTTTATTTTTGGATTTCTCATCTACTTTTCACAGGACAGACCACACAGTCTTGAGCTCAGCTTGGGGAAAAGCGACTGTACTGTTTCCAGCATGGCTTTCAGTGAGTTCAGCCCTTACATTACCACATCCACCAACTGATTTAGCAAACAAGATGGGATTTTTTTTTTATTTTTTTTTATACCTCCCACAGCTTTGCCTACCAATTTCCTGAAAATCAAAGCTTTGGGTTCATGCTTTAGTAGAGATAATATCTTTTGTATTGGCAATTAAGCAGCAGTAGGACTGAACTGTGTGTGAAGTTCAGCTGTGTGTCTCAGACCATTGACACCAAGGCTAATGTATCGCTGAAATCCTCTCCTACCAACCCAAAGCAACATACCCCTTGAATCTTCCACATAAACAGCATAGAAATGGGGCTAAATTTTCCTCTTTGCTTCATCACTTTTATATTGCTTCTCTCCTTTTCCTCCTTTTGCACAATTCAGCTGGAAAAATAGGATCATACCACTGAAGCTTGGGTTCCTGTTCACGAAATCATTGTGTGTTTTTATGAAATACCATTAAATATCAAGTTTGTAACCAGGAGTGAAAGCAAGATAGGGCCCCAAAACAACAGGCTGCAGAACAAGGGTCTTTTTTTGACTCATTAAACTTGTATCCCTAAGAAGTGGCCAATTTCAAGACATTTACCTGAGGCATGTGGACTCATTTCCCAGCACCCCAGCTAGGGAAGGAACATGGGTCCCATTTAGGGCCTTAACCCCACTGCTGTCACTGAGAGAAAATAGTTATATACTGCCCTATTTTGGGGAGTCTGGGTCTTGTTAATACAAATTAGGAGTACTCAGACCTATGAACCAGGGCCAGGTATGCAGCCAGCAGCATGCATAGAACAGTGCTTGTTGGCATGAATGGAGTTGGGACAGGCATCTGCTATTAAGACATCTTTTCTGGGTCTGGGTTTTTGCTTTTCTTTGCCTCATTTACACTCCTGTGAAAAGGAGGTGATAACTGTGAAAGGCACTTCAGGGCCTGAGCAAGTCAAGGGCAATTGTTTTTTCTCTTTGCTGTAACAAAAAGAAACCTGATGGAGAATGGAAATGTTTTCCCTCAGAAAGCCTCATCTTTATGACACTTTACAGTGTTATCAAGCAAGGCACGCCTTGCACTGCCCAGTGTACACAACCCCTGATTAATCCCATTAATTTCAGGATCCTCCTCACATGCTTAAATCTAAGCACGTGTCTAAGTGTTGTACTAAACTGGGATCGTGGTGCTCTGCTTCTCTACTCATAAAGCCAGACTGGTTTTATAGCAAGTTCACCTGAGCTTCTTGAATCCATTTGGAAAGCGGCAGCCTAACCCAGAGTACTTTGCTTTTTGTTTCCTTTATCTCTTTGGGCTGGGTAAAGAAAAAGGCATCAGAGAGTTTGTGACCATGCAGCATCCAAACACAACATGTCAGAGGCTTTAACATTGTAATTCAACAAAAAAACACATGAAACCAGTTTGTCTGATTTTTATTTTCCCTCGTTAAAACTCACTTCTCCTGTTTCTTCTTCTGTCTCATGATAGCACCTCAGGGCTTCGGTCATGACAGACCTCTCTCCTGCTTATACAAAATGCTGAGAGGATTCCTGCTTTGAAGAGATTGCAGTCTAATGGAAGATGCTGCAAGGAAAGAAAGAAAGGGAAAGTAGCAACACTGAGAGGATGAGGAGAACACATGGGTGCTTAGCTGGACAATGAGATGTTTTACAAAAGCCATAACCAACGAGTATAAATAGTGTAAGAGCTGATGGATCTGCTACAGCTTTTTCTTTTCTTTCAATATTTGTTCCCTTGCTTTAAAAGGTGTTGAAGCTAGGTTTGGAGGATGAAATAAGATGAGTTTTGTCCTTTTTTGAAGAGCAGAATGTTGTTTTTCTTTTCTTTTTTTTTTTTTTTACCCTTTCATCTTTTTAACACCTCTCCAGGTGTCTGGAATTTCTAAAAAAATAAGTCAGTAGGACAGTAAATTCATCAGCAGAGCTCCCTTTGATCTCCTCAGAATGGATGTCTGCAGATATTCCCCCAAGTCCCCTGTCCACTTCTTATTGACAGATTTGACTGCGACTAAACTGTAGGAGGCCATAAATAATCTGTCAAAACTCCTTTCTTTTTTTTTTTTTTTTTTTTTTTTTTTTTTGCATGTTTCAGTAAACACAGCTCTTTAGGGATAACAGCTGCTTCCTGAAGAAGACTTCCACTTTGGAAGAAAAGCACAAGCATTTACAGGCAATTTCCCTTTCCCTTCCCCTTTCCTCCCTTGCCCTGCCTTGCCTTGTCTTCCCTCTATGAATTTTTCTCTTGATATCCTCATGAAGTTGATGTTGTTGCCCATTACCCATAACTTAGTCCTTACACGAGAGTTACTTGCCAAGTGAAGCAATTCAGAGGTGGGTACAGCTCCAGCTGCTCTGACCTTACAGTGGAATAAAAGGCAGTGGGAGGATGAAATGACTGTGACACAGTCTCTCAAATACATAAATAAGGAAAGTTTGGGGTCTATGACTCCTCCCTTCTTTTAAAATTGGCAACACTTGCTTTCTGTGCATTTATTCTAAAAAGTATGTTTTTAAGGTAGGCTATTATACCTTGCGTTCATTTGACTAACCATCTGAATCTCAGCTAGTCACACTCAGCTCCCTCTGCAGCCAGTGGAGATCTAGCCCAGGGAGCCAATGATTCATTTAATTCTAGATTAGATACTTAAAATGGAGGAGAAAATCGTGCCTTAGGTGCCTGCTTGTCTCCATTGACTATGAGGGAATGACTGTCTGAGTGACTAACTCACCTGCAGCCATCTACGTATAGACATCTGAAGGTTGGTAAGGCAGACCTTGCCTTCTCAGACTGATTTCTGAGGTTTAATTTCATTCTATCTGGTTTTGTGCCACTTCATTCATCCTTTGTTAGCTAATGAACCTAAATTCTGTTCAGATGCTGTGAGATGGGCCTTGGAGGATTGGTTTTAATTATTGCAGTATTTGCAAATATTTACATTTCTACTAGTGTATACTGGCAGGTGTGCCTTTTCTTTTGGAAATATATGATTACATTTGTGATATAGACATCAAAAATCTGTTTCATATCCAAGTGGTTTTATTTCTACTAACTATTGAGAAAATAATAATTTACCGGAGAATTAGTTTCTATTAATATTCATTATCATATGCCTTGAAAACCCATACACAAAATGGAATCACAGCCTGTATTAGTTTTGTAATTTGTGCACCTGACATGCAGTTATTTGAGAACCCCACTGGTTATAGTATTGATAGAAACTCTTCACTTGCAATGTTTCACAGTACCTGGATGGGAAAGGAAAAAATGGTGGAAAGATGTGGGATATTTCCATAGCAGTATGAGAGAAACAGCCAGGTTGATCTGTCTACAGTAATTGAGAGTTTTAAAAGCTTTATATGGAAACTGGAGGAGGAGAAGGTTCTAATGCATGGTTAAGGTATGTATATACTGAAGGGCTTGACTGAAATTGAGGGAAGGTTGGAAGAGTTTGAGTTTTACTTCAATTTGGAAATGGAATTTGGAAAATAAACACCAAAATACATTAGTTTATCATGGTTCAGTTGGAGATGGAGGAAAAGTGAAGTAATAGCTAACTCAAGCAATTGATGTAATGTTATAGTATGTTGGAAACTTAGCAGCAGATACAAAAAGGAGGAAAAAAGACTTAGGGTTGAGATTCATCTCTCCTAACTTCAGGGACAGGATCCATCTCACTGAAACGTAGGCGTATAGAGAGTGATTCACTGACCAAACGTAGGAGTCTGCTTTACAGTGAGACAAATCGCTTCCTAGGCTCTGCCGACCACGTTGACTAGATCCCCAGTCCCGGCAGTGGGAGTGCAGACTTCCAGCTCACATGTAGACTCTTGCATTGCACCATCCTACACTACCTCCTACCCAGGCTGGCTTTAGGGATGGGATTCACTTCGTCTAATTTCAGATATCTCCACAGCACACATCTACATCAAGCTGGTCATCCTGGGCTCCCTGCGCAGTCAATGGAGAGACACAGGTATTTTTAGGAAATGAGTCATGACAGTGCAGATCTGTCCCTCCCAACTGTTGGGATACAAAGCCAAAGCCCCTCTTGCTTGATCCTGTAATTCCTGTACACTTGTCATATTTAAAAGAAGGAAATGAGAGGCCATCACCCCAGTCTTGCTGTAACCTGAAGAACAGGGAGCTGCAGGCTCAGTTTTGCAGAAGGTTTGGAAGCCAGGTTTTCTCTCAGCTCCCTTTCCCCAACTCCAGGTACTCTTCAGCTCAGTCTCTGTGCCTACAGCCAGCTCTAGACATACAGTCCAGATGGTGGGATTCCTGTCACCTTGTCCACGGGCCTGATTCAAGCATTGACACCTACAGCTCAGTGCAATCCCAGACCTCCTTGCATGGTGCCCCACTCTGTGTATTCAGAGCTTGAAGTACCTCTGGGCCCTACCTAAATGATGCTAGAGCCCGGCTCTGTACTGTGGCTTCCACACCATGTCCAGGTAATCAGAAGTGTGTCACCATGTACCTCAGTTGTGGGCAAGCACATCCCTTCTGGGACTCAGAGCTCATCTGGGTCCCAGTCTTGCTGAAACTATTATTTCAGCAAGTTATTTGACAGAGGGAATTGGTTATGGAAAAGTTCATTGTGATTTTGGCTTGATTTTCATAGAGTTATTAATTTGGGGAAACACTGCTTTACCCGTTCTCGGCTTCTAAGATCTTGTGCCAACAGTGCTCCTAGTTATGAGACCAATAAAAAAGGAAACAAAACCCATCGCTTTCATATTGCTTCTCTCCTTTTCCAGTTTATAAGGTCCCTAGGTGCCTCGCAAACTGCATATACATATTCACAGAGGAGACATTTAGCCATCATTCAAAGGACAGTGACTATTCAGCAGCCAGCTGGACTGTTAAACTGTTGGTTTGGACAGGAAGGGAAGAAAATTGCTAAATGCCAGGGAAAACTGAGGAAGAAATTTAGATAAGTGGGACATAATTACCTGAGCTGGGACTGAGCCAGGACACTAAAGCAAAATATCTTCATTGTTTGGGTTCGCCAGCACCATCAAATCTTCCTGGGTCAGGACTTTGGTCTTTTACTGCACGTGAAAGGGGTCACTTCTCCCTGAGCAATGGCACCGTTGGTGGGCTACCATCTGAGCCAACAGCCCCAAAATGTTTCCTCATAGGACTTTATCCCTGCCACCTCCCCCAGCCCAGATTTGCTTAGCTCTAATAGATGCTTGGAATCACTTCTTTTGAACAAGCAACTGTTGATTTAGTACCAAGCCACAGTTTTTCCAAGTGCAAAACACAAAGTATAACAAGCTACACATCTGTCCCTGCATGGAAAGATGCAGTCCAAATCCACTGGAGACAGGAAGAGCTAATTCAGCACTCTTGCCGAGCTCCATTAATCCACATATTTAATACAAACACAACATTAGAACTAATTCTGGCTCCGATGTAGAAAGCAGATGTAAAGGCTGTATGTGTGTCAGAAAATCCAGCTTTTCAGATTACCCATCATTTGTGGTTTGGATGTTAATGTGGTAGTCAAACCTCTTAGGATTATCTACCTGTCAAGAAGAGAAAAGTAGTAGTATTTTCTGTTAGGCTAATGTTAAACCACATAAATGAAGTTACTCCATTGCCAGCTGCCTTAGAGGATTGTCTAAGGATCCACTGTGGTTATCCTGTTTCAGAACTAAAACTTGTTTATCTAGCTTAGTGAATTTAATTATTTGGATTATGTATGGAGGGCAAGATCATCAAAGATGACTCCATTTTCTGTGTTTCAGTGTCTGGGTGCTCAGTGAGGTTACACTGGAGGAGGCCAAAATTTGGAGGTTGGCAGCATAACCAGGAGTTCTACCCCGCCAAGTGCTCTACAGGCTCAAATTCTCATGCAGGTATCTGAAAAAAAGCTTCTGTTCCTGAGCCAAAGGCACACAGAAACGTGTAGGGCAGAGAACAAGCAGTTAACACCTATAAATTTCCTTCCCATCCTTTGGGACTTGACCTCTTGAATTCCCTTTTTGTCTCAACTGGCAGGTCCTCACTGCAACAGATTTCAGTTTGCCCTTGAAGCAACATATGTGACAGCAAGAGGGGATGGAGTTTTCTGCTGGGGGCAAAGCTGGGACTGGTACAAGTAGCAGTTGAGAGGAGATGGGATGAAAAATACAGCTGGAGTATTCAAAGGTGGCCAGTGCACAATTTCCTGAAAAGTCAGTGGAAAAGGTTTTCCTTTCCCCTAGCCAAAATCTATGAACCCCTCCTTGTGCGGAGGCAACCACCACTGTGCAGACTAGCTGGGGCAATAGGTTAGTCCCCGTGTTCTGCAACACGCACCTCTGCTCCTGGGAAAGATAGGGAAAACAAAGAGCAACATTACCATAAGGTAAAAACTCTTCGGTGGGGGAGGGATTTTAGTGCTGGTTCTTGTGATCTTTACCATCTGTAGAACAGATGGAGCTTCATTATGAGGAAGGGAACACCTTGAGAAGCATTATAATCTCACACCAGCCCGGAGAGAAGCAAAACCTGACTGTAGTCAAGATCTCTCTCAGGGAGGATTTCGGCTTGTGTTTATGAAGGTTTAGGGAGCAGGGAAAAGAGGCTAATGAATGATTGGCCAAAAAAAAAAAAAAGCTGCCATTAATTTCATTAGCATCTGAGATGAGAAGAGCAGGAGTGGCTTTATTTAGTTCTCTGTCTGAAATAGCAGAGTGTATATTTTTTAATCCTGGGAAGCAAGCCTCATGCTTGCAGCTCAGAGCTGAAGTTAGCTGAGCGGTTTTTGTTTGCAGGGTTTGGTGCAAATGCATTTATTTTTGTTTGTTTAACCTTTGTGCCTTCGCCCTCTCTCTGCCCTACAAAGTGTCTCTGAATCTGGCATTCTTGCAAATCCCAAACTCGCAGCAAATCTCAGCTCTACCCTCTGTGTTTTTCCTGCGTTGGCATGCAAATACCAGGAAACCACAAGATTCATCCAGCTCATGAGCAGTGGATGCAACACAGATCTGCAAGGGGGCTGTGCAGGCATTCCTGCCTGACGTGGCCGGGAGGGAGCCGGCTGCAGCGAGCCCTGTGATGGGGGGCAGGCAGACCCTTAACCCCCTGGCAGGTCTGCACCTGGCTTCTGCACCGCAAAGCCATAAATCAGCTGCAGGACGCACCAGCGACCCTTGGGTTCCACCACCCTCCTGACAAAGCACAGTTGAGCTTCAAGTGTGTAATGAAATGCAGGTGAGTTAGATGGCTGCAGAAACAACCCCAAGAAGTTCCAGATCCCTAAGGGTCAAGAAATGCAGCTTTGGGAGAGCAGCCCTTGGTCTTCATGGTTTCCTAAAATTCCCCTCTGCTAGTTCCCATGGTCAGATATTCCTGAACCTGAAAACTGTAGCCACTCGGATAACCTGGCATATTCTTGTCACCCTTGCAATGACGGCTGTGTTTGCCTACTAGAGGTCTGAGAAGCATTTTTATGAAACTGCCTTGTCCACTAGATACAGAGCACGGGACTGGGCAGCAGGAGCCCAGGTACAGACTTTCTCCAGCTTCTCCATACAGCTTTTTTTCTTTACCACTCTTTAGCTGTCTAGTCTCTTTCTCTGTGTTTATGCAGTGCCTAGCACTACAGGGCTGGGGTCTCAGCTGAGCTTCTAGCAAGCAGCACCATAATACAATAAAGACATGCTCCTTTAGAAACTCTACCACCTTCCGTGAATAGCTGCAAGTTTGGTTCTGATCCAAGCAACCTTATCCACAAAGTACAGAGAGAACCTGTCATGGTGTGAAATACTGAACTCTGCCTCTATTTGGAGGAAAGCCACAATTTATCAAGCTGAACACCACAAGGAGCGGATCCGTCTGCCTACCTAAATCTTCCTTGCTAGTTAATAGCTAGGCAGGGAGTTTTGTCTGATACTTTTTTTATTTTTTAAAACTCAGATCACTTATTCAAAGTGTAATGACTGCAGTAGATGGGACTTGTAACAGATTCAGAATTAACATAATGATATTTGATAATAATCATAACATTTCATAATATTGATTGCTGGAGAGAACTGACAGCAAAAGAATGTACCAGCTGTCTGTACGTGTAACATCTCCCAGCTTTTTAACTTTGTCTCCTGATGAAAAGTATCAGACGGAAGCTTTATTTATTTTTTTTATTTAGTGGGATTTGTTCATTCATAGAGAGAGGGAAGAGAGATGGCAGAAACGTGAACATTAAGTGTCTTCCCAGGAAGGTAAAGACCTTAAAACCATGATCTTGGCCCAGATGCATTTTCTGACCTCACCACTTCTTGCTCAGCCATGCACGAGCACTCCCAAGAGAAAGCCCTGATCCAGCCCCTCTAGATGCTCATCGGGACCCCATGGGCTCCAGCAAGCTCGCCCAAGCCCATGGATGGTGGCTGTGGCTGAAGAGGATTTCAGGAAGGGACTGCTCCCTCACACTGAAGCCAAGAGCAGTGGCATACTTTATACCTGCATTGCTAAAGCCTTTTTTTCTCTTTTCTCCTTCCAGCCTCAGGGTGGCTGCATCCAAATTGCCTCCTACCCATAGCAGGGTCCACGAACCCCTGAGCCATGCCGGGGACGGAGCCAGAGAGCACGAGCCAAAAACCACCCCAGGGACGGTGCAGCTGTGTGGGTCACTACAGGCCAGCCCAGTGCATGAAGCCATGTTTTTATTTATGGGTACACATGGAGCCTGGATTCTTCATGGTTCCTAATTCAATGGCACATTTAATCCTTTGCTGGACAGAGCTGCTGCGGTGGTAGTGTGGCTTTTCCAGTGGCTTGATGCTTTGTACTTATTTGTTTTTACCATAGTAGATCCCTGAAGATGCCAGGCAGGGATTTAACTTTCCAGGTGCTCAGCAGTTTCTGAAAAGCTAAATATGTCAAGAGGGACCCTGAAAATCACTAGTCACATCAGCTAGCATTGTCTGGAAAAAGTGAAGTGTTTCCCAAGACTATGCAAGTTTGAAGAAGAGAAATCAGCCTACCTCTCTCAAATCTTATTGCAGCTCTTTAATTATAAAGTCTTACAGTTGGTGAGCTTCTTTTGACCACTCAAAGGAGAATGAATTGGTAAATTTATACTGTGGGGAATTTATATTGTGGGAAATTACTGCCACTCCTACCACAACTTAAAGGTACGAGTGCTTCTCTGTGCAAAGAAACAATTCAGAGGGTCTGTGCACAGGGATGTGTGTGTATTGGAGAGCTCACTTGAGGCTCCAGCCCCCCGCTTTAACTCTTTACCTATGCTCTGTGATAAGTTATATTGCAACCCTGGAAATTTTTGGTGAGGAATTTGTTATGCATGTGCAATGTAATGACATTGCAGCAACATCTGTGGCTGGCATTTTCTGTCATGTGATGGACTTTAACAGCAATGCGAAATCAGGGCTGAGAGGCATTATCTGAGCCGGGGGGGGGGGGAGGAAGGAGGGATACAGAGTCTGTTGACTTAAGAATCCCTCCAAAGAGCATGGGATAAGAAAATAAGGAGACTGGTGGAACAGTCAGTCCTTGTTTGGCTGGCTGGCTGCAGATTGAAAAGATCAAATATTTACTGGTGCTCCCAGCGCAGAAGAATAGCTGGATCTCTGGCTGATTGGAAGCAAAGCGATACTGAGCACAGTTAAAATAACATAATGCTTAATGCATAATGCAGTTTTTCAGCCAGCACTCTGGTATTCAGCTATACCTGTACATGGGAAAACTATTCATCACTGCAATAATTTTCTCCTTGGAGAAAGATGAGTTGGGGAAAAAAATATACATTAAGATTGGGGAGTTGAGTGATTTTGTAAGGAAAAAAAAAGCCACTGACGTGAACGGAAAGGAAGCCTTCCAGAGAAGAGTTCATCTGCCACTGGCAATGCAGTCCCTCTCTGTAGCAGCTGGTTATACAATGGGCAGGAGAAGATGGACAGACTCATTCAGCACCCATCCTCTGCCTGGTCCTTGCTGCAACGCCTGCAGCGCCGGTGCTGCTGCCTTCCTCCTGCGCTGAGACCCAGACAGCGGACACAGGAGACCAGCCTGCATGAAAACCTGCTTTTTGCAGAGGATGCTGGAGAGCTTTGACTGGCTTTTGTTGCTGAACTATCCAAAGCCATGAAAATGAAGGGTTCATGGATGAGAATGCACCCCAAGCAGTGGCACTTGTTATAGGGGCTACCTGGTTTAGGAGATGGCAGCAGTGCCGAGGTACCAGCCTGCATGTTGCGAGCAGTGCATAATGCAGAGGTTATGTGTCTGAACATCCCCTTTCTAGTGATCAGGGAAGCAAAAGGAAGTAACAAAAGGCACACCCTGAATTTCAGAATTGCTAAGATCCTCTGGTCTAATGACTTCAGCTGGATTTGGAAACACTTGGCACCTCTACAGATTCAAGCTTTGCTTCTTGGGATGGTGGATGTAAAACCAGGAGGACTGTATTAAGCATGGTATGTGAAAGGAGAATGAGGCTCAAAAGACACATGTGCTTTAGCTTGGTACTCTCCAGCCTTTTAAAGCCTTGACAAAATCCTGAAGCTTTTACCTAACGTTGATTCGTCCTTGCTCAAGGAAAACATTCTCTTGTTGCAGTGGGTAAGTTGCCAGAGGAAATTCTTAAGGATTTCTCTGATAATGAAAAGATGATCGGAATGGCTGTGTAAAAAGCCTAAAATGGTGAGAAAGTAGCAGCAGAGTGGTTTGAGAATAATACATTTGCTTCTCTGTGTGTACAGCTCCACTGCATCTTTTGTGTAAATTCTCAGCATTCCTGGAAAAGAAGAGTATCAACCAAAGGTGGCATTCTCCAGGAAACTCTTTGAAAAGAGTCATCCTCATATTCATTCACTGGAGACTGCCAGTATACTTGTGTGTGAAATTGTAAAGCCTTTTGAGAGAGCAGTTGAATTAAAGTTTGCAGTTGTTGGTCTGTGAGACAAAGAGTTTTCCCCAATACGTTGTGCTATAATCCTCTCCTCCCCTTTTTCCTGTTAGTCCAAAAGTTGGTCTTTTAAAGTAGTTGAAAAAATTGATGATTTTAAGTAATTAGTCTGCTCAACACAGTTTCTTCTAGGAACTGTGGTTGAACCAATTCCTAAACATAAAAAATGGAAAATATCAGAGCAGAAGTGCTTAAAACATGCTTAGAGATCCTATAGCAAAGTTTAATGCAGTGATTCTTTCAAGTGCTGAAAGGTGAAAATTATTATATTAAACATTTCCTATGGTTATTTATCTGTGGATCCATTAACCCAATAATTGACTTGGTGGTGTTAGAACACCAAAATGAAGGGTTCATGAATGAGAATGAGGAGACAGTGGTCCACTCTGCAGCAAACTGCTCCATGGTTAAATTCCTTAGCAAGTCATCGAGTCATGGTTTCTGCTAATGAGCTACAGCCTACATTTTTTCACCCAGTGTGCTTTTAATTCCCACGTGTTTCATTTCTCTTGAGGGACGATAGAAGAGACAAGTGAGAAGTTCTGCTGCCATTCAGCCTGCATGCAACTGCAGACTTCAGTCTGAATCAGCCCATCCAGGAGACACTGATTTATTGAAGAGGACTGAGCACATTAGAGATGGTCTGCTGGAGCGGCGAGAATATATTAAAACACTGAGAGAAACTTCAGGGTCAACCTGATTTAAAATGGAAATCACACCTGATCTTAGTTAATAAACTATTGGGAAAATGGCAGGAGAAAAAATGATTTTTTGATCTTGCCAAGCATGCAGACTTGTTAGTAGGATGGCCAAAGTGCCTTAGATGCTCTCCATAAATGTCAGAGAGAAAAATGCACATACTGGGGAAAAATTCGGTGTATGTGAGATCTAAATGCCTTGTTGGCGTGTCCTGTCTCCCTCAGTTACAGAAGCAGCCCGAGGTGATTAAGTTTCCAACTTAGATGCCCTAATGAGATGCCCAGTCAGGAATCTTGAAATTGCCACATCCCAGAGATGGTTCCTGGGGAGGGTGAATTTAGATCATTGCTTTTCCATGCAGCAAAGGATGGCTCCCCAGGAGAGGGAGGAAGGCTAAAGCGATGCAAAGGAAAGGGAAGTTTAGAAAGCTGCTGAATACACCCTGGTCTCTGCTTCTCATGCTAAGAAGCAATTGAAATATTAAAGGTAATAAAACATGATTTAGTTCATGCTGTGAACTTCAGTTATTTACTTCAGTTCATGCTTTGCATTTTATCTGCTGGGCCTCAGACTGTCTGTGTTGATAAATCACCATGTTCCAAGTACAGAAGGGGGGAAGAACACTTTATTTCATAACTATTTAATTATGAAAGCAGGGGAGGAGGGAAAAATGCATGAATCAATATCACTTTTTCCAGAGTTATCAATATCTCTAGCATCATCCTTATTTTACCCTTTCTCAGCCAGGGATCCTCATGCCCATTTTAAGGACAGGAATAGTGACTTGTCCAAGGAGCCAGGGATAAAAAAGAGGTTTCCAACTATGGTTAATATTTTCCACTCTACAAAACTGCACAATAACACTGTGCTATGATTAAAAAGCAGCCCCACTACCCTAGGGAGCCTCTGGACCCAAATCCTCCCTGCTGGAAACCCCCAGCTGCACTCTCAACTTGTAGCATGAGGCGGTTGTCAACAGCAGCACAGTGATGCTCAGAGAGGAACTGTTCTTGCAGCTTCAGGGGCCTACCCTTAAAATGACGAATTGTGACACTAATTGACAGAGTCCCCAATAATTAAATGGAAGGTTGAAAGTGATTTCCTTTTTTTTCTTGCATTTCTATCCTTTTGCCACCCTCAACAAAGGACAAAACGTCAGTCATAACTCCGATTCAGCAGAGCTTTGTCACTTTATCTCTGTTTTAAATGTTATTTGAATGTTAGCTCTTTACAGTTGCTTTTCTTTATTTAATAAAAAAAGGCAAACTGATCATAATAGGCATAAAACCGTCATGAGAAGGTCATAAAATGCATATTGCTTACTGAAATGAACGGGGCATCTCCTGTCCTATCTATCTGGTAAATAAATACTGAAGGAAGTTTCTCGCTGTTGTTTATACATTTTTAAGTGTACTCTGAGCTGGTATAAATTGCCAGATTGACAACTCTGCTTGTTGCCAGAATAGTGACAGCATAGACTGCAGGCAGGGTGAGACACCGTCATGCTAATGTGTTTCAAGCCTGTTTTGGACCAGACTGGGATGAAAGAAAATATGTGGAGTGAAATATCCCGTGTGTGGTCCATGTAATCTTTTGTCTCTATGGTCTAACATAGATGGTGGTGGTATGTGCCAGATTACAGAAGAAAAAATAAAGGAAGAAAAAGCCAGCATTAAAATAATTACTAAGCAAAGACTTGGCCAAGATTTACAAATACAGTGATTTCAGTGTGGTTGGATGCCATTATTTCTGGGTGTGCAAATTAAAACACCTTAGAGAGCTGATTTTCAGAAAGCATGGAACACTGCTCCTCTGTGAAAACTGTGCTTCTTAAACAGCATGCCTCTCCCACAAAACCTAAATAATACTTCTGAGTATCCAGCTCACATACAAACAGGACATGAAAATGCCAATAGCTTGTGGCAAGTAGGAAGTTTCTCTCTGTAAATTGCCTTTGGATTCTACCCAACCAAACGTTCATTAAAAAGGAAAGAAATCCCTAGACTCACAGGTTGCTAGGAAGTCCTTTTGAAACCTGAACAATTACTTGGGACCTGATAATATTCCCAGCCCATGAGTCAAATAGGTAGCTTGGGTGCTTTTACTCCTGCTTCTGGTTTTCTCAAAGTGGGGGGGGGGATTTAAAACTGTCCAGAGCCTCATCAGTTTTCGCTGATCCAGCATGTAACATTGAGCCAAAAATCAGGTCAAGTCCATTCTGCTGAAGGTTGCATAGCAAACTATATGTATGCATCTATCATATATATATATATGTATCTATACATTATAGCTACCTGTGGGAACAGGGGAAAGGGAAAATTCCCTTCACCTCTACCCTCAATTTGGGAAGAAAAAGGACAAAAAGTACTTTTTTAAACAGAGAGGTTGCATGACTCATGGGAAAATTGTTATTTAAAGGTTTGATGAGGATATGCTCTTTAAATTGATGTGGCAAGTTTAACCAATAATTCCACTTCTTAAACCTGCAGGTGGCACTTCTGATAGACGTGGTAACATGGGTGTTTTTTCACCTGGCAGTTCATGGGCCAGGAGATGTCAGGTCAGCTTTTGGGAGTCCAGTTTCATAATAAACTACAATCTGTGGCTGAAAAACCTGTAAGCCCTCCATGTATCACCTCCGCAAGAGCTGGTGTCAATGCAGAAACATCTCAGCAGAGGTGGGTGTATGCACAGAGGCTGGTGCTGGTGTGTTCCTGCGGGGTCTGTACCGACCGACGCAGCTGCGGGAAGGGGAACCCAACTGTGTTGCTTCATCAGCTCTTGCAATTAGTTGCATCTAATCACAGGACTAAACAATAGCAATTGATGAATTAATGAGTTGGCAAGAGATGATCAAGAGAACATATTGTGGCTTTCAGAGCCTTATGACTGACGTTGTGATATGAAAGAGAAAGAAAAGCAGGAGAGAACAAATGTTCCCACCCGCCCAGCTTACCTTCCTGTTCTTAGGAACTGGGAAGGTTAGTGGGCGAAGAGGAGAGCTCCTGTAAGACACATCGTAGGAAACAAACCTTGCACTGAAGAACCTGCAGTAGATAAAGGAGCAGAGATGGATAGGATGGGAGAAGTGCAGCATTGTTTTCCCCGTAGCCCCCTGAAGCCCCAGTTGGATGCATGATCTTGCACTTCTTTGTGCAGGAGACACACAGCAAAGCCTTAAACTGAACCCACAGCTTCACATTTAGGACAACTTGTAGACAAGTGTTTAACTTTACACATGTGCTGAAGGTCCCTTCAAATCCTTAAGAGCTATCCTAGGAACTCAGAAACAGCAAATGCAGTTCCTTGCCTTTTTAAGTAACCACACCTCTTTCAGAAACTGGTTTGAAGCCATCTTCGGCCCACTGGATATTTTGCTTAATTCCATTTTTGGCCACTGCTGAGTGGCTGTTTTTATATCAGGAATGCTCTCCTGCTTAGCCTGGACAACAAACGGTACTTCCCTGAGTTGTGACCATGTGACCTTTATCATAAAATCTCTCTGATTCATTTTTGTCCTTTTCTTTTACATATTATTCTTATTCCAGTTATTGCTAAGCTTACACTGCTGGGAAGCACTCTGGGCTAGGACACCAAACACATTCATATGGTGTTGTACATCTCCTTCCTTCTTTGTGATGGAAGGAGTCAAGGAAACTTGGGTCCATGAGTGAGCCTGAAATGAAAAGCAATCCATTGCCCCTTCAGTTTGGAAGAGGAGCTGTAGACAAAATGCTACCCTTTGAAAAGCCGTGAGCTTTAGAGAACCCACAAGGCTTCCCATCTTACAAACCACATGCTCTTTGGGGAGGGCAAAGTTTTGGTGCCTTTCCTGGCATGTATCTAGGTGCTTCCAGTTCAGATGTTGCGTTCGTACCCACTGGGCACTTAGGCAGGTTCCAGTGAGCCAAGGAAGCACTTGGCTGAGCAAAAGAGTTATTCAGGGCTTGAGTCATGGTGGAAATGAACCTCCCTGAACCTTAAGGCCCCAGCCAGGATTGTGAAATCACTGGGTGTCTGGAGATCTCTCCTCTTCTGTGAGTAACAGCTTTGCTCAGTTGACTTTTGGAATCCATCTTTTTTGTCCTATTAATTCTACAACAACATCTTGGGGGAATTTATCTTAATCCACAACATGCTCATGTTTCTGTGTGTCATAATCTAAATTTAGGCAAAGAGAAAACTACAGTCCACTTATTCTCCCGACTGAAAGAGAGGCTAAGAGGGAGCTTTTACTATTTGCACAAGCTAATGGAGATACATCTCCTAATTCCCTCTTTGCCTCACAGACTTTAAGCTGTTGCTTGCTTGCTGTTAAAGCTGGTAACTGATCATAAAGGTAGCAATTATTTTTACGTTGCTGGATGCCCACATATGTGCTTAGTTACTTTGTCTTCTTGAGGAGAAGATGGATGGCACAAAGGGGTGTAGAGAACATGAGGTGCAAGACGTGTGTAAGAGTCATCGCTGTGAATAAATTTGATATTTTGACTCTGGTTTGGGGATCTTTTGGGTATTTATTATACAGAATCTCACTGTGCAGTTGGCAGGAGCTGATCTAGTAACTACAATACATATATATTTTAGGAACAAAAATTTTAAAGGAGATGCACACAAGAAAGGGTGGAGATTGAAGAGCAATAGGTTAACATATGTTATAGCTTTTATTTAAAATGTATCTCCTGATTCTTCATCTCTGTCTGGAGGCCATTTTGGCATGACTCTGACTACATTCAGAAGGACTAGGTCAGCGCAACCTCAACATCTTGTTAATTCAGAGCCTGAAGTGGTGGGCAAAGCAACACCCAGATTTTTTCTTAAAACTTTCCTCACGTTGATGGCCCTGGCATCATTGGAAATGCTTGGTAACTATTCCTGAGCTGCCTGGCATTTGTGCTGCAGAGCTAGTAGTGCTTGACAGTGGTGAAGTCAAAGACAAGCCCAAGAAAATGGAGTTCTCACATGTTATTTGGGCAATGTGTTGTTTACTTACTTCTTAGATACATCAATGCTGAAATTTCACCCTGTCCTCACTGCTATGCCCCAGGGTGCTGCCTGCCTCTTAAAGCATCAGCTAGTTCAGCTTGAGGGAGAGAGATCCCTCTGAGAGATTTGAGCATTAATAAGACACAGATTATGCCTTCCACCTTCACACAGGGCAATTTGGAAGACACTACTAATGCAAGTACTTGTTGAAAGGCAAAATCAAAAGAGGAGTAATTTCACAAGGCAAATCAACACCAGCACAAGAAAAGGGGGAGAACAAAACACCCAGAGTTGTTTAACATATCTGCAACTTGTTTGTTGCTTTAAGCAAGACTTAAGCATTGAAATGAAGCCCAGAGAGAATGGAAGAATACAAACTTTATTATTACTCCGTGTAAATGTAGATGTTTTTGAAGGAAGACTTGCCACAAGTAATCACAGACTAGAAACTCGCACTGAGGAACCAAAAAGTGAATGGCTGGAGTCCCAAGCCCAGACAAGTGAAAGGTAATCAGTAGGCTTGATCTCTCAGAAGGAAAATAGTGAGAAGACTTGCACTCCCATTTAAAAACAAACAAAACTGATCTTGGCACAAAACTGATCTTGGCCTTATTATTACTGCCTAAAGTTTAAGAACTGCATGGTAGTGATTATCATTTCATCATGGAGGGAGGGAGAGACTGCTCCAGGCTCTGGCTGAAATTACAGCATCTTGTCTTCCACGTACTACCTCTATGCATCTCCAAGATCACTGCCTATGTGGCAAGAGGCTGTCATTGAAACCTTGGCACAGCCACCGCCTGCTATAGAAAAAACTCACTTGCTGAGCTGATGTTCATGGTCCTTTGACATTTGTCCTTTTTTTATTGTTTTCTTTGAACTAGGTGATGTTAGACTGAAAGCATATGTTGGCTGTTTGTATAAAGAAAATCATGACCAACCAGCACATATAAATTACAGCTGGTCTTGTTACTTCTTATTAGAAAGAACAAATCTGAGAGGATGTGGTTTGCACTCACCCTGACAAGGTTCTTGCATCGTGTCTGTCTCCAGAGCAGGCTTTGGAGCTAAGGAGTTCTGTATTTCTGCTCCTCTATGATGTAACCTGGCCCGTCCGCTGAGTTCAGGCTGCATCACAAGCTTAGCAGGAATTACTGTGAAGAGAGAGGAGTATGAATGATTAAAAGGAGCCTTGACCAGCTAAGCTGCAAAGGCATTTGACAATAAAAGTCTATGTAGTTGTCACAGTAATTAATGCTGAAGAGCATTTTGGTGCCATGAATATTGTACTCAAGGAATTATATCAGGCTGTTAAAAATGCATCATGAGAGGGCACATTTCATTTGACTTAGTTTCAAAAAGGAACAACTAATAATGCAAAGACATAAAACCATGCCAACAGGGAAAATCATCCTTTCTTCTCTTAGGTTGCTGAAACCAGACTCTTTCAATTACAGAGATCCCAAGAATGTGCCCAGTTGTTAAATTTAAGCTTATCAAGATTCCAGCAATATTGTCCGTTGTTGCCAACAACTACCGGGTGTCTCAGATGGGCGCTTTCGACAGAAAAATGAAAGCTTTCCAAAAAATTGCATGCTGAAGCAAAGGTGTTTCACTACATCTTTCATGCAGTGTGCAGCTCTGGTCCTCCAACCCCTCCATCTCAAGAAGGAACTATTAGAACTACAAATAAATGGTACTAAAAAGGTGAGAAGGTTGCTTACAAATATAAAAAGGCTTTATTACAAGGAAGGTACATCTGTGCTAGTAAATGAATCGGTCTGGGGCCCTGCGGACAGGTAGCCCAGCACAGCTTTCATGTGTATAGCTAAATTCTTCTGCAACAGAGCAGGTGGGTCTGCTCCCTGCTGCCTCTTGGCAATCCCTGTCTTGGTCTGTCCTGGGGAAGGTGTAGCATCTTCATTACCGGGGTGTTTAGAGAACAGGTTAAAAAATGCCAGGAATAGTTAAGCTCTACCTCAACCTGCCTTGGGACTGAGATTCAGTATCTTTCTTCCAGCCCCAGCGCTTTCAGTTCTGTTAGTTTATAAATATATCACTTCTTGCCCTAAGACATGCTACAATTTTTCTAGGCATTTTTCAAGTCTTACTTTAAACTCACTTCTGAAGTGGCTGCAGGAGGTGGTGAAGTAATCCTTGTTCATAACAATCTTTGTATTGTATGTCTGCACACAATGTCCCTTGGGATCCAGCCCCGGTACTGGATGTGTACTAGACATGACTATTTTAGCCATCACTTTTCTATTCAAGCTGTAGGATGCTGCTCTGCTCTTCCTTTCATTTGGTGGCGTCATCTGTCCTATTCTTCTTCCAGCTTTTTGTTTGTTTTGTGTTTGAGGAACGTTCCTTGATTCTGAACTGAATAGAGAGGTCGCTAATGGAAACCCTGCATCCGAAACACTGGGAAGTGAGAGAAAAACTCTGCCCAGCTTTGAGGCACAACTTCTGGTTGTTAGGATCTGTTAAGAAATTGACCTTTGGTTTTGTGCCTGCGGCAAGGGAGACCACCTTCGAAGCACAGCGACAGAGATTAGTCTACTCAGTGTGCATCAGCTTTCTGGCTTAATTTCATGATGACCCGTACCTTGAGCTGTTATTTGCACCAGGGTGTACTAGCATTTTACATCCACTCCATGTGGCTATCGATCTTCATAGGGCAAAGAGCAGCAGCCCTCTGCTCCCCTATTATAGAGCGAGATGGGAGGAGAGGGCGAGTGGTACCAGGGGACAAAGCTGCCATCTGGGGACTGAGGTCCTGAGAGAATAACTGTTCCAGCTGAGCTTTGTGCTCTTCCCCACTACGTGTTAGATATTAAGTCTGATTAATACAGCCTTCTCTTGCTTTGTCATCAAAACCTTTGGTGTTGTCTAAATTCATGAAAAACATGTTTCTTTTACCAACAAATTGATTTGATTTTCTTTGATAAATTATGAGTTATCATATAAGAAGAAGCACTTTGTGTGCCTGGTGACAACTTCCTTTGAGGTACAGCATATTAATCTGCATACCGCATTTGCTTTGAAGTCAGAACAAAATCCTGAATCGTGATGTGTGTGCATGAAAAAGAGACAGACGGCAAGCTCAGTTCTGTTCTGCTACATCCATGTAAATCCGGATCAATGCCAAGGCTGCAACAGAGATAAGGATTGGGCCCGGTATGTTATCTCCATGCATAGCCCATGCTTGGTGGGAAGCAAGAGACAGGAAACAGAGAAGTGAAAATTCCCCATTTTAGCTGTATGTCATCTCCCTGGTGAAAGATGTGTTGACCGGAGGATGATCTTGCACATTAAAGGTAATATTGTGTATCTGTATAGAACAGCTTACAGTGAACTAGAAATAAAAAAAGTCAAAGGAAGCAGTTATGGTGGTAAATATCAGTGTGACACAGACGAAATAACTCAAAATGCTTTTTACTGACACAGCGTCAGTAAGATGTAGAGCCTGTTTCTCCACTCATACCAGTTTTACAGCCACATAACTCACCAGACAGCAACAGAATAATCCTTGATTTGTGCTGGTTCAAGAGGGTCAAGCAGTTACCCAAATTTCTTAGTCCACCCTCTCATTTTCTTCTGCCATAATATAACCTCTTCCTTCCCAAAGCTGCCATTGCTGAAGCCTGTGGGGCTCCTGCTCTGACAGCTCCGGTGCTGCGGGACTGGCTGGCTGTGGGAAGATCCTCCTGCACTGTGTTAGTATCCCTGAGAAAGGAGCCAGACCCCATGTGTGGTTGTCAGCATCCCGTTTGCAAAAATCTTGTTCAAAGAGAATGTGTACAATGCTGAATATAATGCTGCAGTCCATGGAAACCTAAGTGAAGGAACCGTTACAGTGGAAGGGAGATATCTTACTTTTTGTTTAGCATTCATCTCCTTCTTGCTCTGATCTCCTCTCACTCCCACTCGTTTGGCCAAAGTATGGACATAAATATCACCCTTCAATTTGGGTATATTATAATTTGGCTTAGGATTTTTACTTCCCACGTGTCTCTGAACACACCTTGGTAAAGGAAAGCTGATGGGTGGGAGAAGGTTAACGCAGAGAGGATAATGGAGCAGGAAAAGCAAACACAGGCATCTGTGCTTGGGTAACATGGGAAAACCACGGAATAAAATAAAGAGGTGGTGAAATCATTGGAAAGGACTGGTTTTATTATCGTCATTGTTGGAGTCTGTACCACAGCCTGTAATGCCCAAAACCACAGAAGCAGCTGGTCCACTTCTAGTAGGAGAGCTCCCTGCATTCAGTGTGGTGGAGCTGTGCTCTGCAATGGATGGAGACATTGTACGCCCACCCAGCACAGAAATACTGAGGTGCTGAGGCTGGAAGGTTCCTCTGGAGACCACCTAGTCCAACCACCCTGCTCAGAGCAGGACCAGCAAGAGCAGGTTGCCCAGGACCTATTCTAGCTGGGTTTTTAATATCTCTGAAGGAGGTGCCACGCACTCTCTGGGCAACCTGTTTCAGTGTTTGACCACCCTCACTGTAAAAAAAATTTTATTTCATTTAAATGGAATTGTCTGTATTTCAAACTATGCACATTGCCTCTTGTCCTGCCACTGGATAGCACTGAGAAGAATCTGGCTACATCTTCTTTACACCTCCCGTTAGGTATTTATGCACATTCACAAGATCCCCCTAAGATTTCTCTTCTCTAGGCTGAAGAGTTCCAGCTCTTGCAGCCTCTCCTCTTATATCATATGCTCCAGTCCCTTAACCATCTTTGTGACCCTTAGGTGGGACTTACTCCAGTATGTCCATGTCCTTCTCATACTGGGTAGCCCAGAACTGGATGCAGCACTCCAGATGTGTCTCAGCGGTGCTAAGCAGAGGGGATGGATCAACTCCCTCGCCATGATGATGATGCTATGCTCTTCCTAATGCAGCTCAGAGGGCTGTTGGCTTTCTTTGCTGTAATGGCACATTCCTGCCTAATGTTTGACAAGAACACCTGGGCCTTTTCTGCAAAGATTCCTTCCAGGTGGTTGGCCCCCACTAGGTACTGGTGCATGAGGTTGCCCGTCCCTAGGTGCAGGAGCTGGCATTCCCCCCTGTTGAACTTCGTGAGATTCCTGTTGGACTACCTTCTTCAGCCTGTTAAGGTCCCTCTAAAAGGCAGCATGACTGTCAGCTACTCCTCCCAGTTTTCCATCATCTGCAAACTTGCTGAGAGTGTCACTCTGTCTAGGTAATTAATGATAGATGTTGAAGAGTATCAGCCCCAGTACTGACCCCTGGTATACACCGCTAGTGACTGTCCTCCAGCTTCATTTCGTGCTGCCGCTCACCCCTTGAGGTCAGCAGCTCAGCCAGTTTTCAGCCCACCTCACTGTCCACTTATCTAGCCTGTACTTCATCACATTGTCAATGAGGATTTTATGAGAGACACTGTTGTAAACCTTGTTCTAATGAAGATAAACACCATCCACTGCTCTCCGCTCAGCCACCAAACCAGTCACCTCATCGTAAAAGGCTATCAATTTGGTCAGGCATGCTTTCCCCTTCAGAATTCCATGCTGACTACTCCCACTCACCTTCTTGTCATTCATGTGTTTGGAAGAGGCTTCCAGGAGGATTTGCTCCATTACCATCCCAAGGATCAAGGTAAGGCTGACTGGTCTGTAATTCCCCAGATCCTCTTTCTTGCCATTCTTGAAGACCATAGTGACATTCGCTTTCTTTCAGTTCTCAGGCACCACTCCCAGTTGCTATGACCTTTCAAAAACAATTGAGAGTGGCTTCATAGTGCCACCAGCCAGGTCCTTCAACATTCATGGGTGCATCCTATGAGGTCCCACGGAGTTCTGCATATTCAGCTTTTTAAAATGTTCCCTAAGCTGATTTTACTGTACCAAGGGCAAGACTCTTTGCTTCATACTTTGATATAGGTCTCAGGGCCCTGGGATACATGAAGGCAAGACTTAGCAGTAAAGACAAGTAAAAACCAGCACAACATCCAGCAACAATTAACAAGGCAGCCTTCCATCTTTTTTTTCCTTGTCAATAATTACAAGAAATGGTGTATAAACAGACATGAAACTAGGTAGCATGTAGAGGCCAATCTGAATAAGATACTAATGCAGCTTAGTCCTTCCTAGTGTTCATATGATTGCCAAATAAATACTTTTTTTACTAGAATAGCAGCCTCTTTGACCTATCAAGAATGTTACAACCACTAATACCACAGTTTAGTCTCATGCATTTTCCTTAGAAGCCTATAAATACTGTAGAGTCTTGCTTATAAATACTGTAGAGTCTTGCCTATAAATACTGTAGAGTCTTACACAGAAGGCAACTGGGGTCTTCACATGACTTCCCTTTAAACATACCTCACTGTAGTATTGGAGGTGCTTCTCAGCATGTGATAGTAAGTGAAACAACCAGAAAGGAAAAGATGCAATCTGGATGGTGTTGGATCTATTTCAACAATTTTTTTGGTGTGTGTTATATCTAAGGGATCGTTTGCATCTACACCATCTTTGGCTTTTCTTAAAAAAAAAAAGCTAGCTTTTTTTTTTTTTTTTGCAGAGGGAGGGGGAAAGAATTGTTTCTGAATCTTATCAAGAAATAAAATAACACAAAGTACATCTTACGAAAGAAGAGGCACACTGTGCCTTTTTTTTCCACTGGCCTACTGCCTAAGGGAAACATTCATTGGCAAATCTAAAACTTGTTCAAAACCCTTTGGAGAAGCAGACTATTATTAAATTATTTATTTTATCTTTGAAGTGTTTCCATTTTTATACTGTTAAGGATTTCTCTGAAAAAGCCGGGGTGCCTGAGAATATTTGGCCTGTAGTGATCTTTGAAACATAAGCCTCTTTTTTTCCTCCCTGTCTTTTCTTCTCCCCTGCTCTCTCCCTCCCAGTTTCTTCCCAAAATGAATGAGGATCTGTCTGATGCGGAGAGGCTGTACTCTTTGGGGAAATTTAAGGAGACCTTTAGTAGCTGGAAACAACTAGAGCTTGGTTTGGTTTGCACTGTGTTTGCTTAATTTTATTTTTTTTTTAAGAGAAACAAACCTGGCAGAATGAGAAAGGGTGGGAGACATATTCAAATGCTCTCAAGTGCTTATTAAAATGTTATGTAATTAAATGTTAAGATCACACCTTAGCAGTGTCTTTTGAAATAACTGTACTAGCTGAACCTTCTGAAACCAGCAGAGGAAAGTAATTTATTTGCAAGGTTATCAGCCATTGAGACATATGCCTTAGGGACCTAATTTAACAGGAGAATTCCCATTGCCTTGCGTGGGCTTGGACAGGGCCTGAGGAGAGCCCTGCTGTTATTTCCCAACATGGTCCTTGCAGACTTGGAGGACAAAAACATTACGTAGCCGTACAACAAGCGCAGTGCTTTGCGTTGGGGTGAGGTGTTGGTGTGATCCTGAGGGGGGGTAGCAGCAGAGCTAGCGGGGCTGAGCCCTCCATGGGTGGTGGGTACAGGGTTCGGGAAGGATGTTCCGCTGGATGCTGGATACAGTACTGCTGCCAGTGGGAGATGCACGACTTGAAGACACAGGGACCATCACTGTCTCTGCAGGATTTCTTACTGGGTAGCAGAAAGAGGAGACACAATATACAGGCTAGCATGTGAGCCTGGTAGAAATGTGCCTTTTAAAATAGCATTATGGGGCTTCCCTTTCCAGTGGTGGCTTTCCAGTTACCACACGGAGGGTAACTCGATTAATGCTGCCTCAGGCTCAGAGAGCAGAAAGGGTCTGAGTGTTGGGTGAAACGGATGTCGAGGTGCAGCCTGGCAGCCGTGAGCATCTGTGTGTCAGTGGCTCCATCCCTCGGTATGGGAGGTCCCACGCTAAGAGGGTGGGTTGTACGGAGTTGCGTGCGTGGAGGAGTTAGATAGCGAAAAGGATGGGTTGTCCCATCGGTGGGATTAGGACCATGTGCTTAAGGGAGCATTTCTATGCAGCTGGGCTAAAGCTGAGCTCAGCAGTGTGGAGTTAGCAGAGCGGCAACGGGAGGGGTAGGACAGGTCCCAGTGCAAAGGGGCTGATGAGGCTGTTGCTGCTGCTTCCTACAGTGGATAACGTGCCAGCTAGTACTAACCCATAATGCTCGATGATCATCATGGGGAATTCCTAGCTCCCACGATTACTGGTAGTGAGATGTTTTCCCTTTTAGCTAGCTCTCTGATGGAAGGGCACAGCTAAAATGCACTGAAAGCCTGTACAGAATGCTCCATTTATATTGCTGAACTTTATTCCACAAGGGACAGCTTCTGTGTTGTTCTGTTTTGTCTTGTGCAACCTTCTTGCTATCTTAACTGCATATGATGATTAGGTAAATGAGGCTGTTCTTTCTGGTAAGTAATGGGCATCCTCACTCTAGTGCAGTCTGGGTCGCAGTGGATCTTCTCACACTTTTTCACTCAACATATTCCCTGTCATTAGAAATCTGCTCATCTTTCCTTCATTGCTAAGGCCAGTTAAGTGCACATGGCTGCAAATGCCTTCAGGTGCTGCCTCTGTTCTCACACCTCTTCTTTTACAAAATATTTGAAGCTTAACATGCTGAAAGTGCATCTTATGAATGGGGACTCTGCTGCCACAGATTTTAAACCACACTTTAATGATCACTAGTGTCAGGTCTGTGCAATGCCAGACCAGCCACTTCTACAGACCTGAATTTGGGCAACCACCTATCTGCACCTCCGTGAACTGGAAGGAATGGGACAGGATAGAAATTTTGCTCCCAGTTGTGGGAAGACTAAACACTTGATCTAGCAGAACAGTTCCTGATATGGGGTGAATCTGTGAATAGTTTTGAACAACTAGTAAGCCCCTACCAGATCAATGCTGTACGCCACATGGTCTTTTAGCTCAAGCACTTTGACCCCAAAGCCAGAAGTGGTGTGTCATCAAACCATGGCTGCTTAAGCTTGCTGCAGGATCCTTATCATGATGGGAAAGCATAAGTCTGTAATGCCAGGCTGTCCACTTTATATTTTTTGTGAAATAACTTAAGTGAGTGCAAATAATGATTGTGGGACCCAAAAGCAATATCAAAATATTAATAATTGAGAGGTCTCTGTTATTCTGGGTAGCCAGCACAACAGGCCAGCTTGTGGTTCTAGGGAAATCAGCGGAAGCCAGTGAAGCAACATTTCAGCCCTCAAAAAGGCCAAGTTTGGGAGGGCCCCACTAAAATCAGAATTGTGCGTGCCTGGGAGTGTCCCTGAGGCAACTCCTTCTGCTAGACTGCAGGATCTGAAGAACAGGGTACAAGGAGAGAAGAAGAGCCATTTTCCTCATGTACAACATGAAAATCAGATCCAATAAACACATTATTTTTATGTCCCCTGAATAACATCAGGGTTTTTTTCAGGCTTTTAACATTTTCATCTACTACTTGCAAAGCCCTACACTCTAGCTCCCTCTTAGCAGATGGAAATTGGAGGGGAAAAAAAAAAAGGCTGTATGTGCTGGCATATCCATATGGCATTCAAGTGAGAAATCACTTGGAACATGGGGCCTCGTGTGGGGTCACAGCCTCCATACGTTCTTTGATAGGTGCAAAGGGTCCTGAAACTTGTTGCTGCTGTGACAGCGGGGGAATGAGGTTGGTATAGCACAGGCTGAAAATCCCTGACAGAGAAGGAGGGGAAGACAAGAGACATGAACAACCCCCAAGGTGTTTAGTTACCTATCTGCTCCTGCAATCTCGGGCACAGTTGAGAAACCAGGCCTGAGTGCTTTTGAATGATTTGCAGCCTCTTGCTGTAAAATGATAATTACATCAGAGCAAATATATGCTGGCTTTATCACGCATAATAAACTCCATCTGAGTGAAACCCTCTCCAGCACGGAGGATCTGCAGAGGATGCTGCGTGCCGTGCGGCGAGGGTTTAAGTGATGCAGGAGCCTCATGTGGGCTTTCTGTCTTACTAGAAGGACATGTGAGGACTGCACGTGCTACAGCAGGAGCAGGAACAGATAAAAGAGACGTTCGTGCATTGTTCTGAGTGGCTCAGTAGTCTGCTCAAGTCACCTGAGGAGCTACTCGAATGCCAAAGACTGACATTGAGCAGGGTCTTTTCTCTTGTCCCCTTGCATTATCTAAATCTGTTCTGGTACATCCATCTTTGGCTTTTCCTTGACTTCAGCAGGTTTGGCATCAGCCCTGTGTACGCGTGTATCTGTCTCTGCAATTCTCCTAGCTGTTTACATATCTGTCTTACGTATTTATTTTCTCTAGTACCCACCACTGCAATATATAAGGCAGGAATCATCCTCCACAATGCCAATTTCTTTTGGCTTCTTTCCTGTGCGTGTTTGGCTTTGCACTTTTCCTCTAAAGTTACGGCTGGGATTCTCAGTTATTCTTCAATGTTGCTCTAACTCTGCTCAGATGAAGGGTCTACCGCCAGCTTCAGTGGGAGCAGACTCAGAGCAGGGCTGAGTTTTTCTGGGTGTCCTGCCCTACATGTACAACAGAAATAGCCTGGAGTTGCAGTGTATCCTCTACAAACAAAAGGTAGTGGACCGTGACTTTCCCAGAAAATCAGAAGGGCTTCAGAGACCCTGCAGATCCTTTCCCACTTGACCAGGCTTAATTGTCTGTTGTTGCATCTCTAATTAGGAGTTAAAACAGCTGAGATGGATATATTTTTTGAGAACAAAGTATCATGTACAAAAAGGAAACTAGCAGTATTCAAAACTTGATTCAGAATCATACCCACAGCCCCAAACTCCCATGTATATAAGTAAGTCAAGGGAACAATCTATTTGTTCATATTCAGAGTGCCAAGGCTGCAAAGAAGTTACAGGGCTGCAGCACTTGCAGACCTCAGGATCTTCCGAGGCCAGCTCTGGTTCAGCCCGCGTTCAGCCTCTTGCCAGCTGGTTGCTGTGATCCTTCCCAAGCCTCTTCGCAGGGAAAATCAGACAACCGATGCTCCAAAACCCATTGAAGCCATGGGGAGTCCTGGGCTGGAATCCAACTCTGTGCAAGACTTTCATCTAACCAGCGCTAGCGATTCAGCTCCAGGATGACACATAAGACATTAGCTTTGTGCCACTCAGAGCTCTTTCCTGAAAAGCTGCTAGTTTATGTGCCCTTGTATTAAAGACTAATCTTAGTTACAAGCTCTGGCATGGACTTCTCATTAGTAACCACCTATGAACTTCAGCTGCTTCAGGTCATGTTGGTTGCTAGTTCTAATTTTTCAAAAGGAAAGAGCTTTGTGGAATATCACCTTTCTCTTCATTTCTTTGCTTGTGCTTAGCTGGCCCTTGGAGAGCCTTATAAGAGGTATGCACCTGTAAGGATATGTTCTTGTAGCAATAACACAAAAGACAACCAAATCCAAATGCAGCTAAGACTTGTTAATCTATTGGAAGCCCAAAGAGCCAGTCATTATGTATGGACAGCTTTATACCAGACATAAGTATTGCTTGGCATGGGTCCTTCTTTAATTGCATTATACAAACATAACAGAAAATTGACCCAAAGGGGGAAAACAATTTTATCCTTAGAACACTCTTCTGACTAAGTACAGAGCTTTTAATTAAATTCCCTATACAAAGTGACTGCCTGTCTCTCATGTTGAGCCTAATTGATATCAAAGCCATCCTTAAAATCAATATTTTTTCTGGAAAAAAGAGCAAATACCGTCTCCACCCCAACAGAATTCAATAAATAATTTGATAGTACTTGACTCCTAACTGTAATCTTTGTCTCATTTGAGCAGAATATAAAGTGAAAATTTGTCCCCACCGCCCCCCAGCATTCCCATTGCACCACAAATCAGGAGCCACAAAATGTCAGTATTCCTCCTCAGCAGGTCTGCTGTTTCCATTTATTTCAGTGAACCACGCTGAGCAAGGGAGGAATTTGAAATCTTCAAGTGGCAACACACTTATGCGGCTTTTGTTACCTATTTTATATTTTTCACTTATTTATGATTATGGTTGCAGTTGGATCCCATTAGAAGTCTCAGTAAGATCAAAGGCTTGTTAGAGCAGGCAGTAGACAAACCCATACTCTTTCAAGCCTGCTCAGGAGGGTTTGCAGTGTACCGTACCCCTAAGCAGGCGCTTAACTCTACTCCTAGGAAAAAAGACGTGCAGGTCCCTGCAAGATGGGACCCTGCTTTGATAAGACAAACGCACAAATGAAAGGAGCGGGCCTTGTTCGTTACCTTTGCTTTCGAAAAAGTCTCCTTCATCTGTCCTTCTTGCTTTGTGCAGGAACCCTGTCAATCTATCTCATCAGAGCTGGCAAGAGAGTTGGTCCCCTTTGCCAGGAGCAGTTTAGAAAACCGAGGGAAAAGAGCAAGAACAAAAATGAAGCTAAACGTTAGGGTGGTTGTTTCTTTTTTTTTCAGTTATTCAGCCAGGTTTAGTGAAGCAGGGAGCTGAAAGTCTGGCATTGGTTACTGCCCCACCAAAAAGATGGTCTAACCATAAGTCAAAGCAGAGTTAGCATGTGCAGTCCTTTTGCATTGTCTGTTCCTGATAAAAGCAGGAATAATCTCTGCAGAGACCACTGCCTGGTGAGGGAGCACAGACTTGAAAGCTCAGCCCTGATCTTCAGTTTCTGCTCTGTAATGTCTCTCTGTTGATATTGGCCCTTGGGGACTCTTGCTACAAGCACAATTTTCTTTCAAGAGCATATGCTAATTGTGGCATTATGGGGGTATTTATGATCTCTAGCTGACTGTGGCAGGTAAGATTGGGAGGGAAGTGATACTGAATCTACAGACAGATCACACTCATAAAGCATGATTTTGTGCTTCCCGTGCACTGTGACACCCTGAAGCATGAGGCATTAGCATAAAGAGAAACCTGCCTTGGCATCACAGGAATAAAAATTCATCTGTGATTTAGGTAGCCAGCTCCATGGACCTCACAGCAGGCTTGTGCACCAGCATAACGACCTGAAACCTGGTTTTCATAGGCAGCCAGCAAAGCACTCTGCTGTCCTGGGCTTTGGAAAAGAGGAGAATCTGGGGAAAGGTTGGGGCATGGAAAGATGATGCTATTTTACCATATTATGTATGGACCTTTGTTCCAAAAAGCATCATTCATTTAGTCCTGAAAATTAATTATCTTCCAAAGTGGTCCTGTACTTTCACACCTTCCCTTTTGTTCACCTCAGAGGCAAAAAACTGGTGGTCGCAGAAGGAAATAGCCCTCCTAAAAGATCGCTTTTTCAGGCGTTTCTCATTTGGGGTCTGCATCCCATGGTCCTTTTAATGTCTTATTGCTGGCTTTGGCAGACAGATGTGATCAGATCACCATGCGAGTGCATTTGTGCACACCTAAGTCACATCCTCAGCTGGGATTGCAGCTGCTGGTGGGGAGCGGAGCCGGCGCCCGCCGCGGTGCACAGAGGGCCCTTGTAGACAGCGTGCGTTCAAATACACCACCATTTCTCACCTAACATAAACTTGTTTCAGCTACACACAATACAAATAAAATATTTAGCAGAGGCTGGCCGTACATCTGAATGCCAGCGGAAAGTGAGAACGCCTGGAAATAAATATTGCCGTGAAGGTGCCAAGGCTTACGGTTAAGTCAGGCGTATGTGTTGCTATCTCATAGGCTCTGCTAAGTGATCAGAGCCTGACTCTGCTCCCAGCTGCAATGGTGTAAATCTGAAATAACTCTGCCAATGTTATAGTTACACTGCCTCAAAACGGGTGTGTATGAGCCTCTGTCCTGTGGGGATGAGCATTGCAATGCAGTCAGGAAGACCCAGACCCCCTCTCCTATTAATATTTATGCAGGATTCCTTAGGCGTCTTTGGAAGAGCCACCATAAAATTTCTGTCGCTGTAGGGAGGGCCCTGAAAGAACAATTTTCAGGCAGTTATCATTATTATTACAGATGGTAATTGAATTAGCAGTTATTTAATTATTATTATTAGTGTAATAAATACTTCTTGCCCTCCCTGGTCCTGCAAAATGCAGGCTGAGGAAATCCCAGTAAGAGGGAAGAGCTCCATTTGGAGACAGCTATTGGAAAAACACTGCCATGAAGAAGGAACCAAAGTAAATATCCATACCCACCCAGAAGGCAGTTTCTGCACACGCTAAAATATCGCAGAAGATGCTACTTCCAGAGGTGCATTTTGGTTCAAGAAGGAGTTACACTGGGAGCTGAAACTGTTGATTTATATGTGCATATATACATTGGGTTTTGCTTTGCCAAATATACGGCGTAGGGGCCCCCAGTGTAACCAGTTAAGTTTTCTATGGATAAGCTGCTTTGAGTTATGAGAAACATTTATTTACTGATGAAGGCCGTGTGGTGACAACACAGCCTGTGAGGCAAAGCAGGTGGAAAGAGGGGTCCGTCTTGGCCAGTCTTTAGCACGAGCCCAAGAGATAAGTGTTTCCAATACAGCATGCCAAAGTAATGCAGGGAGATTTGTCTCCTACCCAAGCTAATGATGGAGCCATGTCACCATATGTGTGGTTAGTTTCCAGCAGCTCCTCACTTTTTCAGCACGAATGGAGGATGACAGATTGTATATTAGACAAATTACTCTTCTCTCGAAAGCAGCAGTCACAGTGATATCCAAGTGCCTTCTTCACTCTCTCTTCACTGAACAATTTCTGCACCATCATTCAAAGCTCTTTGCAATATAAAGGTGGTCGGTAAGCAAGAATTACAGTGCAGCTCTTGAGCTCCCAGCCAGCGCTTCCTGAGGCTATGCCTGTACCAGAGACCACAGCAGGTGGCCGTCCATCCTCTGATCTTCCTGCCAACTGGCACGGCCATGCTGGCACCCACATGGACAAACCCACTTCTTCTGAAAAAACAGGGTGGCCAGATCCCAGCTGCCCACTGAGAGCAGCCCTGCAGGCTCCAGCCAAATCCTCACCAGGGAGGATGCTCGTGGGGACAGTGCTGACATCTCCTGGCTCAGGTTTGAGCCAGGCTGTGGACCTGTGTCCACCCTGGGATGGGTGGCAGGGGGGTTCTCCAGGTGTAGCAGGGTGGATTGATTCCCTGACCTCAGGGCTGCTCCCAGGAAAGTCTCCAAAGAAGCAGATCCAGCAGCACTGTGGGAAGGAGATGGGGAGTTGATGTCCTTGGGGAAGCCTTAGGGATTGCCTCAGACAACAAATTCAGTACTTGTCTCGGGGGCAAAAACTGGAAGGCAAACATGCTCCTTAAAAACCTCATGTCCCTGGGCACACTTTGGTAGAGATGAACTTTTTTTCACCGTGTTTGCAGCTTTCAGAGACAGATGGTGACTCCCCTTGCAAGCTCAAATTTTTAAGGCATTTCTGATATTAAAGCCTTATCTCAGTTATCAATTGAACCTCGAATTCCCGGTAGTAATTGCCTAAGGATACTGCATGTAAGGACACCCAGCTGGTGGTGATGACAACTGGTCTGTGAAGGAGTACCCTCGTGGCATACCCTCCTTTGAGGACAAACTTGTAGGTCCCATCAGCCACATGTCGTCATGGGTCTGGTGCTCCACATTACCTTCCTTTCATCTGCGTTCACTTTTGCCTTGTATCATCCACCTTCTGGCACATCTTCCAGGCACCACCCAAACCGCAGACCTAACTCTTGGGTTTGCTCTTTGGCTGTCACTTCTGTCCTTCTCTTTGCCCCCTCCTCAAAGTCCTGCTGCTGCTCTCTGTCTCCAGGACATCACTATGGATAGTGCATTGCCCTCTAATGGATAGATTTCAAACTGAGCTCCTCGACCGACCAGAACTGTTGGTAGGATCCTCTGACCCACTCACTAATGAGACAGGAGACTTGATATCCTCATCCAGGCCACTTTTGATCCCCTGCTTCTCTTGAATCAAAATAAAAAAACTTTTTTTTTTTAATAGCACAGACATAGGACTGAATGTTGCAGCTATTTTTAAGAATAGACAGGAGAAATCTGTGCCAGTATGAACCCTGGTTCCTTCATGTCCATGAATGCTTTAATTGGCTTCAGAGTTAGGAAAGCATTAACAAAGCTGATTTCTGTGATTCCACACATCTGGATTTCAGGGTGCTTTTTTTTTTAGCTTGCCTAATCCTGCTTAAAGTCTTAAGATTTATTTGTATGTTTATAAGATATTTCTTTTCTCATTATATGTACATTATAGTCACCATTAAAATAGTACAAACAAAAGGAAAAACAGAATGGACTTGCAAGCAGCTGACAATTAATTACAGAGAAATTTTGAAAGGGTGGCTTAGCATCTTAAGCAATTTATTTTGCTGCCAGATACATGGGCTTGTTTTATAAACTACAATCAATCTACCATTGGGGGGAAAACTGCAAAATGAACTTAGTCATCTGAGCTCATTTTCAGTTTCAAAAACTGAAAGGCTTTGGAGTATAAAGTACCCTCTTCTTTTAATGTCAGTAAATAAGTTGATCTGTTTATATGGTTTTCAATACAAGTAAACTGCTTGCCATTTAAACAAGTTCAATCAGCTGTGAAAATTGACATTTTTAACCATAAAATCAGACTTCATCCTACCATGATATTAAATATTAAGGAATCATTTAAAGGACAGTATACATTTCAGAAACCTGCCTGGAGAGATGAATGCCAATTTCTGCCATTCAGAAATAACGTACAAAAAATGGCCCCTTGGCTTGGGGCCTGCTGTTCTGTAAAAGCCACTTTACAGACTTATTCCAACATGGTAAGTCATCGTTGCTCTGAGAAGACATTCAAGCTTCACATTTAGCCCTTGCATGGCAAAAACCCATCTTCAACGAGGACTGCCAGCGAGGCTGGATGGGAGAAGGGCATCGTATGCTGATATTTTCCCTGGTGATAACATGTCTGGGTCTCTGGGAGGCTCTGGCAGGGCTCAGCATCCTCCGGTCCCTGCAGCCTGGGGCTTTGTGAGCCTGGGAGGCATCTGCCCAGCCGTACCCTGCCCGTGGCGGCGAGCAGTGGGATTTCCAGCATCCCTTGCTCATACGCATGGCTGCGCTCACAAGTGGCACTTGGGAGTGGGACATTCCTACTACCATTGAGATTCCAGAAGGTCTGTACATACTCCTCTGGCCCCTGTCGCCTTTTTTTTTCTTCTTTTCCTTCCTTTTTTTCACTGTTTCTATCCAATTTGGGGGACAAAAACCCCGCGCTGCTCCTGACCAGGCTTACAACTGACACAGCTCTTCACAGCTGAACACCCCTGATGTTTTGCCTGTGCCAAAGGGGTCTCATTGTGTAAGGGGTTTCCTTCTGAATAGGACAAAGCAAAACAGCAAAGCAGTGGGATTACTGGGCTGCTGAAGGGAGACAATGGGGAAACAAAACTCAGGCCGGAGAGACATTTATTATTCGGAGGGGCATGGCTGCCCTTACACAATCCCTTTTAAAGCGCTGTGAAGTTTCTCTAACACAATCCAGTTCTGCAGCCAGGCAGAAATCCAGCACATTCGAAACCTTTTCATTCCATCCTTAATTTAAAAAATGTGCACCCATTTACTACCACAAACTGCAAGGGTATTAAGGTATAGGAAGATCTAACAACAGGCTTTGGGGTTTCTCTGCTTGAGCACCTCTGGATGTTTCGAGCACCAAACGATGACGGCTGTCAGTCCTTTCCACGCTGACTAGTTGAGTGGAAATCCAAGTGGGTGCAGGTTTCAGTGATTTGCTCCCTGCTGACCGAGCACATCTCTGTCGTTCCCCATGCCGTACTGGCTTGCTTTTGGCTTCCTGCCTGAATTTAATCTCTAATTTCCCTCAAATGGCCTGAGGCTTTTTTGCTTGGAGGCAAGGAGAAGGGCCAGCCTTCTCTTTGTGGCTGTGGTAGTGATCTGCATCCACGGTGGGGTGAGATTGAAAAGAGGGTGTTAATTCTGGGGGTGCTGGGTGTGCTGGTAGGGTCTGTGTTTGCTCCCTATGACTGTGGTCCTTCCCTGTGTAGAAATTTTCTCCGGGCTGCCTCCAATGCTGGAAGTTGACCTTACCCATAGAGAACCACTCAATGCTGTCTCACCTGTCGCAAGTGCTGGGTATGAGCCCCCCAGATCAGCCCAAGGAATTTCCTCTCAGCTTCCCACATGCCAGGCTGGACTATCTCCCTGCCCTGGGCATAATGGGGAAAATGCTGGAGAGAGAACACTAACACATCCCATGGGGCTGCTTGCTATAGGGCTAGCTCTTGGCACTCCTTTGTTCCCCTACAAAGGCATGTGGAATAGGGAGAAGCCAGTCCCATCATAAGTAAACAAATGCGCTGAGTTAAATTTTTTAAATGGAGTCATAAATAAAGAACTATCATCGGAGAAGTCCCTAAAGACACTGTTTTTGCTAGGGTTTTTTTTAATGTTGGCAGCTTCAGCAACTTTTACAGAGATGTCAGAGTAAATAGCCTGCGATCCTACAGCATCTTATAAAAGTCTTTAACAACAAGAAGATTTTTATGCTTTCATATTAGAAGGGTTCCTAATAGACATTCTGTTCATGTCTCCTTATTTTATGTAGTGTAGAAAAAATAATAATCCCTGTCTGCAGCGTTTCTTAAAATGTACATCTTTAGCAATTTCTGACTTAAGGAAGAAAGAACTAGATGCCTTTTGGACAGAAGATGATCAGGGTTTTCTGGGATTTGGAACTTCCCATAGCTTCTGCACTGGCCATAAATGGGGAGGGACAGGGAAGAAATGTTTATTCTGTTTAAGTTAACACACAGAAATTTAAGTGAGTCTTAATCACACTGTACAGGTAAATTTCCTGATACGCTATTAGAAGGCTCTTTCATCTTGCAGATTAAAGGCTACCTGGGGAAGCTGTTGCACAGTGAGGTAAAGGGTGCATTAACTCTCCTGGCTCAGTTAGCACAAGGTGGGCCATTTTACTTTCAAAGTGGAGTTAAATTTTCTCTCATGAGGAGAGTTGCTACAAGGAGCATTAATACAGCTTGCTATATGTTTATAACTTGCATTTGGGATAGGGTTGATTTTCCCCCACAGAAGAGGTCAAAACCATGATGAGAAACAGTAGCTGAAAGCTGAGTCTCTCAAAATTCAACCTAAAAATGAGCATACACTCTTCACCATAGGCATTTTTAGCTCCTGGAACAACTTACCTAAATTCCCCATCATCTGACAGCTTTAAATCAAGTCTGGATGTGTTCCTAGAAAATACACTCTAAAACAGCTGAAAGTCAAGAGCCTGATGCGTGATTCCCATAGGGAGGGTCTACAGCCTACATTATGAGGGAGGTGAGACCAAGTGAGCAAAATGGTCTTAGAGTTGCTGAAGCCAATGAACAACACATTCCACACTGCTCTCGACCAACTGCAGAGTGAGTGCTTTTAATAAATCATGGTTTTTTTCCTTTCTGTATCAATCACTTGTTTCAACTCTAGAGCTTTCTCAAAGGGAATGTTATAGGTCCCCAAAACCTTCACCTATGGCTGAAATGCAAACACAGTGACGGGGTTTTAAAACATAGAGCTGGTTTTATTAAAGTCTCCTTTCTTCCTCATGCCTGCAACTCATTCCTAAAACCTTCAGACTCCATAATTTTCTAAATCTACTTCTGAGGTGACAGATAAGGTGAAGCCCACTCAAACTACCTTTGGAGTTGTCTACGCTGCAGCTGTCCACCTGACTCAGTCACCATGTATGGTTGGAAGGAAAGAAATAAGACTTTGTAAAGACTGACCCTTCTCCAATGTTAGGGTGAGGTGAAGAGTGCCCTGGACTCCCTTGACTCTACCAACTGGATTGGCAGTGAGCATAGGAGGACCTGAGGGTGATGAGCTCGGATGGATTTAGAGCCAAGACAGTGTTGCTTGTATCTTGCAGCAATCTCCAGAGGAGAATTTAGTGCAGCCAAGTTGGAAGGGGGCGGTGGTGGTGGCAATTTTTCATTAGACCTACTGATATCTCTTGTGGAAACCCCAGATAAGGTTCTCAGAGTTGTGTTACTTCACTGGGCCTGGCAAGAAACAGTAGGCTCTAAGGTAAATACAGGTTAGCTGCAACTGCTAATCCAATTCACTGCACAGGTCCAGCTCAAGGGCTAGGTGCTGAGGGCGGCCAGGACATGCCCACTTCCTAGGAGCCCAGTGCCCTGCAATTGCAGGAGCTGTGCTGGCTGTGTATAAGGACAACTCAAGCCTTGCCTGTAGTACCAGCTACCTGCAGTCCTCTCTGAAAATGGTCTTTCTTTTTTCCTTTCCATGTGTATAAACCATCATCAGAAGCTCACTGTTTCCTTTAATGCTGTAAATAGGCAGCCTGCTTGTTCTGTGACTGTGTTTGGCCTATATATACTTTTAAAATATTGCTCTCATGGATCTCTAGTCTCTTTATTTGCAGCTATTATCAAATCAGTGTGAACTCACGATGCAGAAACTTACAACACTTTACAATGAGGTAGGAATCATTCAAGCTACAATTGCATCTGGTTTTGCTGCAAATGTATGTCCTTTGTACTGTTGCTATACTGATAACCTTGGAGGCTTTGTTAAGGCAGAGTGGAAGTTTGGAAGGATAAAGAGTGTCTATACCAAATCTGGAGATGCGACTGCGACTGAGATGGAGGCCTAATTAACTTGGGCAGACCACCATGCTCCTGTAGGCACTGTAAACTTGATTCAAGTTAGTGCACCAATGTGGTGTTACACAGTGCTGTACAGTCAAGCCAGACTATTCAGAAGTAGATCGAGTATCTCATATTACATAGTATGTCCATACTAAAGTGTTTCTAAGACTATATAAAGAGGGCTAAGACCGGGCCAAAGGGAGTGGCACCCTAGAAATCAGAATAATTTCTTAACAAGCAAATCTCTTACACTATGGAATGATTTCTAGTTGGCAGCTCTACTGCTTGAGACATTTAAATCTAGATCTGAAAACAATAAAAACCAATAATAGGATATGACCGTCCAAAAGGCATGCTCCAGCTCCACTTCCATAGATCCATGAACGGAAAAATGATGATGGATTTACCATCCTGAGTAATTCTGAGGCCATTCTTGGCAGATGGCACTGGACCTGATCTGCAAGACTCTACCCAGACACCACCCTCCCTACTCCACTAGCTTGTGACTGCTACCAGCTAGTAGGGTAGCCACATTTCTTAAGCAAGGTGAACGAAGTTGTTCAAATCTTCTGCTGAGCCATGAGAAAGTCATTGTTCCACCAGGGTGTAACAAGGGCTGCTTTAGATTATTCTGTCCATATCTATGTTGGCCCAGCTACTTTGACATCCAAGGGCACTTCAGCATCAAGAGGGTTTTTACGTAAACAGCAGGGTAATAGACAGGTTTTATTAAGTGCTTCTAAAATCTCTTCAGACAAATTTAATTCTTTAATGCACAGAGCTCCAAGAATTATCTTCGTGGTTATTGTGCCTTTGAAGCACAGAACAGCCTGGATACCAAACGCAAAAGGCAAGTACCAACTGGAAGTAGATGGAATTATGGTTGCTTAGTTATGTGGAGATGTGAAGTGAGGCTGGGTTCAGACAAGGACCTTCTTGTTGTTGGATTGGGGTTTTCTTGTTTACACTGTTCTTTCTGATCCAGCGAATCTGTTGTAGCTAAGCCACATGTGCGCCTGCTTATAATAATTGGTAAAAACAGAATTGAGAGAGTTCAGCAGTAACTGAAGGCACTGGTATCCCTTGACCATTCCTAGAAATGCTGTATCTGAGGAATATGCAGCTGGAGCAGTACACTGGGGACCCATCTTACGTCCCCGGATAAAGCAATTTTTATATATCTTAGTCCTAGAAGTTGGAGTCTGCAGGTCACGGCAACTCCAGTGGGACTATAAAATCACAGCTCTTCTTACAACAGAGGAGGGCCTTTGCAGAAAGCAGAAACAAATAGGCTGAATATGGGTTGACTTCCTGATTTGTCTCCCTCCTGTTTATCAGGACCCACACCCTGTCTCATTCCCTTTATGCTCTTTATACATCAAATGGCTGAATAGCTACTGTGAGTATATCTGTCATTATGGTCTTGCTTAGCATTCAGACCAACTTCCCTTTTGGATGCAACTTGTGGGATCCTAACTTTGTAGACCCAAGATGACTTGCTTAATTTGTGTTCATACGAACAGAAGCTTGTGAGTTTTGAAATGTTACAACCAAATAATCCCATCTGTACTTGGGAGTCTCTAGCAGGCTGATTTAGAGTTGCCTTTTTGCAGTAATTATGGAACTTCCTTGGTAGGAAACATTTCGGCTGAGCTAAACCTCAGTCCTCTCGGCTTTCGGTTTCCTTGCAAGATGAGATTTGTAAACACAGTGCAAAACTGCATTTTGCATTTTAATGATCTCTAGGAAGACTGACCACTTAGTGATAGCATCTCCTACCTTCTTCAAAACATCTCCAGTCTCCTATACTTCAAAATCCCTGTGAGCTTCCAAGGTGGCAGGAAGGTATTTTTACCTCTAGCCTTTCCCTGACTTTGTGGGCATTTCAGTTTTTTCATTAAATACAGTGAAGACCAAGAGAAGATTGCTGTCATCTTCCAATTTGAGCTTTGCCCATCCTCCTGATAACGAAATACACTGTTGCCTGGTTTCTTCCTGCGCAGCATTTTTGGCTGTAGGTGGGATACAATGAAATCTTCACCAATATGAACAATTAAAATAAAAATTTCCCTGCTGCTTATTTGTACTGTATTTTGAAAGTATCGGTGAAGATTCTTTTACAAACTGGATTTCCAAGGATCTGGATTTTAGGTCTGAATACAGGTTAATAAGGGTCTTCTAAATGCAAGTCTCCTCCTCCTGTCACTGGTGAAGGTTGCTTAGTTTTCTGAAAAATCAGATCCATTGCTAAAATGTGCTGCCAGACAGAATTTGATATCTATTGTTAAAGTTCATTAGACTGAAGCCAAAAAAAATCCCCGTCTGGTTTGGTGCAAAGCTCTTTTTCCCCTGAGTGCCTTTGGCTACGAATTCTGCATATTCTAATTTCAAAGTATCATTCATTTTCTATTTGGTGATAAATGCTTTCCTGCGTAAGAGTCTTTTGATTGCTCTGCTAATTAAAGTGGATAGTTTCCTTTTATGTTAGGTGACTGGGCTTCTGGGTAACTGCAGTTTGCAGGGAACAGCCAAGGTTATGTGGCAGTGTTTATTACCTTCACTCTCGTCACCAATGGGTACATGTTCTGGAGCTCCACATTCTCAGGAAGGAAATAAATTAAGAAAATGAGGAATTTGTCATTTTGGATGCCTTTTGGTCCCCCTTTCGTAGGAATGGCTTTTCATCCATTTGCTCTCCCAGATTCATTACACTGTGAGAAAGTTTTGGTGACTTAAAGGGCAGAGAGACAGAAGTAGGAATGGAACTCCATGTTGTCCTCTTTTTTCCCCTCTGAACCTATTTTGGTCAGCATAGATATCTGTGATAGTGGCACATGAATGTGTTCTGGGAAACTCACTCTTTTGTGAATGCTATTTTAATTGCCAAATGACACTGTGCCTTCAGTTCTGCAAAAAAATGCCTCTATTGGTCTGAACTGCTCTGGCAAGTGCAGGGGGCTTGAAGTGAAATGTTAAAGAAAACACAAGAGGATACCCTAAACAGAACAGAAAGTGAATAACTCTGGTCGGTCGGGGCAACCTGTTCAGAGAAAAAGCCTCTGCAGGTGGAGATCTAGCTACTGCCCAGAGGACCTGTTCTTCCAGGCTGGACTTCTCCTGATGGATATGAGTGACAAGCTACCAAAGAAGGGTCTCAAAGTATCTCAAGTGAGTATCTGATAAAGGGCACTACTATAAGGAATATAGTAATACTATACCCAGTACCTAAAGGGGGCCTACAAGAAAGCCGGAGAGGGGCTTTTTACAAGGACATGTGGTGACAGCACAAGGGGTAACGGCTTTAAACTGAAAGAGGGTAGATTTAGATTAGATGTAAGGAAGAAATTCTTCGCTATGAGGGTGAGGAGGCACTGGAAGAGGTTGCCCAGAGAGGCTGTGGCTGCCCCATCCCTGGCAGTGTTCAAGGCCAGGCTGGATGGGGCTTGGGGCAACCTGGTCTAGTGGAAGGTGTCCCTGCCCATGGCAGGGGGGTTGGAACTGGATGATCTTCAAGGACCCTTCCAACCCAAACCATTCTATGATTCTATGATTGTACTATATAAGCAAAACTCTTTCCAGTGAATGGGACTTACAGAATGCAAACAAAAAGATCAGGGGGAAGATGTGGAAGTTTTGGGATCTCTCTGGAAGGATGTTACTCACACCTTCAGGATGCTCCTGTCTGTAGATGTATGTTCCTGCAGGTCTGTAACTATCACGGTGTGTCTGTGTCAAGTGTGCACATGGCTTAGGAGCGCTGTTAAAATGTGACATTAGGATCTTTAGCTGTTTTCACACTGCCAAGGTGACCAGGAGCTCTGCTGACGGTATGCAAGTGTTTTTGGGGAGGGCGAAGGTTCCCATTGTTTCTGAAGTCTATGGAAGCTGGTCTTTAGAGCTCACATGGAGCAGGAAGGGGTACAAGCCTTAAAGGTCACCTCCAGAGCTAGCGTCTAAAGGGATCTTAGACTCAACAGGATCAAAACTCATGGATCAAAGTTTAGGTTTAATGTAACATCATGATGACAGTTCTTAGAGAAGCTCTTCTAACTGTCTTACTTCAAATGAAATTTGGAGATATCTGGAGACCTAGTCTGGCCACTCTTCTCTGAATGCTAAATATTCCTCTCAGAGGCCAGCTTCCCCTGTCCTGAGCAGCAGCAGAAATCGTGAGCCTCGCAGGTCACATCAGCAAGGCAAAGCAACCATGGCTCCAGCATCTGTGTATAGGGTTACTTGTTTTTAGTCAGACCCCTGAAGCAGCAGGAGCCATAAACTGAAAACCTTATAACAGCACCATTTTCAGACTCCACAGGAATACAGGAAACCCAAAGAGAAACTCCTTAGGCTTCAATGCTTTGATCCTCACAGGACTCTACATAACCTGAGCTGGGAGCATTTAAATTATCCTTGCAAACAGAATAAACCTTTGAGGTTAAGAAGAGCTTGGGAGGCAACATGTGCTGATAAGCCCATAACCATGCCTGCTGGATATCGTGTGAGGGAAAAAAAAAAAAAAAAAAAAGGGAAAAAAATTGGCCCTGTTATTGGAGATGTAGCTCTCTGCCTGCCCTGGTTAAGGTGCTGGGGTGCAAGCTGAGATCAGTCCTACCCCCCCATGCAACCTTCCCCTTTGTACCTACAGCAGCAGACTGCATGGTACGCTGCATTAGTTATAAAGCTACACTGCACACTACTTTGACTTATCTATAGTAACCAGGATTTTCCTTTTATAACCCAGACAGTACATATTGTCTATATGATTTCCCCAGAACTGGGTCTCCTGTTGTCTCTGACGCAGAGTCACTGGGTGAATCACCAGCAAGATTAAAGAAGCTGCTATAGTCTTCTTGTTCTTCATTTCCACAGATGTGCCCCTTCCTTATAAACAGTATCAGAAACGAAGAGCCCAGACCTCAGGAAGCCAGACAATGCAGCCTCCTGGGTCTTGTTTACACAGCATTTCCCATTTCTAGGAGCTGGACCTGGGAGCTAGGACCACCAAGAAAGCCATCACCTCCACCTGTAGAGATGCTCCTGTCTGGAAAGCAGAGCACGCTTAAACAGAGGCAGTCTTGGCTTTCTCAGTCCATGTTTTATATTTGCATTTGCAGTGACAGATGAGCATTGCCACATCTTCAAAGCCGGGGCAGTCTCAGGTGGGTGCCTTTGAAACTCCCCTGCTTACACTTCAGGGGCTGCATCCCAGGATTTTGCCTTTGGGCCATCCCTACCCAGCAGCTGCGTTGCCGTTGCTGAACAGTGACTCTGACTTTTGCTACCCTGTTCTGAAACCTCCCTTAAAATGTGGAGGGAACCAGGGGAAAAAAAGACACCGCAACAGACGGGTGAGTCTAACACTCGGCCACTCCAGCTGTAATGGCTGTAACAAGTTGTCATTCATTACCAGGCAGTCTTACTTGTGAAACAAATGTTGTTCACCTTCCAGGTATCCTCTTGTGGGCATGATGCTGACTGCCCTGTGGAGGTTAATTGGCTATTTAGAAGTGCCACTTTAGAGTAATACACTGCTAATAGGTAGCCAGCAGGTCCTGAAAAATAAATATTCAGCCAAATAATTCTAGAAAGCAGACTTTCTCTGGATGTTATGGAGTCACCATGAATCCTCCTAATAATGCATTTTAAGCCTGGCTGCATTGGTTCACTGCAATCGTAATTCCAGAGCACCCGTAGAGCTAATGTGGATCTGGGGAGCTGTTTAACAGATGGTTTCTTTCAGAAGCTGGATAAGAAGAGCTGCCTGTTAGATACAGGACAAGCAGCTGTGTGAGGATCTTTTGAGTGTTCAGGTAGCCTTCCAGCCCAGCACATCTCTGGATTTAGTTGCTAGGTTGGACTGAGTGAAAGTAATGGTTAATATGGATTTATATAGGTCCAGGAACAGTACAACTTGTGTTCAGGCGGAAGATCTCTGACTTTAGGAAGAGGATAGGCTGCAGTAACAGCGCATGGAGCTCTCTTGCCTAACCAGCAAGGTTAGGCATAGGAGAAGAGACTGGGGGCAAAACTCTGCCACCGAGAGGTAGATTTGAGGCAGTTGCAGACTCTGGGGACAGTGTTGTTCTCCAAGTTCTCAGTCAGGGTTAGAAGAAAGTTCCTTTCTGTGATTCCTTAACCTTATCACAGGATGATTATTGTAAAGTCCAGGAGAAACACTGTATCATTCCCTATTTCTTTTAGTGTAGCCTATATCTGCAGCCTGGTGTGTTTATGCTGAAGGACTGAGTACTGAGGTCATTGGGGGAGAGCCATTACAATTATGTGCCGCTCTGCTAAAGCCAGAAAAGTTGGACTTGCTCAAAGCAGCTTCAAGATTTCTTGGTCTTGTAACGACTGAGAGGATGTGTGTCCCCACGGGAACTGTACCATCCATCACTGAGGTTTTCAACAGGGCTGCGTGAAGATTTTTGGTCTATTCCTGGCTTGTGAAGTCCCAGAGATGAATTTCCTCCATACAGCTGTGTCCTTATCTCCTCCAGTTCTTGTAACCACATCTCATTGGCAATGTGAGCCTTGTGCTGTGGTGGGCTTTTTGCCTTCTCTGTGAGAAGATAAACTCATGGCAAGACCCACAGCTGTGTGTTTGTGATTAAGGGAAAGAGTTCTCAACACCTTTGATGGACACTGGCTTGTGTTTCATACACAGCCCAAGGGGGAAAAAGCCAGTTCTGGAAGCAATGATGTTTGCTGTTCACATCACATCAGTCATTTCTCATTACGGCATGCATAACCAAGTGAGCTGGATGCCTTTGCTTGATGTGGAGACTTTTTCTATAGGATGTTTAGTGGCACCCTAGTCAAAGATCAGACAGACCCCTTAAATCCATTGTTAGCACTATGAACAGCATCATGATGAGCAGGTGAGTTGGCCATACTAGGAGTGTAATTGTAAAGAAATTCAAATCAATATAGGTCTAATCTAAGTTAAACTGAGCTTTAGGGATTAATCAAATCTTAATTACAGACCAAACCACACAGCCACAGTTATTTCTAAATTCAGTCTGAGCATTCATGCGGGTGCTAGAAACTAAATATCACCTTTTTGCATTACTGTTATTAAACATTACACATCCATAACCTTTTCGGTTGTAAATTATTAATGTGTGTAGTTATACTTTTAATTAAGACAAACTCTTAGGGACAGATTCTACTACTTATTTATCTTGTGCCTTTTCCCACCAGGAGCTCCCTTAACTTCAATGGGATGGTTCATGTGATAAGATACTATTAATCTATGTTTATTTTTGGAAGAGTGAACAGTGAGTTAGACCATGTATTCACTGAGGCAACATTCATGTCCAAAATAACTTGAAATCTAAGACCAGCAGGCAAGAAGACACAAACTAAAAGAGAAGAAAGAGCGATGCAGACAAAGATGGACAAGTGAGGTGGTAAAATTTATAGCTAACATCACTCCTGTGTCCAGAATAGGTGATAAAGAATTTCTGAAGGTCATAACTGAATTAGGTGAGTGGACAGCGTGAAGGTGCATGACAAGTTAGTATTAGCAGTAGTACTATTTTGTGGGCTTAGCTGTGGATCAAGGTCTTACTTTGTTAGGCACCATATAAACCCAGATCAAGGTGAGAGTCCTTGCCCTGTTAGCCTTCAGTTAAACCATTGCTGGTGAATGTAAAATAATCCATATAAAAAAGAGTGGAAAGGAATTTGAGTACACTTATTAGTCGCAGGTGCACGCTACCATAAGACTGCTGCAGTGATAGCAGGGAATCTCAAGATAATTTAAAGGCACTTCAAAAGGTTTACAAAAATCTTCCATTAATTAAAAAAATATTAATTAAGGCAAAAGAAACTGAGTTATGTTGACTTATATTGGCTCAATACAAATCCTTTGTGGGGGCTAGTGAGTGTTTATCTCTGCAGCCACTAATTACAGGTGTCTCTTCCACCCTGGAGGACCTGAGCTGATGTCAGCAGTGAAAGGTAGTTAGCAGTTCCCTCTTTGGTCTATTGCACGAGGGAAGATGAGCCCAAAAGGGGAATGCACTTGCAGAAAGCTTGAGAAACAATGAAAAGCCTTAGTAACAGCACCGACCAGCAGAAAATATCTCTGAATCATTATTGCACCCTTCTCACTTAAGTTTTCAGCTCAGGGTACACCTTCTGTCAAACAGGCAAACAAAAGGGTAGGATGTGTAAGAAACGGGACGGAGTAAATTTCAGCATGGTATAAAATCAAGGCTTTTCTCTCATCTGGAATGCTATATGTCACTGCCAAGGGAATTAAAGGATGTTCAGATAAGGATGACAAGAATAATTTGAGACCTGGGGAAAAAAAATCTTATATGGAGCGAGATTGAAAAGATAAGTGGTGTTTATGGTGGAAGGGAGCTAAATAAGAAGGTCTGTGATAAAAGCTTGTGCTGTCAGGGCTGTGGCAAGGGAAAGAGGGAGAATGGTGAAAAGCAAGCCCAGAGGTGTGAGCGTGCCTGAGCCTGTGGGCAAAGGTGCTGCCGAGCCCGCTCGGGAAGACATTGGGCAGGGGGGTGGGAAAGCCGTGGGCATCGGGAAGGGGCCAGAAATCCTGCTAGGGCTGAGGACTTGACTTGGGCTCCAAAGGGAAGGGACACACTCCGGTTGCCAAAACTTCCCGCCCTAACGCTATGCACTATCAGAAACAGTGAAAAGGAGGCTGGCTCAGCTTTTTTTTTTTTTTTCCTTTTTTTTCACATCTCCCAACACAAGGCATAAAATAAGAGTAGAAGGCAGGAAATTCAAAATTAATGACTTGCCACTGTAGAAGACATGATGGGTTTGTGGATCTCAGTTCCACTGGCTGTTGTAGTGGCCAAGGACTTAACAAGATTCCAAGAAGGACTGACCATTCTTGGTAGGAATTAAAACCTGGTGTTGCCATAGTGAACACAAACAGACTGTTTGGAGCAGACAGGCATTCTCCAGCTCCAGGGGTTGCACCGTCTCCTAACTATAAGGAGCTGAGATAAGGTCTTTGTGCAGAACGTGGTCTCCAGAGGGTTTCCTTGCACACAGCCTGAGACAAGGTCCAGGGCAGGATGGAAGCAGGTTGGTTTTGCTGTGGCCAGCCACCTGATCATGAGATACGGCGTCAGTGAGAAAGGCTGTTCTCCAAGAAGGTCAGCTCTCATGCAATTATAGCTTTCCCCATGGCTTGGGGAAAGCAAGGCAGCTTGGAGCTCTGAATGAAGAAGAGGAGCCCTGGGCTGTACTCACAGCTTCACCGCTGGTTCCTTAGGTGCTCTTCTCCACACCATGGCTTCCTCACATGTAAAATGGCATCAGTGGCACTGACCACACTCAAAAGTTTGATGATCTTCCACTAAAAGGTGCCACACAAGTGCTAATAACCTGTACTTCTTGGTCACATAATGTGTGCTTAGGTCCAACAGTGGAACTGTTCCCCAGAAAGAAGCTCCAGTTGCCTTTGGTGTCACCATCCTTGCTCCAGACAGCAGTTAAGCATTTCCTCTCCCCCACCTCATTCAGGAAACTGTTCCAGCAAGAGGCTAAATTAAGTTTACCCAAAAGCGTTTAATTTAGCTTCACTAAGACAGTTATCCTATATTAGATAAATACCCACTGGGTTTTAAGAGCATATTTGTTTGAAGATTAACTACAAGGCAGAGCTGTTTATCCAGTGGAGCAACTGGATTAACGAGGTGAAAACTGAAGCACCTATCCTATTATACTACAACTGATGACCTAGTTTCGATACTTCGGTGTTTTGATTTATTCTGTCACTTCGCCTTGTGCTTCTTCTGCTCCTTCTGTCTAAGCAAAGCTGCTGCCTGTAGTCTGTCCAGCTTCAGAATAGGGGAACTCAGTTAAAAATGGGTCAGTAGGATCAATGATATTAAAGGAGTCTTTGGGTTGCAGTCTGGGGTCTTTCTCACTCTTCCTCCTTCTTGCCCTGCTCTCAGAATCCCATCCTCCTCCCATCTTTCTGCCTGAGGGAGTCTCTGCAGACCTCAAATCTTTAGTCTTCAGTTTCTTCTGAAACATCAGTCTTTCCTTTGCAGGAGGTTTGTATGCATTTGTCCAGTAATGTTCCTCCAAAGCAAATTCTTTCCATTAGCCAGAGGAAGCAAGTGATTCATGGCTGCGCTGGGCATGCTTCAGTTGCTAGATAGGTATCTAGTGCTACCTGAGATGGTCTAACATCTCTGACTTGCTGCTGCATAGGAGCACAAGTAGATTTTATATCATGCCTACCTGCCCCAGATGTCCTGGATATCCCTACATCCATTTACCGTATACCTATTTTTGGCAACAGAGTACTGTATTTTTGTGCCTAATTGGATGCCTCCTCCTTCATTTGAGGATATGAGAAGAAGAAATGGGGATGTGAAAGCCTTATGGCTGTAAACTTAGACTTTCAAAGTGAAGGAGCTAAGTGTCAGCTCCTGTTGACTTTGAGCATAATCTCTGAGTTTGTTTGAAAATACCAGCCATGTTCCTTACAAGGCCACAGGTAGCAATGCTACACATAGCATCAACAGCATGGCATCACAAACTAGTCATGACAGTCTCACCCGAGCCATTTTTGAAGAGCTGCTTTAATCACAAATTCAGCAAAAAGTTCATCTTTCCACTGATAAGGAAATCAAAATCTCTAATCTTCCTCTAAACGAGGAAATGAGGGTGTGTGTTTTTTTACAGAAAAGACAACTGATATTCTAGACCAAGGATGTGCAGCAGATTAGTCCTTATGGGCATTAGTAAAATGGATCTAACTCCAAATCTGGTGCCAGTTTGAGTGGAGCTTTGATCAGAGGGCTTCCAGTGTTCCCTGTCAACATAAACACTCCTCTCATCTTGTTTTTTATGCAGTGACACATGGGAAATGATGAGTTAGTTGGAGAAAACAAGAAGGAGCAGTAGATTATAAGGGCAAGGAACTAGCCTGAGGAGAAATGACCATCAGTTGTGCTGATCTTCTCCATAGGGCAAAAGATACAGATAGAGCTTGGCACCAAAGGTAGAAGGGAGGGAAAAGAAAATGTGTTGGTGACATAAAGTTGAGAAGCATTGTCAGTACTGAAGGGGCTCCAGATATCCTTCAGGAAAGCCTGGATGACCTCACAGATTGGAACAGCAGAAACAGGATGAAACTCTAAAATCCTGAATGCATGACCTAGCACTTTGCATTAATTCCTGCCATAATCAGAAATTCTGTGGATGTGCTGAGATTGCAGAGCAGAAAGACCTAGATGTGTTGGTTAATCATCACATGTCTGGCTACAACGTCATGTCACGTCATGTCAGACTAATGCAATCCTGAGATGCATCAGCAGATGCGTTTCTAGGAAATGCACAGCTGTATTAATTGCATCGTACAGGTAGCTGATGAGGCCTCTTCTGGAACAGCATGTACAATTCCCATCACTGGTGTTCAAAACCGATGAATTCAGGTTGAAACAGGAAGAACCACTGATCAGGGAAACAAACAGCTTCGCAAGAGGAGATTACAGATTTGACTCCTTCAGCCTGAGAAAGACAAATGTATATAATGGCTGCTCATAAACGTATCAGGGAGGTAAACACAAGGGGAGGATAGACCTATTAGCCTGAAGGACAACACTGGCACAAGAATAAACAAGAACGAATTGGCCATAAATTTAAGCTAGTAAGAAGTGTGCAAGCGAGATGAGAAGCAAGTCTGTAGCAGTCTCTTCTCTGAACCATGGAGGAAAAACCTGGTTAGGTTTAAGTTGGAGCATGGTCATTTATGAAAGGGGAAATATGGAATCTGCAACTGTTAAAAAACAAAACCAGAAGAGGTACCTTTTAACTTGGAATAACCTTTTTTCTTTTTTTTTTTTTTTCCAAGTCCACGGCCCACAGTAGTGTTGCATGGATGTGAAAGGAGATGTCAGCTGCAGGATGCCTTTGAGGCAGAACTCCAGCATCCATACTAAAAGAAAGTCCTCACTGACATGTAGTGTTGCCGTTGCTTAACTATTCTTCATACTCTGAACCCGAGTCCCATTTCTCCAGGCATTCTGTGCAAGTGCACAGGTGCAGTCCCTGCCCCAAAAGCTTACAAACTAAGGTTGGGCTTCTTGTTTTGTTAAAAATGTTTTATAGTGTCTCAGCATACTTTCCCAATGGGGCCAAACCATAGAAATAAATTCACAATATGCTTTTAGTGTTTGACTGATGTATTAAACTGGATTATAGACTTGTATCATAGGAAATTATACTTGTGCTTTAGTTCCATTAGCCTACTTTAAACATTGGTATTAAAAGCGGATACTTACTTAAATACCAAACTGTGCCTGGGTTATAATCTGTTTCTCTGATATCATAGATCATTTGCAAACCACAAAGCCCCTTTGATCTTGCAGAATGCTCAACTGAACTTAAAAGGAAATTAAATGCAGAGCTCAATTTTTCATTAAATTGTCACCCACTGTTTTAGAGTTATGACTCTTCAGATCTGTTTCTTCTAACAGGTGGACAAACAGAATGTTAATACCATGGTATCTGTGGAGTTATAAAATCTGCACTGAGCAAGAGATTTTCTAATTATTACTGCTTCTTTATTAGCAAGACTAAAATCTCATTTTTCCAAAAAGTCTCAGGACACTCCAAAACACAACTGAAAAATCAGGGCTTTAAAAAACTGGGGACAGTTCTGTAGCCTCAGATGGTTTAAGGCAATAAGAGCTGAACAGATTTTATTGGAGCTGCAAAGATCAGGGCTTATGTGCAATTAAAGAAGTCCTTGATGGGTGTTTTGCCTTTATAAACCCAGATATACTCCTTAAGATCTGCAATACAGATGCAGACTTTGATTATGAACCTAAAACTGCAGCATTAAATCTTGCAGGTGCTTTTACCAGGGACATCAATGGGTGCAGAACCAACCTCCATGAGAAATTCCCAACTCACTTGATCTCACTAAGCAGGATCTCAGCAATCGTTTTGCACCCTAGAACTGCCCATCTAGCTCCAGCTCCCCAAACCACCAGCTGTGCAACACCTGTAAGAGGCTGCATCAGGAAGCTGGGTGATACAAGCCATAAGCGCATGTTGCATGACTCTCTTGCCATCCCATTCTCAGAGGAAAGATCTATTGCAGATCCATCCAGACAGCCTTTGGTGTCTTTAATCCAAACTGCGGCAGCTCACCATTTTAGGCTTGAAAGCCTCCAGGTTTGGCAAAGATTGTGGTTGTAATAGATAGACTTATCAAGCTACCTATTAAGGTCACAGTCTGATGCTGCAGATACAGCAAGGACTGGCTCGAGGGAAAGAAAGAGATTAGGAAGCTGCCTGTTGAATGCATCCATTAGTAACATCCATTCTTTGAGATGAGAGTTAGGGTTGAGTTGTGCTAAGAGCTAAGCAGAATTAAAAGATGACTTGTGCTCCAAACTCCTATTTAGTCGTACCAGAAAGCTGTCGGTGAAGGGGAATGACTGCGGTGAGCGAGGCTGCTCTGTGTTTGCAGAGCTTCATTTGAAACAGGCACATTTCTCTGCTTCTCATTTCTTTGTTTTGTAGCTGTGCTTTCCTTACAACTGGGATTTTTTTTTTTTTTTACTTTTTAATTACAGCAATTTTTTAATTGGAGGAATTTTGGGTGGGTTCTGTCAGGTCCAACAAGTCCTGTTCTTGGAAATCTGTTTTTTTTGGCAGGGTTTTGTACAAATCTCACTCTGGTTTTAGAAAACTTTTTCTTTTGAGAAGTTGGCTGAGCTTTTGTTTGTTCGCACAGTCATCCCTCTCTCCCAGGAAATGCGTTCGGATTGAACGTTGTATTCTGTGAACAGCCTGGTTGGCTCACCGGGCTGTTAGGAACAGCGTGCTGGCTGCATTTGCTGCTTATATACCAGAACCTTAATGCTCTGACAAGTTGAGAAATGAAGAGCAGAAGATGTTTTTGAACTGTGGAAGGAAAGAAATGGTGAGGGTGTCTGGGCCTAGGTGGGGAGACAGACATCCCTTTTCATCCTGAATTTCAATGAGACTGTGAAAGCACAGCTATTATTTCCCAAAAGAGGACTTTGGAAATACTGGGCAGATGCTTTTATTATAGTAATATAGTCAATGTTAGTACAATAAAAATTAAAGGCAACTGTTTCCTCTGAGCCAGGGAGAGAGAGAAGACACTCTTTGCATACTGCCCTTCCACAAACACTGGTGGAAGGAGCAGTACTTAAGGAGGCTTTGAAAAGCAATGGATTAAGACAAAAGTGTATGAATTGCCATGCCCAAGACCTATTGCGAAGCACTGTTAGTATTACAAAAGATTGCAAGTGAGGTCTGTCAGCCCAGGTTGTTTCCTCTGAGCCCTGTGGAAACTAGGAGTTTTAACTGTAGCCTAGTGGAAAAAAAGCCAAAGGGTTGCCTTTTCCAGGTATATATCTTCGAGACAGTAGGTGTTCTGAAAAAATTTTCCAAACCAAAGAGTTCTAAGTGGATCACCTCTGGGAAATGTCCTCTTCATGCTCTCGAGACCTGAGCGAGAGCAATTCTACTGATGGACTTGGCTGATCCTGAACAACTTATCTGTCTGATTGGTTTGAGAATCCTTCCTTAATTAGTAAATCAGTGTATAAAGGAATAGCTCCAAACTCCTTTTGAGATTGCTGCTCCTTGGGTCAGGCTCCCATTGACACTCCTCTCCCTCCCATAGTGGTAAAAATGCAGCAAGACTAGGAGTTTCTGTTGAGGTCTTGCTCATCAACCACCCATTGAGCCTGACCATGCCACGCACATGCATACATACAAAGAGAAGAACATCCCTGGCTAGAAGGCAACTATAGGAAGATGCTAAAAAACCCCATACGGGTGCAAACATAGCAGGGAAGCATGAGGCAACAGCAAGATAGTTAAAACTAGATTGAAAATACCTTGGACCTCTTTACCCCTACCACATCCCCACTGTGGTGTTTTAGTTATTGCGTGCGAACAAAGAGCAGGGAGGAGAAGCTTTAAAAATAGCACTGCAGTCAAAGAACTTTTTAAAAATTCTTTACACTTAGCCTCCATTAGTCTTTTAATGTTAATTAGGTCTCCTGGGAAGTAAATGTTCTTCCAGGACAGCCTTTTGCTGGGAGGCAGAGTATGGATTGGAGGGAAGATCATCATTCTTTGGGAACAGAAGGCTCAGAAATCCCCTTTGATAATTGGCAGGTCTAGCTTACTTGCAGATTCCCCATGATAATACCTGTCTATCTGGGTGGGAGAACTAAAATCCAGGAAATCCAATAGAGAGTGGTTAAGTCTTCCCTTGTGTGGTCATAATTTTTTAACTTCAGAAAATGATGGGCCCTTACAAACCAACTCTTAGCCTCTAGCAGTTTGTTGTTGAGGGCTCCTTAGGGCTCTGACTATCATTGATGATGTGTTTGATATGTTTAATGCTTAGATTCAACTAGCAAACTGCCAATAATTAGCCCTTAACCAGCAACACTCAGCCTTTGAGAGAAGAGGAGATATAGTACAGAGGGATGCTTCAAGCTTCCCAGTATGTTTCTGTCTAGGTACTTTAAAACCTGTGGTAGCAGGAAAGGCTCCATCCAAGGGGATGACCATTTGCATCATGGTGCTTAGAGGGTCTTCATCCATTTAAGCATTTTGAAGGAACAGCTTACTGACAAGTAAAAAACTTCACCACATCTTCCAGGCTCAGGAGAGCAAGGCTACCAGTATATTTATTATATGACTACATCACATAACCTCCAGACAGAGTATGTTATTAGGATTTATTAGGTTATAATCCTTTTTTGATTAAAAATTATAAATCAGCTCATGTTTGATGTTAACCCATAAATGCATAGCACATGTCAAGCAAAGCATAGTATACATGGCCTCTGGGCATGCATGGAGGAGCCCACCCTGCTGCTTCGATCGCTCTGCAGAAAATAATGGACCCGATCAAAGGAGTGTGGCCCGCACTGTGTTGGGGACATGGCTTTCAAGAGGTTAACTCTTAGAGATGGAGCATGCTAAGCTGTTGGTTTTGATTTATTGTCCCTCTTTTCTTCTTGTTTCTCCTTGAAACATAAAAGCTTGCAGCCCACAGACTCTTGACATTTCTTTTAAATGCTCTTGTCATTCAGAAATTGCCACAGTCATCTCCTGCAACTTTGCACTTAGTGTTCCCAGCCTGTTTGGGGTTACTTGCAGAAGTTGAAAAGGAAATAGGAATAGATTACAGGGCTCAATCCTGCGAGGTGGAGAGTCTTCCAGCTCTGAACCAATAAAGCACTTAACCATTTACTTAACTTCAAGGGTGGGAGTAGTCTGACAGAACTGTGTTACCACTAACTGAATTATAATCTTGAGAATGAAATTGTGAAGATGTCTGCAAAATAAACAGCCACTCTAGCTACTGAGGGCAGGTGACACTGTGTGGGATTTTTAAAGGATCTTGTTGATTTATGAGCACAATTATGGCTTGCACTGGAACCTGCCACTTAAATGCTTTTCTAAAATCTGCCTCACTATGACTTGGGGTTAGGTCTCTGGGCTCCTTGAATTCTCTTTTGCACAGCAGGACTGTTTTTCTGCTCATCCTGACCATACCACACATGTCTCCCTCTCTCTAATGCATGCTAATGAAGGATGGAGAGCCTTTCAATGCGCAAGACAGTTCAAGAGGTTTACAACTTATTATCCCAGACCCGAACAGCTCCGTGGGAAACTCAGTCTCTGGTCTTTGTAGTCATTTAGGGTTAAGAATAAAAGTTGAGGGTTAAGAATAGAAGTTAAGAAAATCCTGCGCTTTTGGGAAAGCACCTTTATTTACTTCAACACAATGCAAGAATGCCAGGTGGAGCTTTCATCCATTTATGAGCCATTGAACTAACGGCACATTTTTTAGCTCTGTTAGCTATGTATATGAACAGAGATAAAGAAAATCAGCTTGTAAATGGTGCCACATTCAATATGAGAACAAGCATAATACCACCTTCAATATTGTCTTCTGAAAGACAGCCAGAGTGAAGACACCTATCAGGATCGTCACCAATCGCTGATTGATAGGAAAAGTCCTATGGTTCTGACCTGGCTGGTGCTGTTGATTACAGATAGTGCTTGGGTTTGGTTTCTTACCTGTTGTGAACCTTATCCTCCATCCAGTGCTCATCTCCAGGAAACGTTCCCCATGATCTAGTCCCTGTAGACAATGATTTTTTTTTTTCTTGGAAATTTTCTTTATTTATCCTTTTTGGTGGAATTTATTTTTTTGTGACTAATGCTTCCAAAATCCTTTCCTTTCAGCCCTGAGCACTAGGGAACCTGAATACTAGCCAGCTCTTCTAAAGACACGTGGAACTCATATTTCCTAGCTGAATCCTGACAGTTCTCTGGGCAAGAAATCTTTTTTTTTTGTCTCACACACCCTGTAAGTTGGAATAAAAATCTCAACTTTTTCAAGTTGCTTGTGGCTGAATGTAGCAGTTCTTTCAATGAAAAGGTCATGCAAGAAAAGCATGACAGGGTGGTGGCAGATCAGAGTTTCAGACCTCTTCCGAGGAAGGGAATGGACCCAAGTTTTCAACTCCTTGGGTAAGTGCTTGAAGACGAGGTTACTACGGAAAATGTGATCCCTTCTTTTTTCACTACACCCTTTCAAATGCAGTGCTGCTGGAGTCCAGAGAGCACCTTGCCTTCTGGCTGGGGCATCCCGGGCATTTTGGGCAAGCAGCAGTGCTTGCGGACACCAGAGTGGGGGAATGGGACCTGGATGGGCTCAGTGAAGCCAGGGGCATCCCCAGGCATGGCAACAGCAAAGGTCCAAAGAGTCTTCTCAGAAGCTTTTCCCAGGGAGATGGAGACACAACTTCGCAGGCACCCAGGAGGGATGGCATTATTTTTTTCTCTGCAACTGCTGTTTTTAATGTTGCCCTTTGTGATTTGTGAGGTGAGGCCTCAGGTGGCTTCAGGAGACCATGCTGCACTGAAGAGGCACAGCTTTCTCTCAGTAATCCCGGGTAAGATAGCAGCGACAAGGGACATGAAAGGTACGTTTTGCATGACGTACATGGAAAAGCCAATTACATGTAATTAATGTTGGTTAAATGCTTTGAAGATGAAAAGCTTTTATATAAGTGTGATTAACATCTATTCTGCCAAAATGATTGTCTTTCTAGTGTTTTAAGAAGCTTAATAGCATGCTTCAGCTTTTCAGTGTTTATCTCTGAGATGTGATGACCCCATGTAAAGCATTCACTGGAAAACTATAAGAAAGGCCTTCAGTGGGAGTTGATCTTGGCCACAAACCAAGAGTAAAGACTGAGACACTGTGGGACAGAGATGATTCACCTGTCAACAGCTCAGTCTCTTACAAAGATTCCTAATCAGCAAACCAGTTGAGCGATGCTAAAGTATTGTCCTGATACAAGGTCTTAAATTGTGAGCCCTTACTGCAGGATGGCTTAGGGAGCCCATGAAAAGATAGTCTGTGCAAGCTGGATCCAGTTTTAGAAGGTGCATGGTAAGGTGTACCAGCTTATGCTTAGCAGGAGCCCAGGATCTGGCACAGGACCAAACAGACACCTCCAAATGGGAATTTTGCCACTGATTTCAATGAACACAAGAAATGACTACATTTTCGCATGCACAAAAATAAGCTGTTATTGACTGAAGGCTTATAGTCGATTGTCTTGCTCCAACATATTTTGCTTTCCACTGTAAATAAAGTGGATTTCATTGTAAACCACTCACAGGAGATGAGAAACAATAAGGGTCGGACACTGAACAATAGGAGTTCTGAGAAAATAGTGAGTTCATACATTGGCAGTTGTTGTTATTTTCCGAAAATGAGTGCAGATGTTTTAGTATGCTGAAATCACTCAAGACTTTTATGGCAGAAAGAGGCCATGGAGTAAATAAACTGGTGACAGGTATAATGAAAGGCATTCAGTTTATTTGCTTGTTCAGAGTTATTTTATTCAAGGGAGCCCTGTTTTGCCTACCACAGGCAAATCCTCGAGACCATCTTGAAGATCTATCTCCCCAGAAAAAAGAATCATGCAAGATCATGTAGCAAGCCCATGGCTTCTGGATGACAATCAAATGGGTTACTTAATTCTTTGTAAGCAATTCCTAGAAAGCAACGTTTCCCAGAAGAGACATATATGAAGGCTCGGCTTTTTATTTGCTGGTGAGGAAACACAAGGCCTGTACCTCCAGGAGCGAGGGGAATGCCATTTGAATCGTTTGTGGTGCTGTCGCCAAGAAAAGTGGTCAGATATCACCGAACATCGTGCTACTATATCAGCCAGATAAAGATCAGGGAGGTTTGCAGGGCTACAGGAACAAGCAGAGATCATGCTCCTTCCCTCCATCAGTTAGCTCCCTGGATGAGTTGATGACCTGGTGGGTTAGGACCAGTCCCTGCAGATTTTCCCTGTATGGAAGAGGTTGCAAGACAGCTCTGAGGGGTTGTTGGGATCACTCTTTACTCCACTGTTCAGCCAACCTAGCAAAGCCCTTCCTTGCACTACCCTCCCGGCAGTCGTGGGGTGTGGGTGCAGGGGTCGGTATTAGCATCAATTGCAGCCATGTTTGCTATCAAGCACTGGGGCAGGGTCACTCTGAGATGTCATCCTTCAGGACACCTCTCCTGAGGTTCAACGCAACCCCCAGAAGCACCAGTGATGTGGCAGTGGGGGGCATTCAGGACTCACGAAGTGCCACCTTGACCCAGCCGCAAGGTCTGTGCTTACCGTGTCAGTCTACACATGGCAAACCAGGTAAGACAACCCGAGCTTCACTTGGACCTGCTAACTCACACAGAAGATGGATGAGGTCCTCAGGGCTTATCTGTCAGTTCACATGTATTAATACTTTAGCTGCTTTGCCTTCACTGGCATTTTACCTCAGGTTAATTACTCTGTATTTGCTAATGCCATGTAGGAACATGCATTTTTTCCCCCTGGTGAAGAGAAGCTGGATCCAGAGAAGCACTCACCTTTAGCACAGCTTGCCGGAGCATTGGCAGCTTTGTCTTTCAAAAACGCGATTGGTAAAAAGGTCAAAACTATGTCTATGAGGCTGTTGCCGCAGGTGGGGATTCATGCGCTCTCCCACCAGCACCAAGGTGCACTGCTGGAAAAGGGGCATTGCTCGGGCTGGACCTCTCCCTGGCATCTACTGTGCATCAGGTTTTCAAGCCTGCCACCTTTCATAAACACTAAATGCCCTGAAAAAGAGTTTTAGAGGAGAGAGCTGCAAGACGACCAACCTTTCCCTCAAAGGGAGGCGTATGGTAACTTCAGCTTTTGTTCCTGTGACCTGCCCTTGCAGGACTGAAAAGCGCTTTGAGCACACACCCAGGAGAGCAGGAAATCTCTCCTACAGATCACTTGTAAAATGGCCCAGTTTGAAAAACACACTGCAGAAAGAATGAAGCCTGACTGCAAAGGAGAGGGGTTTTTTTCGCCCGTGAATAGGATTTCAAACTAGCAGCCAAAGTGAATCATTATACATCCTTGCCATATGCCACTTTCAATCAATAAGGCCTTATGCTCTGCTAACAATCATCCTAAACTATACCTATTAACAAGAATGCACATTTTCATAGTAATATTCCATGCACGTCACCGCACGCAGACTGCAAACAGTCGAGAGTGATCACAGCCGAAGGGAGATGGAGTTTCTGAAACAACGGGCTAAGTGTGTGGATGTACACCACACTGTAGAGGCTGCCGCTCTTACACGTGTAGGCTGGTTTTTGCTTTTAATGGCATACGCTCCTACAGACTGATGTGGGTTTTTTTCTCTTTCAAGTGTATGTTTTCTTGATGACCCAGACAGTTTCTCTCCTGCTGACCCAAGACTTTCTCAGGAGGGGCTGATGCATTGAGGATAAAGTGCATCAACAGCCATAGGGGGGTGAGATATGGCTTCAGCAGGACCCCTTCCGTTTGGAGGGAGATGACAGCAATCGTCATGAACTAATCATCAGTACTAGTTTATACCTGAGCTAATCCCTCTGTGAAGACATGGAAACCTGCTATAAGAGGGAGGCAGGGTTTGAGGGACGTGGTGTAGGAGCAGGAGGTGCAGACTCTTCTTCTTACTAATCACGGGGCACCTCTGTTTCCCACCTGCTATTTCTTCTGTCTACTTACACTGCAAACTCCTCCTGATGGGTGTCGCTTTTCCAAAAATACTGTGCTTGCTGCAGAAGTTATTGACTGAAATGCCACAGTATGAGCTGCTCAGAGCAGCCAAGTCTTACACTATGGGCACGAAGTGCTCGGTAGATTCACCCGACTAAAGCAGAAATCTGCACTTGAGCTAGTCACCCGTGGCTCCCTTGCTAGTCAATGGAGAGCCAGTCAATACAGTCGATAGAGTCTATGGTGATTCATCTCTTCCTAAAGTAGATGGTTAAAGCAGAGCAGATGAATTGCATAATAAAAACACTTATTTCTTCTTGCTGCCTGGAAAGCCCAGCGTGAGAGCTCGCATCTAGAAGTCTACCCTGTAAATATCTGAAATGAGGTGAGTCTAATCCCACCACTGCCCTCATGACCTTCCCCTGCCCTGATGCTCTCCGTTCATCTCAGGCATTTGCCGGTGCAGCTCGCTCTGTATCCTGTAGTGCAAAGCGAGTTACAGTTGGGCTGAGGGATGCCCGAGCAGAGTGGCAGTCCCACACTCGGGGAGCTAAAACATACACCTCTGACCAACAGCCCACAGCCCCAGGCTCTCCCACGTGTCCTCAGACCCCAACCCCACCTGCGTCACGGCCACATGACTCAAAATGCAGTACGTGAGCTGTGCATTGGGATTGCGTTGGCCCTGGGTGTCTGGTTGTGCCGGAGCTCAGGCTAGACTATACAAAGTTCTTATGTCTATGGATCCCGGATTAGTAGAGCATGCACAGTATGGCATGGTCCCAATACAACAGCCTTCAAATGCTACCACATAAAAACCCCTTCTATCTTTCCCTCAGAGGGTGGATTTAATCTTTGCTTATTTCTATGTTTTATAACTAAAGGCTGCTTCTGCAACCCTTGTGTAGACATCTTACACATGGTCTATGTGATACCCTTTGTGAGTAATCCTCGTGTGTTTTGCAAGGTTCAACATAAAAATTCTTTGCTAATCAAAAGGCATTACTGCTCAGATGTTTCTGTGCTGCAAAATAACCCCCAGTCAATCAACCTCCCCTTCAAACAGTCCCTGTCTGTGCTTACTGCTTTGCCATCTTGTTTCCTGCAGGTGAAGGCTGGAAAGGAGGACGTGCTTACCTTTGAGCAAAGAGCTGTGCGACCCTGGCTCTCAGTAATACCACCAAAACATACCTGATGTGGTGCAGTGCCCTTTCGCTGGCTTTCTGTGCAAGCACACACCCGTAATAGCATCATTTGTTGCAAATATTTCACTTAGTTTCTTTCCCTCTGGCACAGTATGCATGCATAGAATCTTGAAGTCCTTATTCCTCAGACAATTCCTCTTGCCTTTGATGAAGATTTGTAATCCTGGAAGGGCTGTGCAAAATTTATACTACTAATTTTTCATATTTGGAGATATTAATGATGTACAAGTTATTGGATTCAGTACAAGATAACTGGCCAAATTGCTGTAGTCTATTTTACATGTGAAGTAAATAGAAGTGATCAAAGGATAACTTCTGGCTTGAAAAGGCATTAATACTACTAGTTATCAGTTGAAGTAATTAAACTGCATGTCTTTGTCTAAACACTTAGCGTAGCTGTTGACCGTATGGCATCCTCTCCCTTCTTTTTAACACCCATAGACATTTTGACATTGGCAGGATCTTTAGGAATGAGGGCAGTAAAGCTGGGCAGAAAACAGTTTTCCCATCAAGAAAATGCTCAAGATCATGAACACACCCTTACTCCAAATCGGGATGAAAGCTCCAAATCACAGCCCCAGAACCCAGTTCTGGCAATGACAAAACCAACACGGTCCCATCTAGTTTCACATCTGGAAAAAATGGTCGAACACCTCCTAACACTTTTGGCTGCCGCTTCTGGCTGGTACAAGATGCACCTGCTTCCAAAGCAGCCCTGCATCCCCGGGCATCCCATGAAGGCACGCAATGGGGGTGCAGGCACTCCTTTACGGCAGCCACTCGGGGATAAGCTGGGGCTTAAAAAAAAAGTCAAAAGCTGGGGCTGAGCAAACAAAGTGGTGGGTATTTCACACAGAAAGGTTCCTTGTAAATGACTTTAAAGGGCTGTGGCTAGTTGAAAGGCAGATTCGCACCTGCCCATGGCGATTCATCCCTACGGTGTCCCCAGGCATGACTTATTGCATGGTTTGGGACACAGGACGGCTTTCTTACACGTGTCCTCTGAGACTTTTCAGGAAGGATGGCAACTATTGAGATAATTATTTAGTTACCCATACTATACCCAGAGACGCAGTGCAATCTCATGCCCTTGGCCTCTTGTTTCATACACAGCCAGTGGGGCCGGTTCTGCACGGACATGTTGAGCTGAATTCAGAGCAGACTCAACTCCTTGTGCTGCAGCTAATTAGAAGGTAATTCCAGTGGGTGAGATACTGGAGAAGAGCTTTAGCCACAGCAAACTGTGATCTCCAGCCAGATTCAAATCCACACCCCCCAGCAACTGCAGAAGTTTGTTTTCTACCCTGTGCAGACCACATTTATTTTGTGTGTCTTCAGCTTTTTCACCCTTCATTTCCCTTTACATAGTTTTATTTTTCCCAGTCAATAAGAATGATTTTATTCTTCTTAATTAGATTTTTTTTTAGGTTTCCCATAGTAATTAATGCACTTTTCTTCAGCAGTATAACCTGCTACAGTAGTTAAAATGTTAAATCATGACTGCTGCCAGATCTAAGGGACCAAGAAACATAGGTTTTTCAATAGCCACTTTGTCTTCATCTTTTGAATGAGACTGCAGCCTGCTTTACATTTTTGGGCAAGTAATAAGATTTGTTGATTTGAATGAAGAACGATATAAAAATAAATTGCATTGTACTTTTAATTACATGGTCTTAATTTTTGTGGTGACACTCCAGGCTCTCATGTAATATTGTTTAATGTTTACATCTCTTTATTGATTTCATAATATAAATACAAAAATGTAATTTAATTTGCAAATTTCTACATTCATTGTTGGGGTGCTGTGCTCATTAAGGAATCAGGGGAATTCTGTGTTTTCTCCCCATCTCCTTCATGCACACGCGGGTACGTACGTTCCATATTTGCTTTTTCTTAGGCACCAAATCTCCCAGCTACAGAGATGCTTTTCTTCTTCACCGCTGTGAGACCGTGATCCTTCCTATGCTTGACATATCGAACCAGGGGGCTTGGTGTGAAATGGACTGCTGCTCCAGGGAGCTGGTTTTTTGGAATTCCTTGGAGGTGGTTGAAGATAGCGGTGGGTAGGTCAAGAGCCACTGCTGGACATGCTAGCCTTGGCAAGCTCTTTCTTCAGCTGAGAAGTCAAACACCTCACAGCACTGAGAGTGGTTTGAGTCCACCCGTCCCGTGCAGAGGACCTGGTGGAAGCAGATCTTGCAAAAGTCCACAGAAACCATTGGATCAGCCCAGTTAGATCTCCTTTGGTTTAGCGTGAGGATGATGTCCTTAGTGCTCTCCAGATGCCATTCAGAAATAGCTACGAGAATGCAACCAACCAAGAGCAAACCTTCAAACCTCCCTTCCTCCATCAAAACCAACATCTCTAACCTACCTCTTCCGCTCACCTCAGCTCTCTCAGAGAAGAGCAACAGACATTACTCCATCCTGCCCCAGGCAGTGTTAGCCACTTGGCTAAATCCCATCTTTGTGGACTGGTTTGGAGGCATTTGTCTTTTAGTTTTAGAGCTCCAGGCATATTTCTGACTTTCTGAAAGTTAAGCAAAATTAAACTTTTCTTTCAAAAATCCATCACCATAAAACTGTTTTCCCCCCCTCTTCATTAATGATTTACTTTCTGTGGAACAAATGCACCAACTGAGGACAGAATCATTATTAAAATCTCAGTTAACAACACAATATTACTTTGGTCCTTTCATTTCCTCCACTATTATAAAATTCAAGATTCATTTCATCTATTAATATTAGCAATCTATTTTTTTTTTAATTTTGACCAGGCACAAATTAAAGAGGGAATGATATTATGGAAGCGGCACTAGAACTTACTCCTTTTTTTGTAAAATCTATTTTTTCCCCTTCCATCAGTTCTTTCTTTGCATCTAATATCGGCTTCTTTTGCATTGATATTCCCAGTGACTTCATTTGATACCTGGCATTACTCCCATGGAAGTCAACTGGAAGAGGCCAACAGACTTCCTTGGAAAGTGATTAAAATTAAGGGTCAATGAAGAGATGAAGGTTTGGGAGCAAGGGAGCTGGGTTCTGGTCCTAGCCCTGCCACAAAAGTGCTCTGTGACCCTGCGCAAGTCATTTTATTTCTCTGTACTGCAGTTCCCATGCGTTTAAAATAGGAACAAGTGTGTTTGCTGCTCATCGTTCAAGTCTCCTAGCAAATAAAACATGATGCATAAGAGCTAAATGAGCAAGAAGGCACAGATCCTTCTCTTAAGAAATCTGTGTCCTAGAGTAGCAGCAGACAGTGAGGACAGGGGCAGAAGAGAGATGCACTCTATTTTTCCCCGAGCTCATGAATTGCTCCTGTTCTCTTTATAACAGATCATTGTCAGTGGGTTCTAATGAGATTTCCTTTCTGCCTCTCTAATGCTAAACATAACTGAGATTCCTTTGCAACATTTCACATGGAAAAGCTCTGCTCCTGTGCAGCGTTTCCTTGTCAAAGGTAGGCTGGATTTTTAATGCTCTAGAATAATCAACTTCCACAGTTATGGCACACTTGTTTCTTAGCTTGTTTCTGTACCCCTACAATCCTAGGAGCTGCACATCAGCTAAATATGCATGTGATTGCTCTTGCAATCTCCTTGATTGCAAACAGGGGATTGCTATTGTGGCAGGTCTTCCCAAATGCTGAAGTGCTGAATTCCAATGATTTCAGTGGCAACTGGAGGAAATAGGAAAAGAAAGTTGGATAAAGCATTTTAAGAGGTCCCAGGTACAATCAACAATACCTCAACCATCCCTGCAAGATCTTTGTCCAACACCTTCCTGCAGTGACAATTCCGCAACAGCCTGTGGGAATATATATCCCTGTGCTGAACTATCCATAGCACTGAAAAGTTTTTCCTGATCTTTTAGCTACGTCTTTCCTGCTGGAGCTGAAGCCTATCACTCGCCCTACTTGAAGAAGGTACAAGGACACATTGTGCCTCTTTGCATCAGCCCCGCATGTATTTGGCAAGCTGCTTTGTCTCAGCTTGGTCCCCTCTTCAGAGCACACATTTCTCTCTCTCTCTCAGCCTTTCCTCAAAAGCAGGTTTTCTACACCTCCAGTCACTCTTTTTGCACCTCTTTGGGCTTTTCCCAGCTGAGCTGTATCTTTCCCAAGGTATGGAAATTGTTCTTGAGCCAACACCCCACCACTGCCAAGCTGAGTGGAAAGATTGCCCCATGCCTTCTGCAGTGTGCCCCTCTGAACAGGCATCCCGGGAGGACCACCGGATTTTTGCAGCACTGGATTTCAGCTGTACTCCCAAGCATTGCAGCCCCGGATCTTTTTCCACACGGTAGCAGCCCGGCCAATTGCTCCTCATCTTGTATTTGAGAAATTGATTTTAACTCCCCTGCCAGGGAGTGCAACATTTTAATTACTTCTGTGGATAAAGCCTGTTGTTCCCATTCTGATCAGGACTTAAGAGATAAGCAAAGCAAAGCCTATCAGAGATCCTGCAGAAGCTTGAGCTGGAACCCAGGCCACCGGAATACCCCCATCCAGTGCCTCTGCCATATGTCCTTCACCCTTCTCATCCTTATTCCATGCCATCCTTATTTTTTAAAAAATCTTCCTTCTCCTCCATTATTAAATTCTTTTCATATCTGGTGTTAGTAGCCCCTTGCAACCATTTAAACTACTGTAGGTGAATAATTAAGGGTCTGTGCACTATACTACAGCATGGATAGGCCACAAAAAATGGGAAACAGGTAAGTTACTTGCTGGATTATTGATAATTTCCTTGCTGCCAGTTCCTCCTTCTCAATACAAATGAGTGGCATTTGGTGGCAAAAATAAAAGATGAGATCGGCGGCCTTTTGCCAAGAGAGGGTTGGATGGATACGCAGCCAGGAAAGTCAAGACATGAAGTGCACTCTTCCTGCCAAAGGACCTAATCCCAATTTAGGGGACACCAAGACACCTAGAAAAAAACTTCCAAGGCTGGCTACAAAAATATTTCCGTCTTGCTCTTCCGAAATCCACAGAGGCACTGCCCATGCCAGGAGCCCACGTTACCCTGGCATCACAGCCTGCAGGGCTGGCTGCTCTCACTTGTGAATACATTTATCACTGATAATGTGCCAAAATGTCCAAGAGTTGAATGCTGGGAAGTGCTGGGAAGGAAGGCAGGTTCTCCTCACAACCACGACCGAGTGCAGCACGACTTTACCTGCGTCTGTATTGGCAATGTGTCACTCCCACTTTACCTGCGTCTGTATTGGCAATGTGTCACTCCCATCTCTCTACAAAATTGATGGACCAGTGGTTGGATTCTTAAGAGAATAGTTTTTATACTTTGCCCTTTTTATGGCATGTGGAATGTCCTATGCTATGAAGCTAAGGAAATAGTCTGAGAAAGGGCAATAGGGCAGCTGGGCAAGAAGCAGTTGATAGGAGGGTAATGAGGTAAGACCAAGGTGGAAGCCCATGAAAGGCAGATATTGCTTGGATGAGTCCCACAGCATCCCAAAGTCCTGCAGTGTAACTGGGAGGGTTAACCAAGAGAAGCCTCCCAGAGCCGAGGAGCGCATCCTGCAGATGGTGGCACGGGGAGTCCAGGACTTCAGCAAGGGAATTTAACCCCTGAGATACGGCTAAGCAGCCCAAAGGATAGAGCAAGGGTCATGTTGTGCAGCCAGAAATACAAGGAAGGGACAAAAGAATTGGCCTGTTTTGGTTTTGGCAGGCTGAAGAGAGACAATCTTCCAGCAGGTAAAAGCTGGAGCAGAGAGAAAAGCAGCAATCTGTCCCCCGTGTGCTCAGTAAGGGCCAAACTGCAGCAGGGAAGGTTGAGGTTACGCAGTGGGGAAAATGTTCTGCAGGAGAAGCTTATGATGCCCTGGGAGCCTGGAGCACCGCGCAGTGCCCAGTAGTGCAGGAAGAGGTTGGATGAGCATTTCCCAGGAATGACACAGGTCGAATAAACACTGTGAAAGGGAGGAGAATGGACTGGATGACACCTGAAGAACCCTTCCAACATTAACTCCCTGCTTGCACTTTGCCAGCTGTCAGCAGGTGGGATGAGTTTCCCCAGGCGGTTTACACCAGCATTTCCCCACGATGAGCAGCAGCAGAGACAGACACTTTATGTAAAAACAAATTCTGGTCCCAATAAAGAAAAAAGGAAAACTACCTTGCTAGTGATGTCCAATTCATTACTCGCTACCATCTAACACAATAATGTTGCACGTTAAAGCTTAGTGCATCTGCCTTGTGCTATTTATACTGTGGTCTTGAGCGTTTATCACCTCCTGCTAATGGCAGTATTTGCCACAAAAACTTAATTATTTGCCTTCTCTGAGAGGGTATTTTTCCTGATTAAAGCCTTCCTGAGAGCAGTGCAGGAAGCACTCGGCCCCACCGGGCATTCTTATACCCTAACCACTGAAATCTGGGACAAAGGCCAATAATCTGGGACAAACTCTAAAAATACACTAAACACTCCAGGACATATTTTATTGGTCCTTCCACACATGCCTCGAGTGTGTCAGGAGGCACAAGGCCACAGGTAAGAGCAGTGAAAGTAAACCCTCCAGCGCAATCCAGCTGGCTGCAGGAGGGATACAGATGCTTTTCTTAAGCAGAGCCATTTCAAAGAGAGACACGGCCCCTCCGTACGAGCCCTCCCCTTGTTAAAGCTTAATTGCAACCAGTTTAAAAAACCCCAACTTTAGCTTTTTAAACAAAATATTGGAATTTGAAAGCTGCTCTTCTGCCAACCAAACACCTGGGGAGGGAGGGAGGAAGGCAAGGGAGCTGGAGAGGCGACAGGTCTTGGCTCCAGGCTGCTGGAGCCAACAGATGCACTTTAAAACACCTGAATTGTGTTGTCAGGAAAAACATCAACAGCTGAAGACAATGTGGGCAAATACCTACTATCTTCTTTTACAGAGAATGGCAACTTAAATGGCTAATGTTAGGGAACAGTCTAAGGGCAGTGACTGAACACGCTGTTCTCGCTCTGCAGATGCAAGGGTTGTTGTATTCTCAGGCTCTTTTTTAGGTGTTGCAAAATGTCGTGGGATCTGCTGGCAGCCACCCAAAAGAGTGCAGCACTTAAGGCTACCTGGTCCAGACACACTCCAAGCACAGAGGAGGCTGAACACCTTGCCCTTCGCCTGCCAGCCCCAGTCGGTGTCAGCAACGTCGACTGTTGTGCAAAGCAAACCAGAATGACCGGGGTGACTTGGCAGCTCCCAGGCTCGCAGCGTTGCACCCTGGCTAACCTTACACCGAGGATGGGAAGATTTTCTTCTGCCCTTCTGCTCATCCATCTCACGTAGAGGCTTTGTAGATAACGTCTATGCAAGAAAAATGATCTGATGATGGGACCTGTATTTATTTACCTGCAGCTTTTAATGGAAGGACAGAGTGCTTTATGAGCACAGAGCAAGAGATTAATAGACTGCCATTGCTGGAGGCTGTCTCAGTCACCAGGATTGTCACCAAGAAGTGATTCTGGTGTTGCTACCACCGATTTGGGAGCCCGTTTTGCTGACAGGTATCCAGACAGTCTTAAATGTTTCAAGCGGAAGGGATTTTGCTGCCATAGCAGTTGGTAATCTGTTTGGATGGTGAAGTACCATCAGCTGATAGAAACATCTTCCTTCCACTGAACTTACATTGACTTCAACTTACTGCAGCATGCATTCTTGAAGTTAAGAGAGAGATTTCTTTTTTTTTTTTTTTTTTTTTTTACGAGTTAAGCAACACCCATGTTGTATTTGTATTTTACAGGGAAATGGAGGCAGAGAGCTTGAAAGCAGGGCATTAAAATGCATGTCTGAAGTTCGGTACCGTAGTCTGTTTACATAAATACTGCGCTTTTCCTGACTCTAGGCCACCGTCTTTTGCAACAGCCGCAGCTTTTGTACCTGAGGTTCAGGGAAGTTGTTCCACGAGCTGCAAGAGCAGCACAGCCTGGTGTTTCAGGGCAATTTGAATGCTGGTTTCTCATCACTAAAAAGCACAGTAGCACTTAAGGGCAGAAGACAAAGCCAGTGGCCGCAGTAACCCTAAGTACAGTCAGTGAGTCTCAGTGAAGAAAATACCTGAAAGGAACCTCAAACTCCAGGCAGACCTTTGACGCTATGCCCTGGGTTAAAAAAAGATAGAAAATGCAGTCCTTTACCAATTAAGCACATACTGTCATTGCAGAATCAGTCATGTGATGTCCGTAATCCTCCTTGTCAGAGCACAGAAGTCTCCAGCTCGAGTGTGGGCGTGCTTTGGTTCCCGGCTAGCTGGCGTGACTTGGGGGTATGGATTAGAGCCTGGATTCTCCTTTCTGGGGGTGGGTAACATGCTAACGGTACAGCTACCATCCAGCACCAACCGTCCGTCCTCCAGAGCCTTCTTGCAATTAAATTCCCCGCCCAATAGGCCAGACAAGTTTTCCTGGATTGAAAGGGAAATAATTATACGATGACGCTGCTGGTTACAGCGGTAAAAGTAACGAGCTATGCCCCTGAAGTCCTAACAAAATCCACAGATGAATAAATCGACGCTAAAGATCCAACCTGAACAAAGCTTTGGGATGTGGCTCTGAAACCGGCTGACCCATGCCAGTTGCCGGTATTTACTCTTTAATCAAAATACAACTGAAAGCCAAGGGAAAAGTTCAAATTCTGGAGGATGGCAAAACTGCTGGTTTGCGGGCATCTCGGAAACAGACACCCTGGCTTGGTATATTCCCCCCTAATCTGTCAACATCTGATGCCTTGCTCTTTAGTCTGGAGCTAAGAAAAGCTATAAAAAAATACCTTTGTATAGTTTAGGGCCCATTCTGTCTGCCGTATCACTCCCTATTTTTACTGGCTGCACTGAAGCCAGACCGCAAAGGGCAAATTTGTCAATGTGGGTGGGTTTTTTTAGCGTGAAAACCAAGGGCTCATACAGACAGTAGCAAAGACCATCTGCATCCAAGTCTGGAAGTCCAGGCTCTAATTTAAAGCTGCTTCAAATATAGAAATTCCAGCAAAGTTAATTGTAGCTGCATTACGGAGAGGTGACAGCAGTGAGCCCTTAGAAAGCTGAGGAAGGTTTAAGTCTGCCTCAGGTCTGTTCCCTTTCGAGTCAGGCAGAGCCAGTGGAGCAGAGTCAGGCTAATACTGGGTATAAAAGCCACCGGGAAATTCTGCAGGTGAGATACTGACCACACAGCAACAGCATTTCTTGAAAATAAGGATAAAGCTCTTTAGCAATACCCCCTTACTTCCACATGTTGAGAACCGTGCAACATCGCCCTGCTGTATTAATTGGTCTGTGCTTTTAAAAGCTTCCTAATTCTGCTCACAACCGAGAACTCAGCTTACCATTATATTAAGAAACCACTTCATAGTGTGGGTTGGTTATTACTGAGAAGCGCTTAATTACAACAAAATGTGTCGTTAAAGTGACAATTTATTTACTCAAGATTATGAATATAAATAGTTCTTTCTTACCCATGCGTCTTGAAATGGGAAGTAGAGGCTGGGATCTCCGGAGTTGCTTTAGGCTGAGTGATTTCCTACAAGCAGCTTTAGGAAGCGATACGGAAACTGCAGCCTGTGAACCAGTTTGCTGTCCTGGGTCTGCAGCACGCATTTCTCACCTGTTGGAAGTAACACCAGTTTTGCTTAACAAGACTGGAGATGGGTCCCTTTAATTGGACCAGAGCTCTGTAACCTGCAACGAACCAACGCCGAGCTGAAAAATAAATCCCCGTCAGTGAATACTTGAAGAGATAAAGGAAACACTGGGTCCCCTTCCCCCAGTATTTTCCATGTTTTATAACACCTCTGTCAGTATAAATTTCCATTCACTGAAGAAATTACATTTCACGAGAGCTACAATAGGATTTTAAGATAAATGACATGCGAGCACTGCAGTTTTGTACAGGCTTAAGCGATCCAAGTATCTTTATCACGTGCGGGGTATCAAAATACATGAATTTGACTTGTTACAACAGTCACACAAGAAAGATTGAGTGTCATATGAGGCTGCGAAGCATAAAACCATCTTAGCTAAAATTTATTTTAGTGCGGGAGGGTTTTTTAACTGTTAAGGATAATTATTTAAAAACGGTCTGAGCTGTGCAGCTCTAATGATAACTGGAAACAGAAGATAGCTCTTGAAAATGCCGCTTGTAAGGGCACTTCTTGCAAGCGCTGCCTGCTCTTAACACTTGCTACCTTTGTTCATCACCATTTCCGAAATTCTTGGAGGCTGATGAAGTTTTTAAGTGTCATCTTGCTAAGGCTGTAACATTATCTCCAGTGACAATATTCACTCCTGGGCTTTTATGTTGCAAGTAGAGAAAACATTTTAGCTTTTCAGGAGGGTAAACATCTCCCTGTGAAACAATGTAAGCAAGACAGACTGCAATTTAATAAATGAAAATTTCAGGGTATCATTTATCCCGGGGGCAAGAATCGCCCTGGGTCCGGCTCTCTATCGGTTTGCTCTTTGCAGCATCGCCTGCAGCAGCGCGCTGCGCGAGCGCAAAAGGCCACGCTACGCCCGCCTTACTGGGTGGCTTCGGGACAACATCCAAAGCGCCCTGGGCCCGTTTCCTCAAAAGCGATGACAGACGCGTGATAAACGTGCTCCCAGGTCTCTGCCTGTAAAGCACAAATTCAGGCACTGTGAAACGGGGCTTTTCATAGCGCAGCCCTTAAAAATAGGAGCGGCATTGCCCAGGGAGCCTTTCAGCGCGAGCAGGGACGCAGCCCGTGCGATCGCTACGTTAGACACACCGCCTGCTCCCCAGGGTTAATATTTTCTTGGCATGAACTAAACGTCTCATTTTAGCTAATTGTGGGGATGCCGGTACAGTGAAACACTGGGTCGTATTTTATCACCCTGCACGTTTCTCCTTCCTTCAGCCACTCGGTAGCTGTTTAAGAACTTACTCCTCGACTGAAACAAGCAGAAATATTGACCCGTTATTTGCTTTTGAATGAAATACGCAGCCTTACAGGAAATATTGACCCATTATTTGCCTCTTCTCTTGAGGCTCCAAATGCACCCTGAGCTGCTGCAGCCCACGGCCAGGACATTTACTTCTCCTTTGACCAGTGTTTTGCATTCCCTTTTGCACCCTGCGCGGCCTTCTCGGTGATTTGTCCCACAAGCATCTGGTGACAACAGGAGTCCTCGCTGCCTCCAGATTACAAAATACTCAAACCCTACTTGGGAGTGCTTCTTTCTGAATAAATGGGGATCATCCCTGACCCATCCCTTTGACACATGCCTCTCCTTTTTATTTTCCGCCCCTGGCTTGACATTACCCGCCTTGCTTTTTTTCTGTGCCACAGACCTGCCCAGCACTAGCTCTTCACGGGCTGGCTTTTGCTGCTTTTTGCTCCAAACATTATTTTCTTGAGCATTTTTTGTAGCCTTACCAATTGCATTGCCCGTCGGTGCACACGTTAGCTCTAACTTTCCCCCAAGAGGATCGCGTTTAAAGTCACAACCGCTACACTCCTGCCACCGAACTCCTCTTTACTTATAGTAAACGTACAAACGAGGTACGATACCATGAATGCTACTATTAATTAGTTTATTGCAATCGCGCCTAGGAATCCCATTCACAGTGAAGACCTTGTTACGCAAGTGCTATACATATATAAAAAAAAGTCTCCAGCTTCAGAGAAGTTACAAGCCCTCGACAAAAGCCTCCTGAAGCTTCCTGCGAACTTGTTACTGTAAAAAAAATATACGTGTTTCTTCTTGGAACAAAGCGCGTCTCAAACTTTTAAAAGAATGATTCATATTTACTCTTATCTCCTTCCAGAGGAAAAAGCAAATGGTTTGAGAAATATTTTCGGCCTTACTCCCCGTCGGACAAACTAAGAGGGAGCTGAGCTGCGATTTACCACCCAGTGCTGACGGGTGGGTGCCGCAGCCCCTTCTCCCGGTGCGTCAGGGACCTCCCGGACCCGCAGCCTTGGGAATGACCCAACTTCAGCATCTCCCCTTCCCCTTACGATTCCTTCGGTGCTCCCTAACGCCGTCTGATTTAGTCATCGTTAAAATACATGGCGGAGAAAGTTCAACTCCCGTCACCCTGGCAATAGAGAAAACCTTGTTAACGGGGGTTCCCTTCAGCCCTGGCACCCCAGGGCACGTCCCGCAGCCATCGCTCTGCAGGCTCTTGGGCTCAAGGGACTTTTTGGGGGTGCGGGGAGGGGGGGGGGGGATGTTCTCCAGGGCAGGGAAACCCCCGTTCTCACCAGCCTGGAAGAGAAGGATTGTTTT